>LHPF02000040.1:0-382588 GCA_002245815.2 Micractinium conductrix
GCCTACCGCATCACCGGCCGCTCCAACGTCGCTGCCAATGCCGCCATCGCCAACGAGCCCACCACCATGAAGGAAGCCCTCTCCGGACCTGACGCCGCCGCCTGGCAGCTGGCTATGGACGACGAGATGGCCTCCCTCATCGCCAATGACACCTGGACCCTCTGCGAGCCGCCCCACGGCACCAAGCCCATCCCAGCCAAGTGGGTGTACAAAATCAAGCGTGACTCCAACGGCAACATCGAGCGCTACAAAGCCCGCCTGGTTGTGCAAGGCTTCCGCCAGCGCGAGGGCATCGACTACGACGAAGTTTTCGCTCCGGTCTCCAAGTACTCCACCCTGCGCACCGTCCTCTCCACCGCCGCCGCCCAAGACCTGGACCTGCACCAGCTCGACATCAAGACTGCCTTCCTCAACGGCACCATCGACGAAGAAGTCTACGTCTCACCCCCGCCAGGCTACACCCTTGGCAAGCCCACCCTCTGCTGCAAGCTCAACAAGGCACTGTACGGCCTCAAGCAAGCTCCCCGCGCCTGGTACCAAACCCTCAAGGCTGAGCTGGCTAAACTGGGCTTCACCGCGTCCCAGGCAGACGCCGGCCTCTTCATCTCCACCGATCCGTCCAAGCCCGCTTACCTGCTCACCTACGTCGACGACATCCTCATCGTCACCCCCAAGACCACCTCCTCCGCCGCCATCAAGCAGAAGCTCATGGCCGCCTTCGAGGCTCGCGATCTAGGCAACGCCACCTTCTTTCTGGGGATGGATCTCATTCGCGACCGCACCGCCAAGACCATCAAGCTCGCCCAGAGCCGCAACATCAAAGACCTGCTCTCCAAGTACGGCATGGACGACGCCAAGACAGCAAGCACCCCCGCCAACGCCTCAATCAAACTCACCAAGCAAGGCACACCCCTCGACACCCAGACCCACTCCTACTCTGCTCTGGTGGGCTCCCTCATGTACCTCTCCATCTGCACCCGCCCCGACATCGCCCAAGCCGTGGGAGCCCTGGCACGCCACATGGCCAACCCCACCAACGACCACTGGACCGCCGCCAAGACCGTTCTGCGCTACCTCACCGGCACCCCAGACATCGGCATCACCTTCGGCGCAGGCCCCCCAGGCCTGCAAGTCTTCTGCGACGCAGACCACGCTGGCGACATCGACACCCGCCGCTCCACCACTGGCTACGCCTTCATCTTCAACGGCGGCGCCATCTCCTGGGCCTCCCGTCTGCAGCCCACCGTCGCTGCCTCCACCACCGAGGCCGAGTACATCGCCGCCGCCACCACCATCAAGGAAGGCCTGTGGCTGCGCAAACTTTTCCAAGACCTGAGCCTGGACCTGCACACCGTCGCCATCTGTGCCGACAGCCAGACCGCCCTCAAGCTGCTCAAGAACCCCATCGTCTCCAACCGTTCCAAGCACATCGACGTCGTGCACCACTTTGCACGCGAGCGCGTCGCCCGCAACGAAGTCACCTTCGAGTACATCTCCACAGAGTCCATGGTCGCCGACGCGCTCACCAAGCCCGTCCCCGCCACCAAGTTCAACTTCTGCCGTGCTGGAATGGGCCTCTCTTAAAGCGGCAGCGGCTGTGCAGCCTGCGTGGGAGTGTTGAGCGGCGCCGCTCCCCGCGCGCCGCCTTCTCTCCAGCCTGCCATCCGCTGCTCTCTCCTAGCCCCCTTCGCCTTTCCCAACCGCGCGCCTGCCCACGCGCCCGTCTGTGCCCGCTCCCCAAAGTGCCCCGTCCTTCACGCGCCCCTTCCAGGAGCCGCACTGGTATCCGACCCGTCCTCTCTCCTTCGCACTTCTCGTGTTGTGTCCCCGCGTCCTTTCTCGCCCCGCGTCCTTCTCTGCCGCGTGGCTCGTACTCTGCCTGCCCTCCCCTCAAAACCCTGCCCCCCGCCTGCTCTGCACTCATTCTGCCGAAGCTCCACACACCCTGTGACACCTCTCACTCCAACAGGTTATGGGCCCCATTCACGCTGACAAACGTGACAGCGGACCTGTAGGTCCCTGGTTCGATTCCTGGCCGGGCGAGTCGATTATTCCTCCCCGTGAGTAGGCCGTGCGCTGCTCTGACGAGTCCCAAGTGCGACTCCGGTTTCCGCCAACGTCGATGGAATGTTGTGCGAGGGGGAGTGTTGGAATGTTGGGATTGTTGGAATGCACCCAACATCCCATCATAAGCCCAGGAAAATGCATCCTTGTAATTAGCCTACGGGCTGGCGCTTTTGGATGCTCAACAGTGGAGGGTTAAGCTGGGCAGGCGGCGCACACCTGGTTGCTGGCACCGGAAGGCCTGGCTGTGCCTGTCGTGGGATGGGCACAGCAAGGGCTGGCCTGCTGCACCACCGGCAGCGACGAGCCGCGGCGGCCCACCGGCAGCGTCGGGGCGGTTCGGCACGGGTGGTGTGTGGCGTGCAGGGTTAAGCTGGGCAGGCGGCGCACACCTGGTTGCTGGCACCGGGAGGCCTGGCTGTGCCTGTCGTGGGATGGGCACAGCAAGGGCTGGCCTGCTGCACCACCGGCAGCGACGAGCCGCGGCGGCCCACCGGCAGCGTCGGGGCGGTGCGGCACGGGTGGTGTGTGGCGTGCAGGGTTAAGCTGGGCAGGCGGCGCACACCTGGTTGCTGGCACCGGGAGGCCTGGCTGTGCCTGTCGTGGGATGGGCACAGCAAGGGCTGGCCTGCTGCACCACCGGCAGCGACGGCGGCGACGAGCCGCGGCGGCCCACCGGCAGCGTCGGGGCGGTGCGGCACGGGTGGTGTGTGGCGTGCAGGGTTAAGCTGGGCAGGCGGCGCACACCTGGTTGCTGGCACCGAGAGGCCTGGCTGTGCCTGTCGTGGGCTGGGCACAGCAAGGGCTGGCCTGCTGCGCCACCGGCAGCGATTGCGGTGACGCGCCGCTGGCAGCGTCGGGGCGGTGCGGCACGGGTGGTGTGTGGCGTGCAGGGTTAAGCTGGGCAGGCGGCGCACACCTGGTTGCTGGCACCGGGAGGCCTGGCTGTGCCTGTCGTGGGCTGGGCACAGCAAGGGCTGGCCTGCTGCACCACCGGCAGCGACGAGCCGCGGCGGCCCACCGGCAGCGTCGGGGCGGTTCGGCACGGGTGGTGTGTGGCGTGCAGGGTTAAGCTGGGCAGGCGGCGCACACCTGGTTGCTGGCACCGGGAGGCCTGGCTGTGCCTGTCGTGGGATGGGCACAGCAAGGGCTGGCCTGCTGCACCACCGGCAGCGACGGCGGCGACGAGCCGCGGCGGCCCACCGGCAGCGTCGGGGCGGTGCGGCACGGGTGGTGTGTGGCGTGCAGGGTTAAGCTGGGCAGGCGGCGCACACCTGGTTGCTGGCACCGGGAGGCCTGGCTGTGCCTGTCGTGGGGTGGGCACAGGAAGGGCTGGCCTGCTGCACCACCGGCAGCGACGAGCCGCGGCGGCCCACCGGCAGCGTCGGGGCGGTTCGGCACGGGTGGTGTGTGGCGTGCAGGGTTAAGCTGGGCAGGCGGCGCACACCTGGTTGCTGGCACCGGGATGCCTGGCTGTGCCTGTCGTGGGCTGGGCACAGCAAGGGCTGGCCTGCTGCACCACCGGCAGCGACGGCGGCGACGAGCCGCGGCGGCCCACCGGCAGCGTCGGGGCGGTGCGGCACGGGTGGTGTGTGGCGTGCAGGGTTAAGCTGGGCAGGCGGCGCACACCTGGTTGCTGGCACCGGGAGGCCTGGCTGTGCCTGTCGTGGGGTGGGCACAGCAAGGGCTGGCCTGCTGCACCACCGGCAGCGACGAGCCGCGGCGGCCCACCGGCAGCGTCGGGGCGGTTCGGCACGGGTGGTGTGTGGCGTGCAGGGTTAAGCTGGGCAGGCGGCGCACACCTGGTTGCTGGCACCGGGAGGCCTGGCTGTGCCTGTCGTGGGCTGGGCACAGCAAGGGCTGGCCTGCTGCACCACCGGCAGCGACGGCGGCGACGAGCCGCGGCGGCCCACCGGCAGCGTCGGGGCGGTGCGGCACGGGTGGTGTGTGGCGTGCAGGGTTAAGCTGGGCAGGCGGCGCACACCTGGTTGCTGGCACCGGGAGGCCTGGCTGTGCCTGTCGTGGGCTGGGCACAGCAAGGGCTGGCCTGCTGCACCACCGGCAGCGACGAGCCGCGGCGGCCCACCGGCAGCGTCGGGGCGGTGAGGGACGGGTGGTGTGTGGCGTGCAGGGTTAAGCTGGGCAGGCGGCGCACACCTGGTTGCTGGCACCGGGAGGCCTGGCTGTGCCTGTCGTGGGCTGGGCAGAGCAAGGGCTGGCCTGCTGCACCACCGGCAGCGACGGCGGCGACGAGCCGCGGCGGCCCACCGGCAGCGTCGGGGCGGTTCGGCACGGGTGGTGTGTGGCGTGCAGGGTTAAGCTGGGCAGGCGGCGCACACCTGGTTGCTGGCACCGGGAGGCCTGGCTGTGCCTGTCGTGGGCTGGGCAGAGCAAGGGCTGGCCTGCTGCACCACCGGCAGCGACGAGCCGCGGCGGCCCACCGGCAGCGTCGGGGCGGTTCGGCACGGGTGGTGTGTGGCGTGCAGGGTTAAGCTGGGCAGGCGGCGCACACCTGGTTGCTGGCACCGGGAGGCCTGGCTGTGCCTGTCGTGGGCTGGGCAGAGCAAGGGCTGGCCTGCTGCACCACCGGCAGCGACGGCGGCGACGAGCCGCGGCGGCCCACCGGCAGCGTCGGGGCGGTGCGGCACGGGTGGTGTGTGGCGTGCAGGGTTAAGCTGGGCAGGCGGCGCACACCTGGTTGCTGGCACCGGGAGGCCTGGCTGTGCCTGTCGTGGGGTGGGCACAGGAAGGGCTGGCCTGCTGCACCACCGGCAGCGACGAGCCGCGGCGGCCCACCGGCAGCGTCGGGGCGGTTCGGCACGGGTGGTGTGTGGCGTGCAGGGTTAAGCTGGGCAGGCGGCGCACACCTGGTTGCTGGCACCGGGAGGCCTGGCTGTGCCTGTCGTGGGCTGGGCAGAGCAAGGGCTGGCCTGCTGCACCACCGGCAGCGACGGCGGCGACGAGCCGCGGCGGCCCACCGGCAGCGTCGGGGCGGTGCGGCACGGGTGGTGTGTGGCGTGCAGGGTTAAGCTGGGCAGGCGGCGCACACCTGGTTGCTGGCACCGGGAGGCCTGGCTGTGCCTGTCGTGGGGTGGGCACAGCAAGGGCTGGCCTGCTGCACCACCGGCAGCGACGAGCCGCGGCGGCCCACCGGCAGCGTCGGGGCGGTGAGGGACGGGTGGTGTGTGGCGTGCAGGGTTAAGCTGGGCAGGCGGCGCACACCTGGTTGCTGGCACCGGGAGGCCTGGCTGTGCCTGTCGTGGGCTGGGCAGAGCAAGGGCTGGCCTGCTGCACCACCGGCAGCGACGGCGGCGACGAGCCGCGGCGGCCCACCGGCAGCGTCGGGGCGGTTCGGCACGGGTGGTGTGTGGCGTGCAGGGTTAAGCTGGGCAGGCGGCGCACACCTGGTTGCTGGCACCGGGAGGCCTGGCTGTGCCTGTCGTGGGCTGGGCACAGCAAGGGCTGGCCTGCTGCACCACCGGCAGCGACGAGCCGCGGCGGCCCACCGGCAGCGTCGGGGCGGTTCGGCACGGGTGGTGTGTGGCGTGCAGGGTTAAGCTGGGCAGGCGGCGCACACCTGGTTGCTGGCACCGGGAGGCCTGGCTGTGCCTGTCGTGGGCTGGGCAGAGCAAGGGCTGGCCTGCTGCACCACCGGCAGCGACGGCGGCGACGAGCCGCGGCGGCCCACCGGCAGCGTCGGGGCGGTTCGGCACGGGTGGTGTGTGGCGTGCAGGGTTAAGCTGGGCAGGCGGCGCACACCTGGTTGCTGGCACCGGGAGGCCTGGCTGTGCCTGTCGTGGGCTGGGCACAGCAAGGGCTGGCCTGCTGCACCACCGGCAGCGACGAGCCGCGGCGGCCCACCGGCAGCGTCGGGGCGGTTCGGCACGGGTGGTGTGTGGCGTGCAGGGTTAAGCTGGGCAGGCGGCGCACACCTGGTTGCTGGCACCGGGAGGCCTGGCTGTGCCTGTCGTGGGATGGGCACAGCAAGGGCTGGCCTGCTGCACCACCGGCAGCGACGGCGGCGACGAGCCGCGGCGGCCCACCGGCAGCGTCGGGGCGGTGCGGCACGGGTGGTGTGTGGCGTGCAGGGTTAAGCTGGGCAGGCGGCGCACACCTGGTTGCTGGCACCGGGAGGCCTGGCTGTGCCTGTCGTGGGCTGGGCACAGGAAGGGCTGGCCTGCTGCACCACCGGCAGCGACGAGCCGCGGCGGCCCACCGGCAGCGTCGGGGCGGTTCGGCACGGGTGGTGTGTGGCGTGCAGGGTTAAGCTGGGCAGGCGGCGCACACCTGGTTGCTGGCACCGGGATGCCTGGCTGTGCCTGTCGTGGGCTGGGCACAGCAAGGGCTGGCCTGCTGCACCACCGGCAGCGACGGCGGCGACGAGCCGCGGCGGCCCACCGGCAGCGTCGGGGCGGTGCGGCACGGGTGGTGTGTGGCGTGCAGGGTTAAGCCAGGCCTCCCGGTGCCAGCAACCAGGTGTGCGCCGCCTGCCCAGCTTAACCCTGCACGCCACACACCACCCGTGCCGAACCGCCCCGACGCTGCCGGTGGGCCGCCGCGGCTCGTCGCCGCCGTCGCTGCCGGTGGTGCAGCAGGCCAGCCCTTGCTGTGCCCATCCCACGACAGGCACAGCCAGGCCTCCCGGTGCCAGCAACCAGGTGTGCGCCGCCTGCCCAGCTTAACCCTGCACGCCACACACCACCCGTGCCGAACCGCCCCGACGCTGCCGGTGGGCCGCCGCGGCTCGTCGCTGCCGGTGGTGCAGCAGGCCAGCCCTTGCTGTGCCCAGCCCACGACAGGCACAGCCAGGCCTCCCGGTGCCAGCAACCAGGTGTGCGCCGCCTGCCCAGCTTAACCCTGCACGCCACACACCACCCGTGCCGCACCGCCCCGACGCTGCCGGTGGGCCGCCGCGGCTCGTCGCCGCCGTCGCTGCCGGTGGTGCAGCAGGCCAGCCCTTGCTGTGCCCACCCCATGACAGGCACAGCCAGGCCTCCCGGTGCCAGCAACCAGGTGTGCGCCGCCTGCCCAGCTTAACCCTGCACGCCACACACCACCCGTGCCGAACCGCCCCGACGCTGCCGGTGGGCCGCCGCGGCTCGTCGCTGCCGGTGGTGCAGCAGGCCAGCCCTTGCTGTGCCCATCCCACGACAGGCACAGCCAGGCCTCCCGGTGCCAGCAACCAGGTGTGCGCCGCCTGCCCAGCTTAACCCTGCACGCCACACACCACCCGTGCCGAACCGCCCCGACGCTGCCGGTGGGCCGCCGCGGCTCGTCGCTGCCGGTGGTGCAGCAGGCCAGCCCTTGCTGTGCCCAGCCCACGACAGGCACAGCCAGGCCTCCCGGTGCCAGCAACCAGGTGTGCGCCGCCTGCCCAGCTTAACCCTGCACGCCACACACCACCCGTGCCGCACCGCCCCGACGCTGCCGGTGGGCCGCCGCGGCTCGTCGCCGCCGTCGCTGCCGGTGGTGCAGCAGGCCAGCCCTTGCTGTGCCCAGCCCACGACAGGCACAGCCAGGCCTCCCGGTGCCAGCAACCAGGTGTGCGCCGCCTGCCCAGCTTAACCCTGCACGCCACACACCACCCGTGCCGCACCGCCCCGACGCTGCCGGTGGGCCGCCGCGCCCGTCGCTGCCGGTGGTGCAGCAGGCCAGCCCTTGCTGTGCCCACCCCATGACAGGCACAGCCAGGCCTCCCGGTGCCAGCAACCAGGTGTGCGCCGCCTGCCCAGCTTAACCCTGCACGCCACACACCACCCGTGCCGCACCGCCCCGACGCTGCCAACGGCGCGTCACCGCCGTCGCTGCCGGTGGCGCAGCAGGCCAGCCCTTGCTGTGCCCACCCCACGACAGGCACAGCCAGGCCTCCCGGTGCCAGCAACCAGGTGTGCGCCGCCTGCCCAGCTTAACCCTGCACGCCACACACCACCCGTGCCGAACCGCCCCGACGCTGCCGGTGGGCCGCCGCGGCTCGTCGCTGCCGATGGTGCAGCAGGCCAGCCCTTGCTGTGCCCAGCCCACGACAGGCACAGCCAGGCCTCCCGGTGCCAGCAACCAGGTGTGCGCCGCCTGCCCAGCTTAACCCTGCACGCCACACACCACCCGTGCCGCACCGCCCCGACGCTGCCGGTGGGCCGCCGCGGCTCGTCGCCGCCGTCGCTGCCGGTGGTGCAGCAGGCCAGCCCTTGCTGTGCCCACCCCATGACAGGCACAGCCAGGCCTCCCGGTGCCAGCAACCAGGTGTGCGCCGCCTGCCCAGCTTAACCCTGCACGCCACACACCACCCGTGCCGAACCGCCCCGACGCTGCCGGTGGGCCGCCGCGGCTCGTCGCTGCCGGTGGTGCAGCAGGCCAGCCCTTGCTGTGCCCAGCCCACGACAGGCACAGCCAGGCCTTCCGGTGCCAGCAACCAGGTGTGCGCCGCCTGCCCAGCTTAACCCTGCACGCCACACACCACCCGTGCCGAACCGCCCCGACGCTGCCGGTGGGCCGCCGCAGCTCGTCGCCGCCGGTGGTGCAGCAGGCCAGCCCTTGCTGTGCCCATCCCACGACAGGCACAGCCAGGCCTCCCGGTGCCAGCAACCAGGTGTGCGCCGCCTGCCCAGCTTAACCCTGCACGCCACACACCACCCGTGCCGAACCGCCCCGACGCTGCCGGTGGGCCGCCGCGGCTCGTCGCCGCCGTCGCTGCCGGTGGTGCAGCAGGCCAGCCCTTGCTGTGCCCATCCCACGACAGGCACAGCCAGGCCTCCCGGTGCCAGCAACCAGGTGTGCGCCGCCTGCCCAGCTTAACCCTGCACGCCACACACCACCCGTGCCGAACCGCCCCGACGCTGCCGGTGGGCCGCCGCGGCTCGTCGCTGCCGGTGGTGCAGCAGGCCAGCCCTTGCTGTGCCCAGCCCACGACAGGCACAGCCAGGCCTCCCGGTGCCAGCAACCAGGTGTGCGCCGCCTGCCCAGCTTAACCCTGCACGCCACACACCACCCGTGCCGCACCGCCCCGACGCTGCCAGCGGCGCGTCACCGCCGTCGCTGCCGGTGGCGCAGCAGGCCAGCCCTTGCTGTGCCCACCCCACGACAGGCACAGCCAGGCCTCCCGGTGCCAGCAACCAGGTGTGCGCCGCCTGCCCAGCTTAACCCTGCACGCCACACACCACCCGTGCCGCACCGCCCCGACGCTGCCGGTGGGCCGCCGCGGCTCGTCGCCGCCGTCGCTGCCGGTGGTGCAGCAGGCCAGCCCTTGCTGTGCCCACCCCATGACAGGCACAGCCAGGCCTCCCGGTGCCAGCAACCAGGTGTGCGCCGCCTGCCCAGCTTAACCCTGCACGCCACACACCACCCGTGCCGAACCGCCCCGACGCTGCCGGTGGGCCGCCGCGGCTCGTCGCTGCCGGTGGTGCAGCAGGCCAGCCCTTGCTGTGCCCATCCCACGACAGGCACAGCCAGGCCTTCCGGTGCCAGCAACCAGGTGTGCGCCGCCTGCCCAGCTTAACCCTGCACGCCACACACCACCCGTGCCGAACCGCCCCGACGCTGCCGGTGGGCCGCCGCAGCTCGTCGCCGCCGGTGGTGCAGCAGGCCAGCCCTTGCTGTGCCCATCCCACGACAGGCACAGCCAGGCCTCCCGGTGCCAGCAACCAGGTGTGCGCCGCCTGCCCAGCTTAACCCTGCACGCCACACACCACCCGTGCCGAACCGCCCCGACGCTGCCGGTGGGCCGCCGCGGCTCGTCGCCGCCGTCGCTGCCGGTGGTGCAGCAGGCCAGCCCTTGCTGTGCCCATCCCACGACAGGCACAGCCAGGCCTCCCGGTGCCAGCAACCAGGTGTGCGCCGCCTGCCCAGCTTAACCCTGCACGCCACACACCACCCGTGCCGAACCGCCCCGACGCTGCCGGTGGGCCGCCGCGGCTCGTCGCCGCCGTCGCTGCCGGTGGTGCAGCAGGCCAGCCCTTGCTGTGCCCATCCCACGACAGGCACAGCCAGGCCTCCCGGTGCCAGCAACCAGGTGTGCGCCGCCTGCCCAGCTTAACCCTGCACGCCACACACCACCCGTGCCGAACCGCCCCGACGCTGCCGGTGGGCCGCCGCGGCTCGTCGCTGCCGGTGGTGCAGCAGGCCAGCCCTTGCTGTGCCCAGCCCACGACAGGCACAGCCAGGCCTCCCGGTGCCAGCAACCAGGTGTGCGCCGCCTGCCCAGCTTAACCCTGCACGCCACACACCACCCGTGCCGCACCGCCCCGACGCTGCCAGCGGCGCGTCACCGCCGTCGCTGCCGGTGGCGCAGCAGGCCAGCCCTTGCTGTGCCCACCCCACGACAGGCACAGCCAGGCCTCCCGGTGCCAGCAACCAGGTGTGCGCCGCCTGCCCAGCTTAACCCTGCACGCCACACACCACCCGTGCCGCACCGCCCCGACGCTGCCGGTGGGCCGCCGCGGCTCGTCGCCGCCGTCGCTGCCGGTGGTGCAGCAGGCCAGCCCTTGCTGTGCCCACCCCATGACAGGCACAGCCAGGCCTCCCGGTGCCAGCAACCAGGTGTGCGCCGCCTGCCCAGCTTAACCCTGCACGCCACACACCACCCGTGCCGAACCGCCCCGACGCTGCCGGTGGGCCGCCGCGGCTCGTCGCCGCCGTCGCTGCCGGTGGTGCAGCAGGCCAGCCCTTGCTGTGCCCATCCCACGACAGGCACAGCCAGGCCTCCCGGTGCCAGCAACCAGGTGTGCGCCGCCTGCCCAGCTTAACCCTGCACGCCACACACCACCCGTGCCGAACCGCCCCGACGCTGCCGGTGGGCCGCCGCGGCTCGTCGCTGCCGGTGGTGCAGCAGGCCAGCCCTTGCTGTGCCCACCCCATGACAGGCACAGCCAGGCCTCCCGGTGCCAGCAACCAGGTGTGCGCCGCCTGCCCAGCTTAACCCTGCACGCCACACACCACCCGTGCCGCACCGCCCCGACGCTGCCGGTGGGCCGCCGCGGCTCGTCGCCGCCGTCGCTGCCGGTGGTGCAGCAGGCCAGCCCTTGCTGTGCCCACCCCATGACAGGCACAGCCAGGCCTCCCGGTGCCAGCAACCAGGTGTGCGCCGCCTGCCCAGCTTAACCCTGCACGCCACACACCACCCGTGCCGCACCGCCCCGACGCTGCCGGTGGGCCGCCGCGGCTCGTCGCCGCCGTCGCTGCCGGTGGTGCAGCAGGCCAGCCCTTGCTGTGCCCACCCCATGACAGGCACAGCCAGGCCTCCCGGTGCCAGCAACCAGGTGTGCGCCGCCTGCCCAGCTTAACCCTGCACGCCACACACCACCCGTGCCGCACCGCCCCGACGCTTCCAGCGGCTCGTCGCCGCTGTCGCTGCCGGTGGTGTAGCAGGCCAGCCCTTGCTGTGCCCACCCCACGACAGGCACAGCCAGGCCTCCCGGTGCCAGCAACCAGGTGTGCGCCGCCTGCCCAGCTTAACCCTGCACGCCACACACCACCCGTGCCGCACCGCCCCGACGCTGCCGGTGGGCCGCCGCGGCTCGTCGCCGCCGTCGCTGCCGGTGGTGCAGCAGGCCAGCCCTTGCTGTGCCCACCCCATGACAGGCACAGCCAGGCCTCCCGGTGCCAGCAACCAGGTGTGCGCCGCCTGCCCAGCTTAACCCTGCACGCCACACACCACCCGTGCCGAACCGCCCCGACGCTGCCGGTGGGCCGCCGCGGCTCGTCGCCGCCGTCGCTGCCGGTGGTGCAGCAGGCCAGCCCTTGCTGTGCCCATCCCACGACAGGCACAGCCAGGCCTCCCGGTGCCAGCAACCAGGTGTGCGCCGCCTGCCCAGCTTAACCCTGCACGCCACACACCACCCGTGCCGAACCGCCCCGACGCTGCCGGTGGGCCGCCGCGGCTCGTCGCTGCCGGTGGTGCAGCAGGCCAGCCCTTGCTGTGCCCAGCCCACGACAGGCACAGCCAGGCCTCCCGGTGCCAGCAACCAGGTGTGCGCCGCCTGCCCAGCTTAACCCTGCACGCCACACACCACCCGTGCCGCACCGCCCCGACGCTGCCGGTGGGCCGCCGCGCCCGTCGCTGCCGGTGGTGCAGCAGGCCAGCCCTTGCTGTGCCCACCCCATGACAGGCACAGCCAGGCCTCCCGGTGCCAGCAACCAGGTGTGCGCCGCCTGCCCAGCTTAACCCTGCACGCCACACACCACCCGTGCCGAACCGCCCCGACGCTGCCGGTGGGCCGCCGCGGCTCGTCGCTGCCGATGGTGCAGCAGGCCAGCCCTTGCTGTGCCCAGCCCAATACAGGCACAGCCAGGCCTCCCGGTGCCAGCAACCAGGTGTGCGCCGCCTGCCCAGCTTAACCCTGCACGCCACACACCACCCGTGCCGCACCGCCCCGACGCTGCCGGTGGGCCGCCGCGGCTCGTCGCCGCCGTCGCTGCCGGTGGTGCAGCAGGCCAGCCCTTGCTGTGCCCACCCCATGACAGGCACAGCCAGGCCTCCCGGTGCCAGCAACCAGGTGTGCGCCGCCTGCCCAGCTTAACCCTGCACGCCACACACCACCCGTGCCGAACCGCCCCGACGCTGCCGGTGGGCCGCCGCAGCTCGTCGCCGCCGGTGGTGCAGCAGGCCAGCCCTTGCTGTGCCCATCCCACGACAGGCACAGCCAGGCCTCCCGGTGCCAGCAACCAGGTGTGCGCCGCCTGCCCAGCTTAACCCTGCACGCCACACACCACCCGTGCCGAACCGCCCCGACGCTGCCGGTGGGCCGCCGCGGCTCGTCGCCGCCGTCGCTGCCGGTGGTGCAGCAGGCCAGCCCTTGCTGTGCCCATCCCACGACAGGCACAGCCAGGCCTCCCGGTGCCAGCAACCAGGTGTGCGCCGCCTGCCCAGCTTAACCCTGCACGCCACACACCACCCGAGCCGAACCGCCCCGACGCTGCCGGTGGGCCGCCGCGGCTCGTCGCCGCCGTCGCTGCCGGTGGTGCAGCAGGCCAGCCCTTGCTGTGCCCATCCCACGACAGGCACAGCCAGGCCTCCCGGTGCCAGCAACCAGGTGTGCGCCGCCTGCCCAGCTTAACCCTGCACGCCACACACCACCCGTGCCGCACCGCCCCGACGCTTCCAGCGGCTCGTCGCCGCTGTCGCTGCCGGTGGTGTAGCAGGCCAGCCCTTGCTGTGCCCACCCCACGACAGGCACAGCCAGGCCTCCCGGTGCCAGCAACCAGGTGTGCGCCGCCTGCCCAGCTTAACCCTGCACGCCACACACCACCCGTGCCGCACCGCCCCGACGCTGCCGGTGGGCCGCCGCGGCTCGTCGCCGCCGTCGCTGCCGGTGGTGCAGCAGGCCAGCCCTTGCTGTGCCCACCCCATGACAGGCACAGCCAGGCCTCCCGGTGCCAGCAACCAGGTGTGCGCCGCCTGCCCAGCTTAACCCTGCACGCCACACACCACCCGTGCCGCACCGCCCCGACGCTGCCGGTGGGCCGCCGCGGCTCGTCGCCGCCGTCGCTGCCGGTGGTGCAGCAGGCCAGCCCTTGCTGTGCCCAGCCCACGACAGGCACAGCCAGGCATCCCGGTGCCAGCAACCAGGTGTGCGCCGCCTGCCCAGCTTAACCCTGCACGCCACACACCACCCGTGCCGAACCGCCCCGACGCTGCCGGTGGGCCGCCGCGGCTCGTCGCTGCCGGTGGTGCAGCAGGCCAGCCCTTCCTGTGCCCAGCCCACGACAGGCACAGCCAGGCCTCCCGGTGCCAGCAACCAGGTGTGCGCCGCCTGCCCAGCTTAACCCTGCACGCCACACACCACCCGTGCCGCACCGCCCCGACGCTGCCGGTGGGCCGCCGCGGCTCGTCGCCGCCGTCGCTGCCGGTGGTGCAGCAGGCCAGCCCTTGCTGTGCCCATCCCACGACAGGCACAGCCAGGCCTCCCGGTGCCAGCAACCAGGTGTGCGCCGCCTGCCCAGCTTAACCCTGCACGCCACACACCACCCGTGCCGAACCGCCCCGACGCTGCCGGTGGGCCGCCGCGGCTCGTCGCTGCCGGTGGTGCAGCAGGCCAGCCCTTGCTGTGCCCAGCCCACGACAGGCACAGCCAGGCCTCCCGGTGCCAGCAACCAGGTGTGCGCCGCCTGCCCAGCTTAACCCTGCACGCCACACACCACCCGTGCCGAACCGCCCCGACGCTGCCGGTGGGCCGCCGCGGCTCGTCGCCGCCGTCGCTGCCGGTGGTGCAGCAGGCCAGCCCTTGCTCTGCCCAGCCCACGACAGGCACAGCCAGGCCTCCCGGTGCCAGCAACCAGGTGTGCGCCGCCTGCCCAGCTTAACCCTGCACGCCACACACCACCCGTGCCGAACCGCCCCGACGCTGCCGGTGGGCCGCCGCGGCTCGTCGCTGCCGGTGGTGCAGCAGGCCAGCCCTTGCTGTGCCCAGCCCACGACAGGCACAGCCAGGCCTCCCGGTGCCAGCAACCAGGTGTGCGCCGCCTGCCCAGCTTAACCCTGCACGCCACACACCACCCGTGCCGAACCGCCCCGACGCTGCCGGTGGGCCGCCGCGGCTCGTCGCCGCCGTCGCTGCCGGTGGTGCAGCAGGCCAGCCCTTGCTCTGCCCAGCCCACGACAGGCACAGCCAGGCCTCCCGGTGCCAGCAACCAGGTGTGCGCCGCCTGCCCAGCTTAACCCTGCACGCCACACACCACCCGTCCCTCACCGCCCCGACGCTGCCGGTGGGCCGCCGCGGCTCGTCGCTGCCGGTGGTGCAGCAGGCCAGCCCTTGCTGTGCCCACCCCACGACAGGCACAGCCAGGCCTCCCGGTGCCAGCAACCAGGTGTGCGCCGCCTGCCCAGCTTAACCCTGCACGCCACACACCACCCGTGCCGCACCGCCCCGACGCTGCCGGTGGGCCGCCGCGGCTCGTCGCCGCCGTCGCTGCCGGTGGTGCAGCAGGCCAGCCCTTGCTCTGCCCAGCCCACGACAGGCACAGCCAGGCCTCCCGGTGCCAGCAACCAGGTGTGCGCCGCCTGCCCAGCTTAACCCTGCACGCCACACACCACCCGTGCCGAACCGCCCCGACGCTGCCGGTGGGCCGCCGCGGCTCGTCGCTGCCGGTGGTGCAGCAGGCCAGCCCTTCCTGTGCCCACCCCACGACAGGCACAGCCAGGCCTCCCGGTGCCAGCAACCAGGTGTGCGCCGCCTGCCCAGCTTAACCCTGCACGCCACACACCACCCGTGCCGAACCGCCCCGACGCTGCCGGTGGGCCGCCGCGGCTCGTCGCTGCCGGTGGTGTAGCAGGCCAGCCCTTGCTGTGCCCACCCCATGACAGGCACAGCCTGCCGGAGCCGCAGGCGGCGGCAGCGGCCTGTCAGCGGCAGAGCAGCAGCACTACCGCACACTGCGGCGCCTGCTCGGCCTGCCGCAGCGCGCGCCCAGAGCCACCGTGCTGGCAGAGACGGGGGAGCCCCCCCTGCACGCCCATTGGTTGGCGCGCACAGCGCGGTTCTGGAACAGCCTTGTGGCAGCGCCAGAGGGCAGCCTGATGCGGCAGGTGCTCGACGCCAGCCTGCAGCTGGCAGCAGATCACACTCCCTCACGCCACCGCGGCCCCCACGGCATTGCGCAGATGCCTTGGGCAGCACAGCTGCAGAGTGCGCTGGCAGAGGCCGGCATCGCGGCAGACCTGCAACAGCGGCAGCCACTGCAGCCAGAGGCGGTGCAGGAGGCAGCACTGCAGCACTACCTGCAGCACCTGCAGACGGCGGTGCAGCGGCGCGGCGCCAGCCGCCTGCAACACTACTTCGACTGCGTGCGCCCAGAGTGCCTCGAGGTAGCGGGGTATGGTATGGCCCCCTACCTGGTCGAGGTACGAGAGCGACACCGGCGCCTTGGCCTGGCAGAGCTGCGCAGCGGTGTACACTGGGGCGCTGAGGAGCGGGAGCGGCTACTGGGTCCTGCCCGGCGCCCTCGCGACCAGCGCTATTGTATGCATTGCGCAGCTGCAGGGCTAGGCGGACGGGCCGAGGATGCGGATCACATTGTGTTTGAGTGCGCGTTGTACGCTCACCTACGCCCCATTTGGTTCCCCGACATCTTCCCTGCAGGGCAGCCCCCACTACCGCCTGAGACCGGCAGCCACGTTGCGCAGCCTAACCGGCTTGCCACTCTACTGGGATGTGAGTTCCCCAGAGAGGAGGACAGCGCAATGGCGGGCGAGGCCGGCGGAGCGGCGCGCAGACGGGCGCTTGCGCTCGCAGCCTTCACAGGCGCGTGCCGCCGCACCGGGCGGCGAGCAGCGGGACTGCCCACCACCTAACCCCACCCGGGGTTCCCCCCCTCCACCCAAATCCCTTTCCCTTCCGTTTACCTTTCCCCCCTTTTCAAGCGGCCCCCGTGCATGATGGGGGCTTGCGCCGGCGTGCGCTAAGGGCTAAGGGGGGGACAATGGCCTGGGGAACCGCCTCCTTGCTTGGGTAAGGACTCCCCACTTTGGGCTCCTACTCTCGCCGGTGCGCGCACTGTTCCAAGCGTCAGTCCCCCCCATGCAGATGCCCTTGCTTTGTCCTATGTTACATGCATCCCTTTTGCACTCTCTACCCCTTTTTCAGCAGCGGCTTCTCCCCTCCCTCCCCCCCTTCTTCCCTGGTCTCAGCCGTGCCGGGCCCTGTGTTTCTTTTTCAGAATACAAACAGGTGTAACACAGTACAGTGGCTGTGCCTGTCATGGGGTGGGCACAGCAAGGGCTGGCCTGCTGCACCACCGGCAGCGTGTTTGAGGTTGGAAGAGCGTGATTCTAGCTTGCAAACGGTCACAAAGTTACAAGAGGGATCGCCAAGCAAACGTTGCACAAGTGGCCAAGGCTTGACACAAATACAACAAAGGTTAGGGCATGCAATGTGTGTGACAATCTAGAGAAAGGAGGCAAACGTGATGTACACACAGGGTGTGCAACAGTGCGGCACAGCTGGGCAAGGCGAGCAGCAAGCACCCAGTCTGCGGTCCGCCCATGCTCACGAGTTGAGCCGGCGCTCTAGCGTGTGCTCGCGGTCAAGCGTGTTGCGCACGCCAAGCAGCGCGGTGCGCACGGCGGTGGCAGCGGCAGAGGCGGCGGTGCGGGGACCACTGGCAGATGAGCGCAGGTGCGCGCTGGCCTGTAAGAAATGGGCAGAGGGAGGGCAGTTTGGTGTGAGCCAGCAGCACAAGGAGCAGGTCACATCAGCAAGGAACCACGCCTCGGTGCCCCCAACCATCCCTTGCTGATTGCCCCGAAACCAGACCAGAGTGGCCGCAGCCAGCCATGGCTGCCACGATTTACGCCGCCGAAATGCGTGCACGAGCCTTGCTGGCTTCAAATCCGCTCTGTAAGTCAAGTCAAGTCGAGACAGGTCCCCCCCCCACCCCCCCCACCCCCCCCACCCACCCACCCCCACCACCACCACACACACACCACCACCACCACCACCACACACCACCACCCTTCTCCCCACCTGTCGCAGCGCCTTCTTGACACCCACTGTGTGCGACGCGCTCTGCTCCCCCGCCAGTGCCACCTCCGCGCCTCCCGCCACGGTGGCACCCAGCGTCACCGCCTCCAGCGCCACTGCGCGCACAAAACCGGCAAGCCCGCGCCGCATCTGGCGCCTGAGCAGGGGGGAACGAACGGTGGGCCGGGCTGACAGTGGTAATGATGTCACAACAAAGAACCGAGCGCTCGATGGGAATCGGCAGCAAGCCGGCTTGAGCGTCTGGTTGCGGCGCCTGCTCTGCGCCCCACGGCCCCCCCCACCTAAAGTCTTCGTCAGCTAGCACCGCCAGCGACAGCCCGCCGCCGCCTGTGAGCGGGGGCGGTATGGAGAGGCGGAGGGCGGTGAGGGGCACGAGGTGCCTGTCGCCACCAGGCTGCAGGCAGGCTGCGTGCAACCACGCGCACCGGCAGCACCGGCAGTCGCATCTGGCAGCGCCCTCGTGCGACCCAGCCGGCTTACCGCCGCTGCTGCGCTTGTACAGCTGCTGGCGCGGTATGGCCAGCAGCTGGGCGGCGGCGGAGGAGACGCGGCAGATTGACTTGATGGGAGCCAGGCCGCCCACAAAGCGGTGCGCCTGATGCCGCACAATGTCCTCCATCCAGGCAGAGGCCACGGCGGTGCCTGCCAGGCGGGAGGGCGGGTGGGGGCAGCGGGAGAGCAGGGGCGGACGGCTGTCGAGCGAGCAAAAACTGCACGCAGGCGCGTCTGCGAGCAACGGCTCGCACGCCCTCCCTGCGCTCTGCAGCTCACCCACCCGCCCAGTGACCGTAGAGGCGTGCCTCGGCACACTCCGCGCCACCCCCACGCACCTACGCCGCCCAGCCCCTGCATGCCAAACAGGCGCAGGTGCCTGAACTGCAGGCTGACGCCGCCCCAGGGCACCAGGTTCAACACTTCAGCCAGCTGGCCGCTGCAGGGACAGGAACTGGTGTGTGTGTGTGTGTGTGTGTGGGGGGGGGGGGTGGGGGGGGGTGGTGGTGGTGGGGGGGGGGGGGCCGCGCGCGCGGGCCAGCGTGCTTGGTGCGGCGGTACAGCGCTGCAGTCGGTGGTGGTGTGCATTTGGGCGTCGTGCTAGGCAAGGGGCTGGGCAAGCGGGCTGGGCAAGCGCCCTGCAAGGGTCAACCTGCTCGCACTGCGAGACAGCCCCCCCTCCCCTCCTTGCCCTCCCACCATGCCACGCACCTGGTGAGCGCCGCCAGGTCGACGCGGTGCGGGCGGTAGTTGATGGTCAGGGTGAAGGGCTGCACCTCGCACCGCTGGAAAAACTGCTCCTGCGTTGAAGAGCAGCCGCCGCCGCTGCTGCTGGTGCCGCCGGGCCGCTGGCTGTCGCCGCTGGTGCCGCCGCCGGGTAAAACGGTGCCGTCGGGGGGTGCGAAGAAGTGCTGCAGGAATGCGAGGGCGGCCTGGTCCAGGTGCAGTAGCAGCGGCAGCAGCTGCACGTGCAGCCGGTACTCCACCTCTGCAGGCAAGGGAGGAGGGGCCGGGTGAGTCACGCAGTGGGTGGCGGCGGCAGCTCTGCCATGCACCGCCTGCCCTGCCAGCTACCACACGTGCCTACCAGCCGCTCTTGCACCGCCCCCCCCCCCCCCCCCCCCCCCCCACACACACACACACCCCCCACCCCCCACCCACCACCTCCACCACCACCCACCCCACCCCACCCACCACCACCTCCACCACCACCCCACCACCACCACCCATCCACCCACCCACCCACACCCTCGCTCCCCAGCACTTGCCTGCCCCCGGCTCTGCCCGTATCGCCTCCACCACCAGCTGCAGCATGCAGGCCTGCGCGGCGCGCACGCGGTGCGGGCTGGCGTGGTAGCCCAGCATGCGACGCAGCTCCGCCCAGCCGGTGGCCGCCGCTGCCGTGCCTGCCGCGGCGCCTGCGCCGCCGCCCTGCCGTGGCTGGAAGCTGTCCCTCACTTCCAGGTGACGCACCAGCAGCGCACAGCGCGATTGCAGGCAGGCGCCGGCACCTCCGCCGCAGCCCGCCTCTGCAAAGCTGTCCACCTGGAGGCACACCCCCTCCAGCCGTGCCTGCACCTGCGCGCTCACCGGCACAAGCTCCTCCTCGTCCTCCCCCTCTGCCGCCGCCTCGCGGGCGTGGTGCCCCTGCTGTCTGGAGCCGTCTGTGCCGCCGGCGCCGCCGCCCTCGCCGCGCCGCTTGATGGGCGAGCCTGGCAGCCACTCCAGCTCGTCGCTGCTGTCGCTGCTGCTGCTGCCAGCGGCATCCTCGGGCAGCAGCACGGTGGCAAAGGTGTCTGCAGCAGGGTGGCCGGCATTGTGGCAGCCTTCAAGCCGTGCACACCGGCAACCTCCGGCGCTGCGCTAGTGGCCGCCCTGGGCCCATACCAACCCAGCCAGTCCCTGCCCCAGCACCACCGACCTGCCAGGGTGAGGGTGATGGAGAGGTCGCGCAGGCTGAGCCGCCGCAGTGGCGCCGGGTGGCCGGGCGGCAGCGCTCGGCAGTCGTAGCTGGGAGAACCAGGGCTGCAGGGGGCAGTGGGGCGGGCAGGCAGGCAACCGATACGATTTGTATCCACAAATGCAGAGGGTGGGCAGGCACTTGCGCGGCGACGTGGCAGCGTGCATGCAGCAGCGCAGCGTGCAGCGCCACCCACCTGGTGGCTGCTTCCTCCTCGCTGGGCGGCTGCAGGGCCACATAGTCCTCCCGCAGCTCCGCCTCGCCGCTGTACCACACCCCCTGACCCTCCTGCTCGCCCGGCGCAGCCCTGCACAGCAGTGGTGGGCGTGGGCGAGTGCGTGATGCAGGGCAGTTGACGCAACGCCGGCAGTGCACGCTGAGGCTGGGAGCTCCGCGCACCGGACTGTTGACGGAAGCCCGGGTCCCAGCCAGGCACGCTGCTGGGCCAACATGCTGGGCTCGCTGTGCGCACACCTGGCGACGTCACTCACCCACCCACCTGCCGTCGCCCACCCACCCACCCACCCACCCACCTGCCGTCGGGGCCGGCCAAGAAGTCGTCCACCATGGCAGGGGGGCTGCCAGCTGGCGACATGGCATACTGCTGGTTGGCGCCGCCCCTTTCTGGGTCGTACCAGCCGCCTGTGGTGGTGGAGCACAGGGGATGCAGCACACGGAGTCGAGGCAGTGGTGGAGGGACAGAGCGGGACGGGAAGAGCTGCAGGCACACAAGCCGCCGGGTTGTTGAGGCAAGCGCTGCCGCAAGGGTGTTGAGGCACGCGCTGCCGCCGCCCCGCCATCTCCCCCTGCCCGACCCTCCCAGGCAGCGGCACCCACCATCCAAAAACACCGACGCCTCCAGCGGGTGTTCTGCGGCGCGGCTGGGGCTGGCGTAGGCAGCCTGCAACACGCCACGCATCACATCCACCGGCGTGCCGTTGGGAGCGCCGCCGCCGTTGGCCACGCCGCCGTGTGAGCACTCGGCGCCGGGGCTGGCAGGGCCGCCGCCGCCTGCCGTGCCGCTGCCGCTGCGGCCGGGCAGCTGTGCCGCCAGGCATTGCAGCAGCAGCAAGGTGTGGCGTGACAGGGTGATGGTCAGCCCGCGATTGCTCACCACAACCTCCTGCATCGCCGCTGCTGCGCCGCCCGCTTCTGCGCCGCCGCCCGCCGGCAGCTGCACGCTGACGCCCGCCTCTGCCGCCACCTGATGAAAGCCAGGCAAGGTGGGCAGCGCGGCAGGCGTGCCCTGCTGCGCCCCCTCCGGGCTGCCGCAGGCGCAGCCACGCGCTGCCGGCCCTGCGATGTGCAGCGCCAGCCGGCGCAGCTCCACGCTGCTCTGCGCCTCGCCCTGCCGCGCCTGCCAGGTGATGCAGCCAGCGGTGAGCACGGCCGCTGCCAGGCCGGGGTCTCCGGGCTCGTACCGCACACAGCTGGAGGCCAGCCACACGGCCCAGTCCAGCGCGGGGCCGGGCGGCGGCGGCGCGCCCCCAGCCACCGATGCTGCTGCAGCGCTTGGGCTGCCCGCCCCCGCAGCGAAGAAGGCTTGCAGATCGGGGTCACAAGCCAGCTGGCCCGCCTCGTCCAAGAGCAGCGTGAGACCTAGCAGTGGTGCAGAGGGGCGTTGGGGGGGAGGGGGGGGGGTCAGGGTGTGGTGTGGTGAGCGAGCAATGGATGGGGTGCAGTGAGGTGTGGGTTCGGTGGTGCAGGTGACTGGCCAGAGGAATGCGGGCAGTCGGCAGGCGTGCATGCTGGCGCGTTGAACCCGCACCTGTGCTGCACACGCCGACGCGGCCGCGGCAGGGCACCACGTAGCGCGCAGAGGGGCCCAACTGGTAGGGCTCTCCGGTGGGCCTGCGCACAGCAGGAGGAAGGCGCGGCAGCGTTGGTGGGCAGGTGGGCCTGCGCACAGCAGGAGGAAGGCGCAGCAGCGTTGGTGGGCAGGTGGGCCTGCGCACAGCAGGAGGAAGGTGCGGCAGCGTTGGTGGGCAGGAGGGAGTGCACACAGCAAGAGGAAGGCGCGGCAGCGTTGGTAGGCAGGAGGGAGTGCACAGCGGGGCTCGGGCTGCGGCAGTCTCACAAGACCGTGCGGTTGCTGGCGCATTGCTCGACGCCTGCACCAGTGCACCCATGTCCTCTCACCGCAGCAGGGCGGAGAGCTGCAGGGCGGGGGTGCACCGCTCGTCCGCCGGCTGCTGCTGCCCCGCCGCGTGTGCCACCAGGGCCGCGCCGCCGCCGGCCCCCGTCCGCGTCAGCTCCAAGCTGCCCACTGCCGCCGCCACCGCGCTGCTGCCTGCCAGCCCCGCAATGCCGCTGCAGGCAACGACGTGGATGCCGCGGGCAGCGAGGGTGCAGGGCGCGCCGCAAGGCACGGCCAGCGTGCACTCTGCGTTGCACAGCAGGCGCAGCGCCGCCGGCGTGGCGGCGTCCTCGGGCGGGGGGGCAGGCGTCAGCTGCAGCAGGCCATCCGCCAGCCTGGCCGCCGCCGCAAGCATGCCACGCTCCAGCGTCAAGCGCAGGGGGGCGTCGATGGCGGCGGTGACCAGCAGCGGCGCGCCACCGCGCAGCCGCTCCCACAGCGCCGCAGGCTCGCTGGCGCGGCCTGCAGAGCAATGTTAGTGGGGGGCAGGCAGGGTGGTGGAAGCAACACGGCAGGCAGATCGATGGTACGTAGCGTGGAGGGAGGGAGGTGCGCATGCCCAGGCTGCAGCCCGCTCGAGGCCCGCCCACCTACGCCACATCCGCCCCGCCCCCGCACCCGGCTCCTGGCCCGCGGCAGCCCACAGCCGCTCCAGCTGGTCCAACGACTGAGGCACGCCAGGCTGCTGCCAGCTGCCTTGAATGCTGAGCCCGCCCGTGCCCCTCGGGCCCTCGCCAGCAATGCTCGCGACCTGCGTGGCTGCCAGGGCGTGGCCAAGCACAGAGTCGCCCAGGTCGCCAGCCCCAGCGTCGCCCACCGCATGCACCGCCACCGCGCCTGCACGCAGCGTGCACGTCCACGCGGGTTGCGCAGCGGCGGCGTCGCTGCAGCCGTCGACGCTGCTGCTGCTGCTGCTGCAACCACTGCTGACGCTGCCGCTGCTACTGCTGCTGTCACCGCTGCCGCTGCCGCCACCGGCCCGGCGCAGCACCAGCGTTGGCTGCACCCCCGATTCGTGCAGGCTTGCAAGCAAGGCCTGCAGGCAGGCAAGGGGCAGGCAGGGCGGGTGCGTCGACAGGGCAGGTCAGGCAGGCACGGAGGTTGCGACCAACGCAGCACCACCGGCGGCGGCAAGCACGACTCGCCCATTTCACAACAGCCCATCCACCATGCCGCCGCCCTCCCACGCCACACCTGCGGCTGCTGGTTGCCCAGCCGACCGCCCATGCTGGCCAGCAGCTGCGAGCTGCTTCCCGCCGCCTCCACCGCAAAGTACTTTGGCTGCTGCGCCTTCGCGTCCGGCACAGCCGCCACCAGGCACACCGCGGGCAGGTAGATGGAAAGGCGCACAGGGGCGCCGCTGCTGCTCGCCTCTGCGCCCGGGCCGCTGCCAATTGTGTGCAGATGCTGCTGCAACTGCTTCTCCTGCTGCTGGTGTTGAAGAATGTCGCTGATGGCTGCCGCCACGGCTGCCTTGCTGGCAGTGAGCTCCGCCTGCTGCTGCGCGTTGGCTGCGTGCAGCTGCTCCGTCGCGTGCCGCTGCACCGCTGCCGCAAACAACTGCACCCGCGCCAGCAGCGGCAGCGTGCACCACATGCACACCGGCTGCAGCATGAGCGCCACCTCGGCTGCCGCCTCTCGGCCGCCCGTCTGCGCCGCCTGCTGCACGCTGCACCGGTGCAGCACAAGCGCTGCGCCTGGGCCGCTGCATGCCAGCACCGGCGCAATCTGCACTCGGGGCACCACGACGCCTTCCGGGAAGGCCATCGGCTGCTGCAGCATGCTGCTCCTCTGCAAGGGGAACGACATGGCGGGGACAGGGTGGCACCAGACGCAGTCGGTCAGCACAGTGTGTGTGCGGCCGCCCTGCGACCCGCCTCCCCTTTGCCGCCCCCTTTCCCCGCGCACCTCTAACGTCAAGGCTGTGGCCGACTGGTAGGCGCTGGACTGGTACAGCGTGGCCGACTGGTACACCGTGGCCTGGCTGAGGTCTGACAGCTGCGCCAAGGTGTCGACCAGCCCGAGGCTGGCGCCCTGGTCGGGCAGCGGGTAGTCGCCTGGGGATGGGGGGTGGGAGGGGTGAGATGGGGGTGCAGCCAGGTTGGGCAGGTGTGCGTGAGCGCGGGCTGGATGCACGAATGGGCTGCTGCTTGCAAATCCCTGCCCCGCCTCGCCGGCTCATGCAGCAAGCAAGCCGGCAGGGCTGCCCCTCACCTGCAGATGTGGGGCTGGGCCAGGCGGCCCCCCGTGCGAAGGGCAGCACGCACGGCACCCTTGCCATCTCCTCTGCTGGCAGCCAGCCCCCGGCAGCGGAGCTGGCTGGGGAGGCAGAGGGGGAGGCGGAGGGGAAGGGCAGGTGCTCGGCCACCTCCACCTCGCCGACTGTCAGGCTCATCCCGCTGGCGGGCTGCGAACGGGGTGGGGGGGGAGAGGGGGCGGCTTGAGGCGCCCCTGCACCCGCAGTTTCCCGCAAACACGGCACTTGCAGTGTCATCACGCTTGCCTCTGCGCAGCTGTCGACTGCTCCCGCTCCACCAACCAAAGTCAAGAGCTTAGCGCAAGAAGTGGCGTTGACCACCCACGCCGCCAACACCAGACGTCTACCCATTCCCACGTCTGCCTCCCGCCGACCGCCACCAGCAGGCTCACCTCTGCGGCCGCGCACACCTCCAAGACCTCCACCACCAGGCGCGGCGCGTAGTGCGGGGAGGGCCCTCCCCCTTCCTCTGGGTACAGCAGGCTGAGGGTGAGGGAGGGCGCCGCCAGGCTGGCGCGCCACTGCTCGCCGTGCTCGCCGGCGGCCTGCAAACGCAGGGAACGGCGACGGCGCCTGCTGTTCAGCCCCAATGCTGCTGAAACCCACGGGCAGCGTGGCTGGCTGCAACGCTGCACCCGCTCGTGCGCTGCATGCATAACATGCCTGCCCGCCCCTCAATCCCCCGTACCAACTAGCCAGGATCAAAACAACAGGAAGCCCACCCCTTGCCCACCTCTCTGATGCTGGCCGCCAGGTCGTGCATGGCAAAGGCATCCAAATCCAGGTCGGCAGCGTCGCCGCCCTGCGTGATGTTCATACACAGAGGTCACACTCCGCTTGATGACAAGGACAGGAATGTACTGAGATGGCACACTCACCCACGCACACCCGCCCACCCCCACAGCCACCCACCTGCCGCACCAAGCTGGCCCCCAGGTCGGCGGCACCGCCGTCGCCGCCGGCAGAGTTGTAGGAAGATGCCATTGCCGACGAGAAGGCAGCTTGCAGTGAGCCCAGCAACAACTGGGCGTCACAAAACTCGGCGCCCTCCTCCTCCTGCAGCGGGTGGGGTGTCGGAGGCAAGGGGGTCGGTGGTGCGGCGGGGAACAGGCAGGGCTGCTGCACGCGAGGCAGACGCGTCGGAACACCCAACCCTGCTTCCTCGTGCAAGCAGACCTTGGGGTGTGTTGATGCAGCGGCATGCGCATGTCGATATCGCCCCCGTCGGCCATGCTCACCTGGTCGGCCGTGCTGCTGCCTGCGTCTGCCACGCTCTCCGCCAGAGCGTCCTGCACCATCGCATCGCACCCCGGCAGCATGAGCTCCTCCAAAACCGAGTGGTGCCTCGGTGCAGCCGTCAGCCGCGCAGGCAGCGGCGCCGGCGCCGGTGCCAAAACGCCGTCAGCGGCGCGCGGCAGCGCCGCCTGCAGCGCCGTCGCCTGCGCTGCCGCCGCGTGCGCGTCGGCATAGCTGGCAGCAAGGCGCAGCAGGCCCGCCACATCTGGGGGCCGCACCTGCAGGTGCAGCGCCTCCAGGCGCACACCCACAAACACGTGCGGCTGCTGGGCGGGCAGGGGGTCCAGCGGCCAGCTGACGGTGACGTCTGCCTCGCCGTCCAGCGGTGCCAGCAGCGGGGGCGCCCCCTCCCCCACTGCCAGGCTCAGCCCTGCGAAGCACACCCGCCGTGCCGTGGCGGCGGCGGCGGTGAGCTCCTGCAGGCAGCGCGCCAGGTGTGTCAGTGTTAGCGGGAGGCATGGACGGCTGCATGGCCCTGGAGTGCTTGGGAGGCGAAGGTAGGCTGGCCGGTGACCATGCCTGTGGCTGTGCAGGTCCTTCACGCCGTCCTCCCTCCTATTGCTCCAAGTCCTGCCCCCAAGGCACACCCACCTCGTCAGCTTGGGCGGGGGCTGCGCCATAGCTAATGGCCGCGACCATGATGCTGGCGGCCGTGCCAATGCCCGCGGCACCCTCCACACGCACGCTCAGCCTCGCCACGCTGACGTTCATGCGCTGCAGCAGCGTCTCCACGCCTGCTGCCACCAGCCGCACGCCTTCATCTATTCCAAACGTTGCCGGGCCGCCCGCCACAGGCGCCTCTGCAGGGGCTCCTGCACCGAGGCTCGGTGGGGCGCCGGCGCCGGCGCCGGCACCGCTGCCGCCGCCGCCGCTGCTGCATGGCCGCACCGTCACCAGCACATCCTCTGCCGTAACGCTGCAGGTGAGGCTGGTGATGGCCAGGTCCAGCCGCAGCCTTCCAATGTAGCCGCTGACCACCTCCAGGCCAGGGGGCTGCACGGGCAGGGCGGCGGGTGGCACGAGGTGTGTGCAGAGAGTGGTGCCCACGCCATGCAAAGCCCTGTCGTCGGCCAGCGCAGGCAGGCGCACCCAGGGCAGGTTCCGCGCTCCTGCCTGCCGACCCGCCGCAACTCACCGCTCGCTCCGCCAGCCACTGCCTGCTGAGCAGCACGTCTGTGAGCTCCAGGCAGCCGGCCCCCAGGGAGACGCGCAGCTGCTCCACATCCACCTCCGTGGCCAGCACGCCCTTCAGGTTGCGCTTGAGCAGCACCTTGAGCAGGCGGCGCAGCGCCCAATCCGATGCCCCTGCCCACATGGCGGCAGCCTAGTGGGGGGGCGGGGCTGCTGCAGGCCGTCGGCGGGGACGCGGACGCTCGCTGCTTGAGCGCCGGCGCTGGGGCCGCCGCCCGCGGCGCAGGGTGCGCCTGGTGGAGCGGGGACAGGTCTGCGTCTCTATTTGCGCTACTGGTGATGCAGTGAAGCTGCTGGGGGTGGCGACACGCGCGGGGAGGCAAGCTGCGAGGGCCGAGGCGGCGCCCTGCAGCCGGAAGCCGTGTCGGCAGGCTGAACGCTCGCCACCGGTCACACAGGATGGCAGACGTGTCGCGCTGGCGGTTTGTGGCAGCTGCGGGCAAGCTCGGCGCGCGCCAGCTCATCTTTGATGGGCCATCTTGCTGGGGAGGCCCGCCTCTCGCTATCCCGCTCGTATACTAAGCTCAGAGCGCTCCAGGAACACCGCAGAGCAGCAATGCAGGTCGCCGCAGCGCTCTCCACCCCCGCGCCTACCACTGCCAGCTCGCGCTGCGCAGCCCGGCTAGCAGCCCAGCCTGCTGTGCGGCTAGTGCACGCAGCGGCGAGCCGCCAGCAGCAGAAGAGCCGCCAGCAGCAGCAGGGCGGCGGTGGCAGCGGCGGCGGCGGCAGCGGCGGCGATTTTGAGGACTTCCCCAACTCGCTGCCGCGAGTGCAGGCTCCCGCCGATGTGCCGACTGAAGACTTTTGGGTGCGTCGTGAAATGGGTGTGAGGGCAAGTACATGTGGAGGCAGCAGGCCAGTAGCCTGTCCTTTTCGTCCTCTGTGATACTCACCGCCCCCCACTTGTCGGTTCCGTGCTGCTCGTTCCTTCATTCCACTCCCCCCACCCACGCACACTAATTGGACGCTGCAGGAGGGCGACAAGTTCAATGTGCTGGGTGATGTGGCCTCCCTCATGATCCCGCTGCTGGTCGTTGCCGCCATCGGCGTGGGTTTTTTCGCCAGTCAGACCTACAACGAGGTGGGGTTGGTGGGGGGGTGGGACGGCGCCTGTGCTGCGTGCGTGCATGGTGCGCAGCAGTGGCGCAACTGTACGAGTGGGTGTGCGGCCGCCTGGGCATGGTGCGCAGGGTGTCGAGGCATGCATGGGCAATGCGCAGCATGCAGGCTGCCTGCCGCACGCAGTCGCGCCGGCGTGACGCAGTTGTGGCCTGCCCACCCTGCAGGGCGCCACGGTGTTCCTGGATGCACCCAAGTCCCAGGAGGACACGGTGCGCCTGATACCCGCGGAGCAGCTGCAGGCTCCCGGGCCGTGAGGCCCTCGCCTTGTATGCTTGCACCCCCTCCTGCCTTTCATCCCGCACTGCTTGTTTCCGTTTTCATGACTTGCTGTCGTTCCTTGCTGTGAGTAAGGTCGCATTTCGTTGTTGGGGTCACAGGCGTGAGCACAGGTGGCGCAGAGGCAGTGACTTGGCAGGCGGAGCAGCTCAGTCCTGGGGGTCTGATCGGGAGCACAAAACGCAACGAGAGCGCAGGCGGGCATCGAGGGCAGCAGCGGCGTGGCACGCCGCTCGCCGGCCGGCCGCCGTTGCGGCAGCAGCCCACTGCGGAGTGGCCTGCCATGTCGCTGAGGCTGGGCGCCAAAAGCCTCCATTGGTTGCTCGCTGGGCTACCGCTGGGCTTCCGCTGGGCCGTCAGCATTAGTCTGCCAGGCTGCCGTGCTTGTAGCTGGCCATGGTGGCACGCTCCTTCTGGCGCAGCGCGCTGTGGTCAACCGGGGCGGGGTGGAGGGGGTGTCGTCGGAGGGGGGGGGGGGCGCGGTGGATGGGCATGCCCAATGGCGGGCAGACAGGCCGGTGTGGGGCGCGCGCCCCCTCAGGCCTCGCCCGCCCGGCCGCCCCGGTCCCTCAACAACGGGGCTTCAGGTCAGACCAGCACGCGCTCGATCATGCGACCTGCTGAGCGAACAAGGACCATGCCTTGCAGTGCTTCAGACTCGCACCACGCCATGCTCGACCGACCAGCTGTTGGCCCGCCCCAGGCCCGCCCCACCTGCGGTCCCGCATGTCCGAGGAGCTCTTTGAGCGGAAGAGGCGCTTCTCTAGGGGGGTCAGCCGCTCCTCAGGCTCGTCTGCAGCCAGCGGGCAAGGTGGCGTCGGTCAGTCTGGCTGGCTGGCATTGGTCAGTTTGGCTGGCTGGCTGGCTGGCTGAGGGGCGCGAGGAACGCCCCCCTGTACCTGCCAGGCTGAACACCTGAACACGGCGCGGCTTGGCCCCGCACCTGCTGGGCTGAAGCGGAACACCTCGTGCAGCAGCTCGTTGGCCTGCATGTGCGCCTGGAAGGCCTCCGCCAAAAAGGCGCTGCAGCACGGCGGGGGAGGGTTGCAGGTGTGTGCGCAAGGTGAAGGGTGGGGCAGAGTGTGGAGAGGGCGGCTGAAGGCAGGGCAGTTGAAGGCAGGCAGGCAGGCAGGCAGGCAGGGCAGGGCAGGGCAGGGCACGCTCTGCCCGCCGCGCCCGCGCCCTGAGCCCAACTATAGCTTGGGTTGGTGCTGCAGGCGGCCAACCCAACAGCGCCGCCAGCATATAGATGTGATCAGGCAGGTGGTCCACAACACCGAAAGGGCCCCTGCCCACCCACCCACCGCAGGTAGTTGAGGCGGATGTTGTCCAGCAGCCCAGTCACCATCAGCACATCGCCGTGCCGCAGCTTGATCTTGGTTTCGGGCACGTGCTCGCCCTGCGTGGCCAGTCGAAGGGGCGGGGGGGCGGCGGGGGGGGCGCCGTCGGGGCAGAGCCAGAAGGCGCAGACTGCATGCCGGGCTGTGCAGGCGCTGACACAGTGCAGGCACCGCGCACGCCGCTGCCCTTCCCCTTTTCTCCTGGCCCCCCTAAAACAGGGCCCACCTCGATGATTGCCAGCAGGTCCCTGAACGTGGAGCGAGAGGCGGCGCGGTCCCCCTTGTTCAGCCGGCTGGCATCCCCCCGGTTCTTGGCCAGGTCACGCATGCGCTCGACGATCGCCTCCAAGCTGTCCACACCCTCGTCATCCTCGTCATCCTCGCCGCCCTCATCTGGCTGCCGCGCCGCCGCCGTCGGCCGCTGCTGCTGCTGCTGCTGCGCAGCTGCTGGCTCTCCGCCGCCTCCTTCTTCCGCCGCCGCCGCCTCGCCGCCGCGATTGGCGCCTGGCGCCGCCGCCTTGGGCGGGGAGCCCACCGCCATCGCCGCCAGCGTGTCGCACAGCGCGCTGCCGTTCCTGCTGCGCTGCGTGCTGGGCCGTGGCGACTCTGGCAGGGAGGACAGGTCTGCCATGGTCCACAGCAGGGCGATGGCCTCGCCCGCCGCGCAGCGCACCTGCAGGGACAACGTCCACGCAGCGCAGGCAGTGAGCGCAACGATCGGCTGCCACGATCCTCCCTGCGCTGCCCTGGTCTGGCCTGCCTGCAAACGCGCAATGTTGCGACGACAGAGAGCGCCTCGCCCCCGACTGCCCCCCGCTGCCGTGCTTCCAAGGCCCGTGCCCTGCCTGCGCACTCACTCTGCCCCGCACACACACGCCCACGCACCTCCACATCCCCGCCGTTGAGCAGCTGCGCCAGCTGCCCCAGATACGACTCCACAAAGTGCGAGTCCAGGCGGTGGGTGGGCACTGTGGACAGCAAGAAGGCCCAGCTCCGCAGCGCAGCCACTACCGCCGCCGCACTGGCCGCCTTCTTCCAGCCTGCGCCCGGGTCAGGGCAGCAGGGGGTGGGCACCAGGTGAAGGGCAGCACCGCGTGGCGGCGGGGGGGAAGGGGGCAGCAGCGGAGCCGCATGCCCCATGGCGCAGCGCCACAAGCAAGGCGCCTCGTTGCACAACACGCCCTCCCCGCTGCAAGAGACTGGCACACCAGATGCGCACCCACGCACCCGCCCCACGCACCCGCCATCACCACGCGCCACAGCGTGGCCATCGTGTGCAGCGTGTCCGCCGCGCCCTCCGCCCCCACAAAGCACAGCATGGTGAGCGCATCGATGGCTGCCACACGCGCTGTGCCGCCCTTGCCGCTCAGAATTAGAGGTTCCAGCACCGGCTCAGCCTGCAGTGGGTGGGCGGGCCACACAAGGAGGGATGGAGGAGGGTGCAGGTGTGCACACAGAGATACAGGGCGGGCAGGCGCAAGCAGGGCAGGCCACATGCAGTGCTGCATGCAGTGCTGATGCAGTGCTCACATGCAGCCCACTGAGCGGAGCCCAACGCCCCTGCTGCTCGTGCCGCAGCCCGCTACGTCACCCCACCTTTACTCTCCCTCCCCCCCGCATTGAGAGCCCACCTCCTGGTAAATGCCTTCGCTGGCTGTCGAGGCGCCCAGCGTCGTGACGTGCAGGCCCAGCGCCTTTGCCGCCAGCGCCGCTTCCACCTCCTTGCCGCGCCGCGTCGACGACAGGAAGAGGCTCGTCAGGGTGTCCTGCCTGCAGGGGGCAGGGGGGCGGTGCGGTGGCAGTGCGAGATTGCCTGCATGGTGCATGAAAGCGGCACGCAGCAGCGCAGGCAGCCCAGGCGGTCCGCACAGGCCTGCCCTTGCGCGATGCAGCTGCGCCGCCGGCCCTGCTGCTCAGCGCGGCTGCCCCAAACTCTCTTCTCACCCCACCTGAATGCACAGTCGTCGTAGCCGTACTGCGCCAGGAGCGACACAATGGTGGACAGCGCCGCCTCACGGGTGGTGGCCCTGGGCAGGGGCAGGGGCAGGGGCAGGGGCAGGGGCAGGGGGCGAGCGCGGCGTTGGCTCGATACGTGCTGGCGCAGCAAGGCATGCAGTGACCCAGCTGAATCGTAGACGGGCGACTTGAGGGTGGTGGCGCGGGTACGGATGACGCTGGCCCGCCCTGGAGACTGCCGCACCGCAGCACCGCAGCCCGCCAGCAGCTGCCCCTGCCAGCCCCCTCCCCCTCTGGCAGGCGCCCTGCTCACCCCCACTCACCCCACCCACCCACCCCACCTCTTCTCATACAGCTGCTCCACCGCCACATCAAACTGGTCCACCTCAAGCAGCTCCTGCCAGGGGGAAGCAGCAACGACGGGTGGTTGATTAAGCACGCACAGCACAGCAGCAGGGCTGGCGCAGCCGGCGGCAGAGCTTTTGGCAGATTGCCGCCGCTGGCAGCGAGGCTCGTGCCTGCTGCCCCTCACCCCCGGCAAAGGCAGGCTGCCATCGGTGCTGCCACCGCCGCCGATGCTGCCACTGCCACCGCTGCTACCTGCCCCGCTGCGGCCCACCTCGTCAAAATCAGGGTCGGCACCTCGCCCGCCGCGCCGCCCGCCGCCGCTGGCTCGGCTGCCGCCTGGGTAGTCCAGCGAGCCATTCAGTGAGTCTGCATCGCCGCGCTCCGACCCGGAGGCCCCGCTCGATTTTCCTGCAAGGAACAAAGGGCCGCGGCGGCGTGGGTGGGCGCACGCCTTGCCCTTGCCTCCTGGCCCTGCCGCCGCCGCACGCGCCGTCGCAGCGTTGGGCAGCCACCCTGGCGTGAGCTCCGAGACGGGGCACTGGTCCCTGTGCTATCCTCGGTTCACCGCACGCCGAGAGGAACCGAGAAAGACGCCCATGCAGCTGCAGCCAGGGGTTTCTCGCCACCCCACGGACTCACTCCTGCCCATCGCCGACAGCTCCCAGCTTTTCGAGCGGTCTAGGTGCTGCGAGAGGCCGGGTTGACGACACTGCGCTGCTCACCCCTCCTTGGGAGGCGGGGACGCCTTACAAAGCCGGTAGCACAATCAATCGAAAGACAGGAAGTGGTGGAGCAAGGTGGGAAGCGCAAAGGGGGCCTGGTGGGCCGTCGCCGCTGACACGGCACGGCACGGCACGACGCGTGGCGTGACCCGATGCCGGCGATCGCGATTCTGTCGAGAGCGCCTGCTGCTGCACAGTGCTTGAATGCGCGTGGGACGGGGTGGGTGGGTGGCGGGGTGGCGGGCGCCCTTTTGCCAGCGGCTGGCGCGTGTGCGGCACGCGGCCGTGCCACGCGGCGCCGGACGAGAGGCTGCGCCCGCCGTTCTGCTGCTGGCTGCTGCCGCTGCTGGATGGCGCTGCTGCTGCTGGGGGCAGTTAGGGCGGCCGTGTGCGGGCCACCGCCTGCTGCCTCACTGCTTCTTGCGCAGCTTGGGGTCGGCCGCGGTGCCTCGCAGCCACTCCTCCTTGTTGGAGGAGGCGGCAGCTGCGGGGGGGGGGGGGGGGCAAAGGTGGGGTAGGAGCGGACAGTGAGACGGCAGAGATACCAGAGCAATGCGGTGCAGCATTTAGAGAACGGGAAGCAAGTTGCTGCACACAGAAAGAAATGGCAAGCACGCAGCGTGCCGAAGCGGCACCACAGCGGGCGCACGCTCTTGCCGCCATCCCCACCCAACGCCGCCCCCCAGGTTCCTTCCCTCTGCTCACTTGGCCGGGCGGTGGGCTTGGACCTCTTGACCCAGCCCTTGCCCCGGGCAAACTCGACCGCCGTGTACACTGCGGCAGGAGAGAGCGGCGGTGGGGGACGCGCGGGGAGTGTGAAGGGAGTGTAGTGTGTGCCCCCTACCGTCCTCAGAGTTGTCGGAATTTCGTGCGGCGCCGGCGGTGCCAGCCCCTTGCCCTCCCCCTGCCCCCTGCTCCACGCACCTGCGCCGGCCAGCAGGGCGAGGCCGATGATGTAGAGGCCCAGGAGCTGGGTGTCAAACCAGGTGGGCTCCTCAATCACGTTGATGGTCTCGTTGAAGAAGAGGTGGGAGGCAATGCCGGCGGGGCCGGTGGTGTACAGGGTCACCTGCAGGCAGCAGCGGGGGCCGGGCGGCGCGTGTCATCGCAGCCAGCAGTCGGCACCGTCGGGAGGGCGAGCCTCGACGGGCAGGGCTGGCAGCGGGCAGCACCGCTTCAAGCAAGGCAGCATGGGCCGACCCGGCAGGGCCGCGTCACCAGTCGGTGGTCATCGGCCCACCCACCCACCCACCCACCTTGAGGACGAACTCGCGGGGCGGCAGCTGGCGGGGGAACATGATGCCGTACTCGGCGGTGGTCTCGTCGTTGGGGCCCAGGGGCACGTCGCCCAGGTACTGCAGGGGGAGGGCCGGGCAGGGGGAGCGCGGGAGGGTTGAGGAGGTCAGGTCAGCATTCAAAGTGGGGGCGAATGCACCTGACAAGAAGGGTCCCACGTCCTGCTGTGACCGTGGCAGTGCGTGCATGCACAGCGCATCGTGTTCGCGGCACAGCGCTGCCAGAGAAAAAGGGCAGGCAACCGAAGGCAGGCCGCCACGCTAGTGTGCCCGCTTGCACCAAGGGGCACGAGCACTGCCGATCCTCTGCTGGCACCCCACCCGCCCTTGGCACTGCCCCACGACCGGCCCGTCGCCTCACCACGCCGGTGAAGTTGAACATGGTCATGGAGGCGTTGTAAGGCGAGGCCAGGTTGGCGGCGGCATAGGTGACGTTCAGCGCGGCAGTGCCGGTGTTCTTCACGCCCAGCACCAGGCTGGCCTGCTTGCCGGGGAAGAACGACTTGGTGGGGTTCTCCGGCCACCAGCTCTGCACCTGCACATCCTGTGCTGCTGCGATGCCCGCCACTGCAAAGGAGGAGGGAACGGAGGCGGGGGCCGGGGTGGAGGCGGTGTGGGCTGGAACCAGGCGGCGGCGGGCGGCCCTTTGCAAAAGGGACCCGGCGGGCCGCGCGTCGCATCGCGCCCGGCGCGCTGCGCCATCACGGCGCTCCCCCGTCTCGGCAGGGCGGCGTGGAGGGCGATGAAGCAGGGCGAAGTGGAGGGGAGACCGCGGCACGATCCCGCGCTGCCAGGCGTCGCTGCGCTGTTGCGGCATGTGCAACGCCACCCAGCGCACCTGCAAGCAGGCAGGCGGCCAGGAGCGGTCCCATCGCCCGCATCGTCGCTGCCGGTCCCTGTGCTGCTGCCCTGGCACCGTGCAAGGGAGGGTGAATGGGGAGGGACGCAGGGAAGACCAACGCACCAGTGGGGGAGCGGGGGACGGCGTGAACGCCCATTGAGGCCTGCTGCGCTGCGGGCAGCGGTAAGTGTGCCTGGTCGGCGGACGGGCCCTCCGCTATGGGGTGAGGAGCCGTCCGGCGCAGGCTCAGGGCCGTGAACGAAGCGCAAGTTGAAAGTGTAGCAGGCACGAAGCTCAGCGGCACAGCAAGCCAGCAGCACAGCCGTGTGGGGTGCGCACCTGCCGCAGGCTTGCCTTCGTGGCTGTTGGCGGCGCTTTGCTGGGCGCAGCGTGATGCGCGGCTGGGTTCTGGCCGGGAGTCTTCATGCGCCTTTCGCTGCACGTTTAATCGTGCCGGCTGCAGGCATGAAGGGGAGCATTTGCAGAATGTTAGTACTGGCAGCGCAGCCTTTGCGGGCGGGGCGCAGGCGGCCTGGAGGCCCGGCGTCGCTGTTGAGAAGGTAGGGTGTCCCGCCTGCCCCCTGCGAGTATCGGAGCCCTGACTGCAGGCGATCAGTATCAAGGACTGCAGATTGGGTGCTAGAGCTCACACGCATCTGCGCAGCTCTGTGCCCACTCTGCAGCGGCATCAGGTGCGGCACCTGAACGACGGCGGTTGTGCTGGCGACCACGCGGCAGTGAACGCTTGCAGGCATCGGCAGTGGCTGACTATACACTTGCCCCTGCTATCTGAACCCCGTAATCAAGGGCTGGCGAAGCATGCACCTTGACAACCGTGCCACCTACCCACCCCCACATCCACGCAGCGCGCACTGCCACGTGGCGGCGCCGCTCGTCGCGACCCACACCTATCCTGGCGCGCCGCGCGTCTGGAGCACTGTGTGCGCGCACCCAGCTCCGTCAAACCTTTGATTCAACTTATAGAGCGGTTGAGCAGGCAATGGCGTCGCTAGCGGCCGCCACGAGCTCGCGCCCCACGGCCCCCTGCCTGCACCAGCGGCAGGCGGGCCGGGGCGCTAGCCTTGTGGTCCGCAGCAGCATCAAGAAGTCGGGGCTGGCAGAGCTGGGTGAGCGAGAGCGCAAGGGAGGCCTGCAGGTTTGCGGCGGGCCTCCCACCCTCTACCGCACGCCCACGCCTGCCCACTGATCGCCGGGGACACGCTCGTCCAATGCATGCATGCGCTGCGGCCAGGGGGCCCGCCAGCCTGCCGCTGCGCCGCCGCCGCCGCCTGCGACACGGCCTGCGGCCGGCACACGCCGCCTGGCAACCCTGCGGCTGCCAGCCTGATTCCACGCTCTGCACGCCCACACCTGCAGGCCCCATTGGCCTGACCGTCGGCAAAGACATCCAACTGGTGCGCCTGCGGCCTGCTGCGCAAGATGCTCGCTGTGCGCCGCCGCCGCACCCGGCGCCCTGCCCGATATCTTGCGGGCAATCGCGCCTGCCTCGGGCACTCACGCTCCAACCCTGGCCTGTCCTCACCGCAGGAGGACGCGCCGCAGGCGTCGCAGCAGCAAAAGACAAAGAAGCCTCGGTCGGGCGCCGCCCAGGAGGTGAACAGGCTGATGGACGCGGCGGGCGTCAGCCTGGGCCCCATTGGCCTCACCGTCGGCTCCGACCTGCAGAGCCTCAGCTTGGACGAGGAGGAGGACGGCAGCGGCACCAGCGGCAATGGCAGCGGCAGCGGCAAGCAGCGCCCCAAGAGCTATGCCAGCCTGACGACCGAGGAGTGGCGGGCCCTGTACGAGAAGGATGGGGCGGTGGACCTGTGGCTGCAGGAGGAGTTCAACTCTGGCTCCCGCCTCGTTGTGAGTGGCAGCCGGGGAGGGGTCCTCTAGGCCTGCAGGCATGGGGCTGCGAGGTGGGCGGTGGAGGTTGTCAAGCGGCAGCTGTGGGCGGAGCAGGGCTTCGCTAGCAGCGATGGCCGCGTGTCGCGGCGCTGCAGGCCACCGGACAAGCTGCCAAGGCGGCTGCACCGGGCCGGCCGTGCCACCCCGTGCCACACGTCGCCCTCCGCTTGGCCCTTCTTGGCCTTGTTTCTGTATGCCCTGGACCCCACTCCTGGCCCCCACCCCCGCCCCTCCCTCTGCAGGGCGGCAGCGCTGTGTACCGCGGCGGCGTGGCTGGCCACATGTCTGGCGAGGGCCCAGGCCTGGCAGACACGCCGCGCCACAAGGTGCGCTTGTGCTTCACAGGGAGGATGGTCAGCAATGGCTGCAGGCTGGTTTGTCGCGTTAGTCGTGCTGCTTGTTACCCCAACCGCGCTCGACTCCCCTGCAGGTCCGCATCTACAACGCGTATGCCAACCAGGAGGTGGAGGTGGAAATTCCGGAGGACCGGTGAGCGCCTTGGAGCGTACGACGTTGGGCGGGCAAGGGCACGCGGTTTCGTGCTGGGGTCGCTGCGGCGCCGCACGCCTGGAACCCTGCTTCGCCTCTTCCGCGCCTCTTGTCTGGCCCGCTGCACACCACACCACACCACCCCGTCCCCCTCGTCCCCGCCCATCCCCTGCAGCTACGTGCTGATGGCTGCCGAGGACGAGGGCCTTGAGCTGCCCTACGCCTGCCGCCTGGGCTGCTGCACCTCGTGCACCGTCAAGGTCAAGGAAGGGGAGATGTGGCAGCCGCACTCGCTGGGCCTCTCAAAGGAGCTGAGGGACCAGGTGAGGGCGGGTGGAGGGGTGCGGGCACGGATCGAGGGGTCGGAGGGGTGGAGCTTTGCGGGGCCACAGCGGGAGCCAAAGCAGAAGAGACAGATCGAGCCAACCGTGCTCTATGGTTTTGTGCAGCCTGCCAGCCTGTACCCACCCTCCCTGGCCCTCCCTCCTCTCCCCGCCTGGCCCCCAGGGCTACGCGCTCATGTGCGTCTCCTTCCCCGTCACCGACTGCGTGCTGGAGACGGTGCCTGAGGACGAGGCATACGAGCTGCAGTTTGGCCGGGCGTTTGACGAGATGGTGGGTGGGCGTGTTGCGTTGCACGATGCCCTGCTGCCTGCTTGGTGCTGGGCCTGGGCAGGCTGTCAATGCGAATGGACGCTGCTGGCTCTCCCCCATGGCAGAGCTTTGTTGCACCAGCATGTGTGGCCTCCCGCCGACCCCTCTCCTGCCGCCCACCCCCTTCCCCCCACACCCGCAGGCCACTGACCCCAACGCCCCCTCGGTGGAGCGCGACGACTTTGCCATTGAGTTGGCCATGCTGGATGAGTGAAGGGGAGCGCACGAGTCGCCACTGGCTCTCCTGAGCTTCAAGGACGGGCGGCGAGGCCTGGGGTTGCTTGCGGGCGGTGCCGCACTTCAGCCACTCGCCACCCCTGCTCCAGTACTACCCTCAACATTGTGTTTTGTTTGCCTGCCTGCCAAGCGTGTGCGCCATGCCTGTTGTCGGCCATGGTGCTTTGCGGCCCCACCTTTTCATACAGAACCTACGGCATGCGATGCCCCCCCCCCCCCCCCACACACACACACCAGTTTGATAGCCCACCCGTGGAACGGATGCCCCCCCTCCCTCCTCCCCTTTCGTTTGCCTCCCATCACCCCTCCCGCTGCCGAGCCCATTTTGCGCGGTGGCCCACCGTGTATTTTTCGCTGCCGCGCTGCCCCTCGTTTCGCTACTTTTCGGAGCAGTCCGCCAAATCAGCTGGTACGAGCTCCGCTCTTCTGCTGCCAACCCGTGCATGGGTAGGGACAGCGCTAGCACCAGCCAGGCAGCCTGCTCTGCCGCGCCACTGCCTGGCCACCGCTGCCCTCGTGTAAAGCCGGTGCACTTAGTGAGATCCTTGTCCACCATACGCTTTGGGGCAGTGCGCTTGCAGGGAGTGGCTTCGGCAGGCAGGGCGTGATTGGATGGACGCCACAGGCCCCTTGCCAAACGTGTGGTGGGCAGAGGGAGAGAAGGAGAAGGAGAGGGGAATGCAAGAGCGGATGGCAGAGGCTGAGAAAAGGGAGGGGGAGGAGCGCGACGGCCGACAGCACAGAAGCGTGACGATAAGCGGCATGGCGGGCGCAGGTGAGCAGGCAGTGTCGTTTCAGGTAGTGCCTTCAGCCCGAGCTGCAGCGGTACACGCTGCGATGGTGCCGCCGCATTGCCGGCAGCGGCAGCGGCACCGCCAGCCGGTGGCTTGCCACCACCTGCCACCCATACAGCGTAGTGCCCTCGTCCCCCTGGCTCGTGAACGCATAGGGGCTGTCTACCGGGACGCAGTGCTGGGCCTCATCAGCAGCAAACGCTGCAGCGTCTCGGTACTCGATGGCTCCGTCAAACAGCACCCAGCCAACTACAGCGCCGCCTGCCTGCCCCGCGGCAATGCTGTCGCCAAAGGTTGCGACGCCCTCGGGCCCTAGCGACGCCAGCAGCCACACCTTGTGGCCGTCGAGCTCTGCGGGCGGCGGATATGTCCGCACCTCCAGGCTCTTGCGGCCTGCGGTGGTGATGTGCGGTGTTAACGGGGATCAAACACTTAAAACTGACGGAACGCAGCAGCGCGTGTGCGCGGCACGTAAACAGCGGCAGTGGTAGTGGCAGCAGGCGCACGAGAAACGTTGCCGTCGTCGTCGGCGGCGGCGGCGGCGGCGGCGGCGGTGGCGTGCTCTGGCGCACCTGGAGCTCAATTGACGATACCCGCCACTTGCCTGACAGTATGAGGTCGCACCAAGAGGCCTTGCACTCCAGGGCCCACTCCAACCCCATCCTCCCGATCTGTGCCGCCTGTCTCCGTTCCCCTCTCGGGCGCCAACCCAATATCCAGACCGAGCTAGCAAAGCCTGCAGAAAAGGCTGGAAGCCCTAGCCGCGAGCGAAAATCGTGCCGTGTCGAGCTGGACCTCACGTCCTCCCGGCGCTCCCGCGGCCGTTTGTCGTCTCGAGCAACTTTGTCTGCTTGTCTGGGCGCCGCACACACGCCTCCAGCGCACCGCAAGCCCCGTTGCTTCTTTTTCCTGCGCCGGCTGCGACACTAGCAGAGATGGGCTGCGGCAGTAGCAAGCCTGCTCCCGAGCAGTCTGCCATCGACTCAGCCAAGGTCGGTGCCGACAGCCGTTCGCCCCTCCATCTCGGCTCTCTTGGGGCGCTTGGGCTTGCGCTGCAAGAGGACCCGCTTCGGCCTGTGGCCGTGCTCAAGCCGCTCGGCGCAGGGGAAAGGCGCGCGCGGCAGCCACGCGCTCGACTGCAGTGCCGCCGCTACCGCCGGCGCTACCGCTGGCAGGGGCGCCGCCGTGGGCGCGGCAGCGAGCGCATGCTGCTGCTGGGCGCCGACACGCCGGCGCGCGGCTTGCGTCGGCGCAGCTGTGCGCAGCCGGGCGGCCCCTCTGACAGGCAGCACATGGCGCCCCCTGGTTTGCTGCAGCATCGTGGCCAAGGGGTCGTACAGCGAGAAGGATGCTGCCACGCTGATCCGCGACATGGTCAGGGTGGTGGCGCACTGCCACGGGCTGGGCGTCATGCACCGGTGCGTCGCGGGGCTGCCTGCCTTGCAGGGTCGTGTTTGGGGCTGCCGGGCGGGGCTTCCGCTTCTGCGGCTATGGCTATGGCTGTGCCTGCCTTCACCAGTGTCGCTGCTGCGGCGGGCAGCAGCTGCCGCCGCCACACCCTGCCAGGGCTCGCCTTCCGCCCATCCTGCAGGGACCTCAAGCCCGAGAACTTCCTGCTGGCCAGCAAGGCGGACAACGCCCCCATCAAGTGCACCGACTTTGGGCTGTCGGTGTTCTTCAAGCCGGGCCAGAAGTTCCGGGAGGTGGTGGGCTCAGGTGGGCGGGCGCGCAGGGGGGGCAGTCTGGTGCGCGGCACGTGTAGCTTCTCTGGCACACGAGGGCTTCATCCCGAGGTGCCGCAAGCCGGTGGCGAAGGAGAGTGCCGACATTTGGGGGAGTTGCGGCAGGGCATGTGCTGCGGCAGGCATGTGCTACGGCAGCCTGCCCTAACGTACAGCCCTCACATTGTGCATCCTCCCCGCTCTCGCGTGCCTCCTCCAGCCTACTACGTGGCCCCCGAGGTGCTGAAGCAGAACTACAGCGTGGAGGCAGACATCTGGTGAGGGGGCCCGGGATGGGAGCTGATGGGAGCTGATGGGAGCTGATGGGAGCTGATGGGAGCTGATGGGAGGTCGCCGAGGGCTGCGGGCAGACGGGCACTATGTGGGAAGCACCAACTGCCTGCTTGCCCCCCTGTGCCCGCGTGCGCCGTCGCCACAGCACCCCTCTGCACCCCTCTGCACCCCCCCCCTCCCCCCCCCCCCCCAGGTCCTGCGGCGTCATCCTCTACATCCTGCTGTCTGGTGTGCCGCCCTTCTGGGGGGAGACCGAAAAGGCAATCTTCAAGTCAATCCTGGAGGTGGGTTCATGGGTGGGTGGGGTAGCCCATCGCCAACCAGTGTTGCCTTTGCTGGTGTGGAGGTTGCATCTGCTGGCAGGCGCCGCCGCTGTCGGGGCGAGGCGATGGGCGTACGTGTGCGCACGGACGCGGCACGCGGCACCGTCCCCACATGCACTGACTTGCCCACCCTGTCCTCCCCCTCACCCCCTCCTTGCAGTCCCAGCTCGACCTCAAGTCCGACCCCTGGCCCAAGATCAGCGCCGACGCAAAGGACTGCGTGTCCCGCATGCTGGAGCCAAACCCCGCCAAGCGCGCCACCGCCGACGAAATCCTGCAGGTGGGTGGTGGGGTGGCTCAAGGGGCGGCAAGGCTGAGGCGTGTGCAGGGCGGGCCGGCAGAGGCCTGTTCAAGTGGCAGCATCTCAAGGGAGCCGCTGCCTCCTGCGTGCACCCACTCGCACTCCACGCACATGCTGCGCTGCCACCCGTCCCGTCGTCGGTGCAGCACCCCTGGATGCGTGAAAACGGCGTGGCCTCTGACAAGCCGTTGGACAACGTCATCCTCAACCGCATGACGTGAGGGGGCGGGCCATTGAAGGGGGTGTGGGGGGGGGGATGGAGCGCGGCGGGGCCCGGCAGGGGGGGGGCTGGAGGGAGCACCAACCGCGGGCGCCGGCCCCCCCTGGCCCCTTCTCGCTGCCATTCCCATCCCTCCAACACGCCCCCTCTACTCCCCTCCCTCCCTCGCAGCGCCTTTGCCGCCAACAACAAGCTCAAGCGGCAGGCCATGAAGGTCATTGCCTCTGCCATGCCCGCCGACGAGATTGCCGGCCTGCGCGAAATCTTCAAGTCCATCGACGCAGACAGCAGCGGCACCATCACCGCGGATGAGCTGCGCGCGGCGCTGCAGGAAAAGGGGTCGCTGCTGAAGCAGGTGCGCGCGGGCGGGGGAAGGGGGCACTCGGCACGGGGAGAGGAGGGGGAGGCGTGCCGGCCGTGCGTGATGTGCGCGTGCCTCAAGCGCACCACTCCATGCTGCAAGCAAACCCCTGCCTGTCTCCCCTGCACGGTGCAGGAGGAGCTTGAGGGCCTGCTGACCCTGATTGACCAGGATGCAAACGGCACCATCGACTACGAGGTGGGTCAGTCGTGCACCTGTGTACGCGTGCCCCCCACTTCCGCACCAGTAGCGCTGACCGGTCGAGTCGTCCTGCACACGTGCACTGCGCCAGCATCGTTGCGCACCCACCATCCCACCCCCCCACCAGCCAAACCGTGCACCACCCCACTTGCCCCCCGACCTCTTCCCCACCAACAACAGGAGTTCATTGCCGCCACTCTGAGCCAGCACCAGCTTGAAAAGCAGGAAAACATGCGCGCCGCGTTTGCGCACTTTGACACAGACGGCAGCGGCACCATCTCGCGCGATGAGCTGCGCGAGGCGCTGCGGGTGAGTTTGCATGTGGTCTTTGGCACCAGGTGTGGACTCGTGCAGGGCTACCGGCTGGGGTCGTGCTGGCTGCGGGCTGGGGTGCATGTGTGGCATGCACGTTTGTGGAGCAGGGTGCACTGCATCGCCGTCCTCGCAGCCCGCTGGGGGCTAGGCCGCCCGCGCTCTGCCCAACTGCCTGCGTACTCACTTGTTGCACCGGTGCAGGCCAGCTTTGCCGGCAGCGTGGACAGTGAGGTGGAGATTGAGAAGATTATTGCAGAATCGGACAAGAACGGTGGGTGACTGCGCTGCTGCCCGCGCGTGCGGGCACTTGTGGGCACGTGCGTGAGTGCATGCCAGCGGCTGCGTACGCGTGTGTGTGCGCATGTGCGAGGCGGCTCGTCCCGCCCACCACCACCCACCCCCCTCTCACGTCTCTCCCCAACCCACCCAACTTTGCAGGCGACGGCCAGATTGACTACAACGAGTTTGTGGAGCTGATGACGGGAAAAGGTGGGCGGGCGCTGGGTCCTTTTCTGCGGGGTGCCCTGCAGCTGTGCAGTAGATGGTATTTTTAACTTTCTTGTGAAGTTTGCAATTTTCTTAAAAGGGGGCCGCGGGGATGGGGAGGGAGGAGGAGGGGAGACAGTGGGGCGGGGAGACGGTTTGTGCAGGTGAACCCCTGTTGAGGGTGGATGCAAGCCTGCCGTGCGTCCAGGCGTGCACGCTTGCAGCGCAGCAGCAGCGCTCGTGCTGCCGGTGTCGGCCTCAGCTCCTGCGTCCTGCCCAGCTGCATGGGCTTGGTGCGACGTGCCACACGCACACACACGCGCACACACCGTTCTCCCCGCCGCCGCGTGCAGCCGCCACCGAGGCGCAGGCCGGGCTTGTCGGTGTGAAGCTGGAGTCTCGCGGCACCATGAACGCGTACAAGGCAGCACACAACTTGATGGGCGGCATGTAAAGCCCGAGCTGAGCAGCACGGCCTCCCTGGCTGTGCCGGCGGACCAGCCCACCCCCGCCCCCACTCCCAGTGGCCCCGCCCCGACAGGCGCGCCCTCTGAAGTGCACATGGCACCCAGCCACAAACCCAAACAGGATCCACCGTCCCTCCTCGCAAATGCTCGTCCTGACTCCTCTTGACTAAGTAGCGCACCTGCCGCCGCCCGCCCGGCGCCACAGCTAAGACTGCACCCCCCTCCTGGTTCCCTGTGTTGTGGGTGTATGCATCTCACACGCCTCATTACCATGCTATTCCGCCCCTCTGCTGTGCCACCGTGCCCCATCTTCCTTGGCCCCTTTTGCCTTCCACACACCCACCCACCAAGCCAGGCCGACCGCCTGGGCCCTCCTCTTAGCACTTGCTCTCTGCCATCATTGTTGCCCATACCTGTGCATGCACGGCCTGCATCTGCCGGCCCCGGCGCTCGCCCCCTTGCGCCCCACGCGTTCAGCAACCAGCCAACCAATCATACAGCGGGCGGGATCTGTCCTTAATCAGCAGCCCGGCCGGGCACATGCCGCGCCTCCCGCTCCTGCTGGCCAGACTGCTGCTACTGGCTGCCGATACCCCTCACGACATAGGCACCGGATGCAGCCAGCCCTGTGCGTCAGTGCAGGTGCACACCCCGACACGCCATTGCCATACTCTCTGCCGAGACGGTGTTCACAAGGTGCGGCGCCGGCCTGCTGTCGCGGGGCGGCTGGGTGGCAAAAGGGGGAGGTACAGGGGTGTGCGCGGTGTGTGGGGGTGAGGATGGGGGTGGGGGGGCTGGGACCTGGAAGGCGGAGAGGAGAAGGGAGCGGGGACGTGGGTTGGCAGGAAACAAGGCAAGGGCGATGCAGGGAAGCGGCTGGGAAGGGTGGGCCAGGACCGACGTTGCATCGCCGCCGGCAAGCAGTGGGAAACCAGGCTGGCGAGCTGGGCCAAACGCCAGCTCAGCGCAGCTCCACGCCGAGCTTGGAAGCAATGGTGCTGCAGGGGGGCACGGGGTGGTAGGGAGGACGTCAGGGAGAGGCCAGCAAACGTGCTGTCGGCAGACAGCGCAGTCTGGAAGGAGGTTGAGGCAGGCGGGTGGGCGGGCGGGCAGGCACCACATCCTCCTCAGTTGCTCACCTGCGGACCTCCTCCTGCAGCGCGTTGATCTCGTCGTCGGTCAGCGAACGGTCCATTGACCGGTAGGCAATGCGGTAGCAGTTGCTGGTGCGGCCCTGCAGCGGCGGGGCAGACGGTCGGGAAACGTGGGGATGAGCACGGGCAGGCAGCCTGGGGGGCAGCTGCCGCGAACGAGCCTCGCGACACGCGCGCCGGCGAGTCTGCCCATGACGCCGCCTGCCAGGTGTTGACCCCACCGCCCCATCCCACCCCTCCAGCACCCCCGCTGCCCTAGCACGCACCGTCTTAGGGTGCGTGAAGGTGTCAATCAGCTTGACCTCCTCCGCCAGGTCACCGGCAATGCCGCGCACAACCTGCGGGGCCGGGCAGGGCCGGGCAGGCAAGTCCAGCTGTTGTCAGCGCTGGTTGTCAGCAGCTGTTGTCAGCGCCAGGCTCAGTTGGCCTGGTGTGTGCCAACACCAGCAATGGCTGCCGGCAACTCTCTAGCGGCCACAGCCATGCGGAGCCGTGGTGGTGGGGGTGGGGGTGGGGGTGGGCGGGCGGGCGGGCGGGCGGGCGGGCGGGCGGGCGGGCGGGCGGGCGGACGTGTGTGTGTGTGTGTGTGTGTGGTGGTGTGTGTGTGTGTGGGGGGGGGGGGGGGGGGACACCGGGCTGGCAGACGGGCAGCAGGCGCTCTGGGCTGGCTGCCGCTGCTGCCGCAGCAGCAGCCTGGCTGGGGCTCTCCTGCTTGCACCAGTGCTGCCCCCCGCCGACGCGCGCCGGTACAAACCTCGCACAGGTTGTTCTCAGTGAAGGCGTCGCTGACCCAGAAGGCCACGTCCTTGTAGCACGGGGGGAACTTGCTGTAGGACTTGAACCTGCAGCAGCGGAGGCAGGAGTTGGGGTGAATGCGTTGAATGGTGGGCGGGTGAGCGAGTGGACAGAGCAGGGTGGGGATTCGCCGCCCGCCGGCCCGCCTGGTGGAGTACGCGCATGCATGCATGTGTGCACCCTGCGCAGGCCACCCTCCCCCCCACTTCAACCCACTCCACTGTGACTTCCCCCACAGGTTGAACGCTCAACCCCACCCACCCAGCCCCACCCACCGTGCGCTCAGGTCCCCCGCCCTGAACTGCTTGAGGAAGCGCTGGTCCGCCGTCCAGAACAGGCGGATGTCGGGGATGTCAAACAGCACCATGGCCAGCCGCTCAAGGCCCAGGCTGCGGCCAGGGAGGGAGGGAGGGAGGGGTGTTCAGCAAGAGTGGGCGGCAGGTGGGAGGCAGGCCCTGGGCCCGGCGTCCCGCGCCCCGCTTGCATCCATCTCCACGTCCCCACCCTGCCGCCCTGAGGCCCCCTCACCCGAACGCCCACGCCTTGTGCCCTGCCTCCAGATTCTTGTCCAGAATCTGCTGCTGCATCACGCCGCACCCCAGCACCTCGAGCCACTCCTGCGGACGGCGGGCGGGCGGGGGCAAAGCCGGGGGCAGTGGCAGGCGTGAGAGGTGGTGGGGATTCAGGGTTGAGGACCAGTGCCGCTCTCGTATGCACGGGGAAACCACCACCTCCACAGCCACACGCACACATACACACCAAAGATATGGGGTCACCCTCCGCTCCCTTGTGTCTGACAGCCCTACCTGTCCCTGTCCCTGTCCCGTCCAAAGGCCCCTGCCTACCCCCCCCAACCCCCCCCAACCCCCGCTCACCCCCTTGAAGAAGATTTCCAGCTCAAAGGAGGGCTCGGTGAAGGGGAAGTAGGCGTCAATCCAACGCATCTCCACCTTGCCTGGCGGGAGGGGTGAAGAGGAGGCCGGTTGGAACAAAGTCAGCAGGGCATCACGCCGCGGGGCACAGGCTGCTGCCGCTGCCGCTGCCCCCAATCCTTGCTGCTGCCGCTCCCGCCAGGCCCGCTCACCAAACAGGTGCTGTGCCAGGCCCTCGAGCGTGCGCTTCAGCTCGGTCTCTGCATACGCGGTGGGCTCCTGCCCCGCCCAGTCGGCGGCGCTGAACACCCGCACGCCCTCCATCTGGTGGAACACAGGGTAGTGGGTGGCGTCGATGCTGTCGCGCCTGCAGGATGGGTGGGGCACACGTGTGGGGGGACACGTGGGCAGGGTGGGTGAGGGAGCAGCGGGAACCAGACAGGAGGAGGCTGCAGTCAGCTGATTCCTGGCGGGTGCAGGGGCGCCTGCGCCCACCGCTGCTGCTGCTGCCGCTGTGCCCCGCCGTGCTCACCGGTACACGTCTCCGGTGCACAGGAACGCAGAGTGGCCGCCACGCAGCAGCTCTGCCTGGTGGGCCGAGGTGTGGCAGCGCAGCACGGTGTCAGGGTCCTGCGGGGGGGGGGGGGCACGCCACACGGGAAGGGGTGGGTGGGTGGGTGTGGGTGGGTGGGTGGGTGTTGGGGGGGGGGCACGCTCGTCGCCGGACGGTCGTGGAGCGTGGGACACACGGCTGGCCAGCCCAGGCGTGTTTGGCACCACCATATTCAGCGGCCAGCTGTTGAAGCTGGGTGGGGAGCAAAGGGCACCGTGCCGGTCAGGCTCACCACATAGTAGGTGTCGTTAGGTGAGCGGGACACGTGGTCTGCCGGCACAAGCACCTCGTCAAAGTTGGCGTGTGCGCTGACAATGGGGGCCAGGTTGTCAAACTTCTTGAAGGTGTCGGGGTGCTGCAGGGTGGGCGGGTGTCGCGGGTTCACAACAGGGCGGCATTTGAAAGGGGGGACGTCGGAGCGGTGCAGCGTGCTTGCCCACCATCGCCACCACGACCGCCGCCGCCACCACCACCCCCTCCCCCTTGCTGTACCTGCTTGTCAAAGTAGTCGTAGATGGCCTGCTTGATGATGCCGATGGGGTGTGTGGGCTGCAGGTGCAGGTTGACCCCGATCTTGGAGTAGATGGCGTCGGTGACGTTGTTGGAGGGGTGCCCAGTGATCACCTCTGTTTGGTGCGAGGGAGCGCGGCGGAGGGTGGGCGTGGGTGAGGCACAGAGCGCAGCAGTAGGGGCGATGTTGTGTGTGTGTTGGGGGGGGGGGAGCCCGGTCACCGCCCCTGCAGCCTGGGTTCCTGCACTGGTGGGTGTGCAGCAGGCTCGACCGCCACCGCTGCGGCGGGCTAACCAGGCCACAGCCAACCTGCTGACGGTGCGCACTGCACATGTGCAAGTCTCAGGAGAGCAGATGGGTCCCTAACCTGCCCGCTACACGAGCGCCGCTGCTGCCGGCCGGCACGCACCATCTCGCGACAGCGTCGTCACCGCTGCCGCCGCCGCCTGCGACACCGTTGTGAGCCCACGCCGCGAGGGCCGCGCCACGCCTGCGGGCAAAGGGATAGATCGACAAGCAGTGAGCATCACAACACGATCCAAAAAATGCAGCACATGCGGGGGGCAAGCTGCTGCCGCCGCCCTGCCGCCGCTGCCGCCGCCACTGCCACCGCAGGGCCGCCCTCACCATTGGCTGCCGCTGCTGCTGCCAGTTGTTGCCGAGACTGCGTCCACAGTCCGCGCTGGGCTGCAGAGGGGCGGGGTTGAGGCGGTGGGGTGAGGGAGGAGAGGAGTGCCGTCTAGCCAGCCATTGCGTCAGTGCGCAGCAAGTATGTGCATACATGGTACTTACCGAGCACCCGGCAGCGCGGCGCGGCCACCGCAAGCGCCACCCGCAGAGTTGCCATACTTGCAGCCAGTCTGCGCCGCTGGCAGCCTGTCCACTGGTGCCTAGGAGGTGGGCGATGCCGTGGGGACGACGGAAATGCAGTAACTCGAGCGGTGAGCGCGTCAAATCGGTCACGCTCGGCGTGCCCAGCTGGCAGACGATCGAGGCGTGAGAGCGCCACTTCCCCGTAGTTAATCGCGCTCCGGATCTGCTGTGTGCATCGGGCATCTATTCCGCTACTTTTGCAAGCGCCAACAGCACCGCCAGCCTTCTGAGCGCGCTGCACCATGACGGCCGCCCGGATGCCCCAGGCGCCCGCGCTGGACCCCACCCTGCCCAGCCCTGAACAGCAAGCGGCGATCGAGGCCGCGATGGGAGGCGTCTCGCTGCAGGACACCGACCCCGCGCTGCTCGACTTCCTGGTGCAGCGCTGTCGGCAAGCGGGCAACGCCGCCTTCAAGGAGAAGCGCTACAAGGGTGCGGAGAGGCGGTGGGCGCGCGGGAAGCCGAGGAGACGCAGGCAGCGGCGGCGGCGGCGGCGCGGCGGGGCGGTGCCTCTTGGCATCCTGCGCCGCGCCTCGGCGAGGGCCTTTGCCCGATGTCGGCATGCACCAACCAACCTCTGCATCGTACCTTCCATCCATGCCTCCACCCATCGATCAGAGGCGGTGCAGATGTACAGCCAGGCATTGGCAGGCGCACCGAAGGACGCCGCCCTGTACGCAAACCGCTCTGCCGCCTACCTGTCCCTCGGGCTGTACGAGCAGGCAGCCTGGGACGGGCGCAAGGCGGCGGCGCTGCGCCCAGGCTGGGCCAAGGCCCACTACCGCCTGGGCTGCGCGCTGCTTGCGCTGAGCTCCTGGGGCGCTGCGGCGGCGGCGCTGCAGCGCGCGCTCGAGCTGGAGCCAGGCAGCGGCGACGTGGCGGCACGGCTCAAGGAGGCCGAGGAGCGGGCGGGCGCCGAGGCGGCGGCGCGCACGGCGCAGGCCGCCACGGAGCGCCGCGCACTGGCAGTCAAGCTGCGGGCAGCACGGCGTGCGGACCACCGCCTGGTGCAGCTCAACCAATTTAAGCAGGCCATGGCGGGGCCCGAGTGGGAGCTGGATGATTTGGAATGGTGAGGCCGGGGAGTGGCACCACATATATATACAGGCTGGGGTTGGCGGACCCGGTGGCAAGCGCGACGGTTTGGGGCCCGGACTGAGCCAGGCAAGGTGTGGACGGTTCAGCAGCCTCCCAGCCGCTCAACCCCACCCCTGCCCGCCCCCACCCCTCCCAGGCGGCCCACCTTTCTGCCTGCCATGCGCCTCAAGCCCGTGCGCCCCGAGGCAGCATTTGCAGACCCCCGCGCCCGCCTGCTGGCATCCTACCTCTCCGCCCTGGCTGACCTGGCGGCCCCAAAGACGGCGCTGCGCATGCTGGAGGATGTGCCGCGCCTGCTGGTGCGCCGGGGGGCTGTGGGGCAGGGTCTGGGAAGAGATCAAGCAGTTGGCTGGCAGCAGCGGCAGTCGACTGCGTGCCAGCCTGTGGCATGGCCACCCCCCCTGCCCCCTGCCCGCGGCCCCCCCTGCCCACCCTCGGTTGCCCTGCCCTGCCCCCCGCTGCAGGCCTTCCAGCAGGGCATCCAGGCAGCGTTGGCGGCGCAGCCCCCTGACACACACGTGCTGGTGCTGGGCTCTGGCGGCGGCCTGTTGTCGCTGGTGGCGGCGGGCGCCGGCGCCGGCAGCGTCACTGCCGTGGAGCGCAGCCGCATGCTGTACCGCATGGCAAAGCAAGTGCTGGAGAGCAACTGCAGCAGGGGCGGCGCCGAAGGCGAGGCGGCTGCCCGCGTCAGCCTGCTGGACCGACGGCTGCAGGCTGTGGGTGTGGCAGGAGAGGCGCCTGCGCCAGACGTGCTGCGCGCGCGGCAGGAGCGGGAGGCGGCGGGCGCGGCGGCGGCGGCGCTGGGCACGGCGGCGGCGGCGCTGGCAGAGGATGACGGCGGTGCGCTGCTCGCCCGCCGCGCCTCCCTGCTAGTGACAGACCTGTTGGATCACTCTGTCCTGGGGCTGGGGCTGCTGCCTGCCCTGGACTACGCAGCAGAGCGGCTGCTGGCCCCCGGTGCAGCAGTGGTGCCCAGCCGCGTGCGCGTGATGGGCGCTCTGCTGGAGCTGCGTGTGGGCCAGGTAGCAAAGGGGAGGGATGCTGCTTGCGTCAGCCGGTCGGCGGGCTGTTTGAGTCATGCCAGCGGGGCGAGAACAGGAGCCCAGTCTGCAACCGCAACAGCACAACATGCGCAACTGGGTGTGGCGCCACCCAGTGGATAGCCACGCCGACCAGCGCCCCTCCCTGCTTGCTGGCCCCCCCTGCAGGTCAGCGGCTTTGATCTGTCTGCCCTCAACGTCTACTGGTGGCACCCAGGCACCGAGCGCCTAGACCTGGGCCGCATGCCGCACCGCTGCCTGTCGGCGCCCTTCGAGGTGCATGGCCTGGACCTGCAGGCACGGCTGGCGGCACGCCAGGCGGCCAGCAGCGGGGACGCAGCAGCCGGCAGCAGCAGCAGCAGCAGCAGCAGCAGTCCCACTGAAGGCAGCGGCAGTGGCGGCGATGCCAGCACGGAAGGCAGCGCCAAGGCCGGCAGCAACGGCGGCTGTGCAGCAGCCTGGGAGCTGGACACAGAGGTGGAGGTGGCGGTGACGGCAGACGGCGAGTGTAACGCGATTGTGCTGTGGATGGAGGTGCACGCTGGCGAAGAGCCGGGGGCGGTGGTCACCAGTTGGGGCGGCGCAAGCGGCAGCCCCGCCTGCGGCAGCAGCAGCAGCAGCAGCATTGGCAGCAGCGAGGGCAGCAGCGAGGGCGGCGGCACCACCCCTCCCTGCTTGCCAGCCCCCGCAGTGGCTTCCTCTTGGGAGCAGGGGGTGCAGTATGTGGACGTGCAGGCAGTCAAGGCGGGTGCCACCGTCAGCCTGCGTGTGCGCCACGACGCCGGGCAGTATGTGGTGACCAGCAAGCCGCCGCAGTGCCGCCCTCGCCATGCCCTGGGTGAGAAGGGTTGGGCTGGCTGCCGGCTGCCGTTGGCGTTGCTGCCGGCCAGCTGCTGCATGCTGTCACCTGCCTGGCCTCCCAACCAGCCATCTCCCTGCCTCTGTGCTCACCCCCCAACTCCCACCCACACAAAACCCTTTCCTTGGCCCCCCCCCCCCCTAATCCGCAGCACCCCGCTGGCACTTTGACATGGTCCTGGACCAGCAGCGCAACGACGCGTACGAGCAGGCCATCAGCAGGGCGGTGGCAGCCAAGCGTGCCGCCGGCTGCCGGCACGTCCTGGCGCTGGACGTGGGCGCAGGCTCTGGCCTGTTGTCCATGATGGCGGCCAGGTGGGCATGGGCGGGACGGCCGCGGTACAGTACAGTACAGCATTCTGTATTGTCACAAGGCGGCACCGCGCCTGCCGCCCACCCCCTCCACAGTCCCTCCCACCCTGTGCTGTTTTTCTCACCGCTGCCTGCATCGACCCCCCCCCCCCCCTCCCTGTCTTCGTCCTGACACCCAACTGCTCAGAACTCTCCTCACCCTCGCAACTGCCACCCGCTGCACCCAGGGCCGGAGCGGACGAGGTTGTGGCGGCAGAGATCAGTCAACACATGTGTGACGCCGGCGAGGTAACGGTGCTGGCCAATGGATACCTCGGAAAGATCACCATGCTGGACAGGTGGGTGGGCGGGGGGGATATTGCGCTACTACTGGGCGTGCATGTGTGGCACTGGTAGGGGCAGGCGGCGCTGCAGGGCACAACTCTTGTACCCTAAGATTCCCAGCCAGCCAGCCAGCCAGCCAGACAAACCTGCGCCACCTCGACACCCTTCCTGCTGCAGGGACGCCCGCCGTCTGGACGTGCTGCGCAAGCCAGACGGCACGCCGCCCGACCTGCCGCGCCGCGCCGACCTGCTGGTGTATGAGGTGAGGCGCAGCGGGGGGGCGGGCGAGTGCGCGGGACGGAGACACAGCGTGGTGTTCTTGCTGTGGTACACAGGGGGAGGTGCTGCAGCGCCACAAGACGATCGGCCCTTTGATCAGAAACTTTCCCGCCCAAGCCTCTTGTCCTCATTGGCTCAGGTGTTTGACAGCGGCTGCATCGGAGAGGGCGTGCTGCACCTGGTGACGGCTGCGCGCGCCAAGCTGCTGGCAGCGGACGCGGCCATGGTGCCCATCGCTGCGCGCGTCTTCTGCCAGCCAATACAGGTGCGGTGATTCCTCCTACCAGACATCTTGCCCCCTGCCGCGCACGTCCAACAAGGACCCCCGCAAAGCTTGCTGCAACCTGTGCGGCATGCCTGTACATCCCCCCTGGGGGTTGTCACATCGCCTGCACTTCACCCCATCCTCGCCAACCCTGCCTCCCCCCGGCAGCTGCGCGTGGGCGACGTGCTGGGCTGGGACGCCAGCCAGGCCAACCGCTGGCGCTGGCGGCCAGACTACGAAGGCATGGAGTTGGGGCGGTGCAGGTGCGCAGGCAGGCGTGGAGGGCGTGCACGAGGCGAGGCGGCGGTCGTACGCACTTTCGGTGCTGGCGGCTGCCTGCGCATTCGCACGCTGTCCCCGCTTGCCCAGCCACACACACAACCCTGCGTCTCCCAACCACCCTTGCATCTGCAGGGACAGGTGGGTGCCCCTGGCTGAGCCAGTGGAGGTCTTCAGCTTCGATTTCCAAAACGCGGCCGCGCACATGACGCCCGAAGAGGTGGGTGGTGGATACATGCGTGGGGCCAGGCTGCGCCCAGGAGAATGGTGCTCTGCTGCGCTGAGCTGTTGGTTTGCCCACAGCCACTGAAAACCTTCCTGTAGGCTTCCAACCGCGGCATGGAGCACATGCCGCTGTCCCCTCACTCGCTCAGTTCCCCCCTGCCTGTGCGCCCTCCACATGGCAGGCTGTTCTGGACCTGCGCTTCACCGCTGGGGGGGTGTTCAATGCGGTGGCCATGTGGTTCGACCTGCAGCTGGACGAAGAGACGACGCTCAGGTGGGGAGGGCGGGTGAGGGCAGGGGGAGGGCGGGCAGGACTGGGCACAGCGGATGCGCATCTTCGTCCTGCAAGCTTAAGGCTGACGTGCACGGGCACGCGGGCGTGCGATGCTGCTCAGCGCCTTCCTGCCTTAAGCCCAGGTCCAGTCCCCTCAAAACTCCCTGCTGCATGCCACGCCATCAACGCCCTCTCCCCCCTCCCCACCCACACCTCACCCCAACACGCACCTGCAGCACCAGCCCTTACTACTCCGACAAGGGCCTGACCTGGCAGCAGGCGGTGCAGTGGATGCCAGAGGTGGCTGTGGCGCCTGGCCAGCACCTCGCCCTGACCGCCCGCCACGACACCTACTCCATCTCCTATGCGCTCCCGCCGGGCATGGAGGCAGCGGCGCCAGATGGCAGCACTGTCGGCGACATCATCGAGCTCAGCAGCACCAGCGGCAGCGACGGCGGCGGCGGCGGCGGACAGCCAGCCGGCGGCAGCAGCGGTGGCGAGCCCGCTGGCAGCAGCAGCGCCGCCGGCGGTAGCGGCAGCAGCGTGCCCGGCACGCCCGGGCAGCCCCGACGCACCAGCGTGCCGGTGTCTGACCCCGCCTGGCAGGCCGCCTTTGAGCGCCTGCACGGCCTCAACTCCCAGCTGGTCAAGGCGTGCGTGCAGAACCCGCTAGAGTACCGGGCGGTGGCGCAGGCGGCGCTGCGGCTGGCGTCGCGCCCGCACGACCTGGGGGTGGACGCGCAGCAGGCGGCAGAGTTTTGCGTCAAGCTGATGGGCTGAGCGCTGCCGCTGCGGCTGGGACCGCCTGCTACAGCCAGCGTCCCGAGTTTATATTTAGCACGCTTCAAGCCTGTTGCTACAAATTGATTGTTTGCAGCACTAGTTGACAGTCTTAGGAAACCGGGGAAATGCAGGCAGGGGTGCACTGCAGTCGAGGTTGGCAGCCTGCGTTGCACGTGGCGTGGGCGGGGGCGGCAGACTTGGCGGCGGTCAGCAAGTTCGGTCTGCAAATGCCCTCGTGCTGTTTTCAACGCCCTTGCCTCCGATCGCTGCGCCCTCCCCACCAGTCAGCGAGCGAGATGGCCTCACGCTGCGCCACAGCCTCCCTCTGGGCCGCTTTCGCCGCCCAGCGTCCCTCCACCTCGAAAGAGCGGCACCAGCATGATGTGGCACGACTGAGCCGGCGCCAGCAGCTTCTGTTGAGCGGCAGCGCGCTGCTGACGGCGCCGCTGGCGGCGCCGCTGGTGGCGGCGGCGGCCGACAGCACGCGGCAGCAGCAGCGCGTGGCGGAGATCGAGCGTGCCTATGATAGCTATGCAGCCACGTACGACGAAATAGACGGCGGCGCGGCGGCGGAGCAGCTGGGCTTCCCGGTGCTCCGGCAGGAGCTGCTGGCGGCAGCGCGGGGCGACGTGCTGGAAACGGGCGTTGGCACCGGGCTGAACCTCCCCCTCTACCAGCCCTCTGCGCTCACGTCCTTGACCGGGGTGGACCTGAGCGGCGGCATGCTGGCGCGGGCTGCGGCGCGCGCGGACGCTCTGCGCCTGGGCGAGGCGGTGCCGCTGCGCCTGGCGCAAGCTGATGTGGCGGCGCTGGGGGAGGCGCTGGAGGGGCGCACCTTTGACACTGGTGGGTGCCCCGGGGGTTGATACCAGAGTTGTGCACGCAAGGCGGTCCTGCACGCATGCAGCAGGTCGGAGAGGTATAGGTCACAGCATTTATGCGCCCCCTGGTCTGGCCTGCCCAACTGCCGCAACCTACCCCCCGACTCTGTTGCGCTGCCCCACCCCTCCCCGTGTGCAGTCGTGGACACCTTCAGCCTGTGCGTGTTCCCCGACCCTGCCGCCGCGATTCGCAGCATGGCTGCCTGCCTGCGGCCAGGCGGCACGCTGCTGCTGCTGGAGCACAGCCGCTCCGGCATCGGGCCCCTGGGCTGGTACCAGGCAAGTGGGCGGGGTGCGGCAGCTGCTGCTCTGATCAGGTCTGCAGCCTGACACTTTCCACGCATCGGCCTCTCAGCCGCCTGCTGCCCTCCACTCCCAACCTCCACCTTCCTTGCTAACTTCCGTTTGGCTTACAGGATGTCACGGCGCCAGCGGTGGCGGCCACAGGCAAGGGCTGCAGGTGGAACGACGACGTGCCGTCGCTGGTGGAAGCCGCGGGGCTGCGCGTGCAGCGGGCAGAGCCCCACTTGGGTGGCCTCATCCTCAGCCTGACAGCTGTCAAGCCGGCGTGAGGCAGGCCAAGCCAGACGGCGGCATCAGGCGGCGGCAAGGGCGGGACAGCAGCGAGCGAGCAGCGGGGAGAGCGGCAAGCGAGAGCTACGAGCGAGAGGGGTGCTTTGTAAGCGGATGCGCCCAGCACTGTGGCATCCCAGCAGAAACAGGGAGGGTCAGTCAAATAGTGGGTAGAGGGAGCAAAGGCGGTTGGGTTTGGGCGGTTTGCTCGATGGTCGTCAGAGTCGTGCGCAGTAGCTTGGGGAACAAGCCGGGGTTAAATTAGGAGTAAAGGGGGGGGGGCAGGGCATCAGCTGTGGTGCAGTCGGGCAGTGCAGTGCAGTCGAGCGGGCAAGGCAGGAGTTGGAAGGGGCTCACTAGGGAGGCAACAGGAGGGGCCACAAGGGACGGCCGGTGGGGCCACAGCACGGCAGGCAGAGCAGGGGACGGTGGTGGGACGGGATGGGATGGCAGGAGAACAAGTGGGACGGACACAACACGGAGAAGCAAGAAGGCACGGCGGGCAGGAGGGCGGGCAATAGTAGGAGGGCGTTAGTTACAAAGTGGGTGGGCGGGTGGGGGGTGGGAGGGAGGGGGAGCGCCGAGGAGCGCTGGCCAAATGTGGCCGGCCTGGGGGTGGTGGGGTGGTCGACGAGAGGTCGGTCAACGGTGGTGGTGGTGGTGGGGGGGTGTCAAGGGGAGGTCGGTCACGGGGGGGAGCGCTGAACGGCGCCAGCCAAATGTGGCCAGGGGGTGTCTGTGTCTGTGTGTGCGTGGTGAGTGAGGGCGTGGGTCGGTCACGACAGGGGCGCTGAGGAGCGCCAGCCAAATGTGGCCAAAGCGGTGGGCGGTCGGTGGGTGGGTGCGGGTGGTTGGTCACGGGGGGGAGCGCTGAACGGCGCCAGCCAAATGTGGCCAAAAGGCTGTGTGGGTCGGTGGGTGCGGATGGTCGGTCACGGGGGGGAAGCGCTGAGCGGCGCCAGCCAAATGTGGCCAAAACGGTGGGGTGGGTGGGCGGTGTAAGTAAAGGGTGCGGATGGTCGGTCACGGGGAAGCGCTGAACGGCGCCAGCCAAATGTGGCCAGGGGTGTTGGTGGGTGGTCGGTCACGCACATGTGGGGTGTGTGTGTGCCAATGCGGCGGGTGCTGATGGTGCATGAGAAGGCGGGTGGTGGTGGGAGGGAAAGGTGCAGGCGGTCAGGGGAAACCTTGCTCATTTAGGTAGGGTCGGCGGCGGCAGGGCAGGGCAGGGCGGAGGGGCGGGGGTTGCTTGGCTCGGGGAGCAATGCGTCCCAGGCCAGGACACCCCGGTTTGTTTTCTACAGCGGATGCTAATGCAGGCCTTGAGGTGGTGGGGGCCAGGGGGCCAGGGTGGGGGGCGAAGGTGGGGTGGGGGTGGGGATGGGGGGCAGGCCGAGGCGGCGCCAGGCAGATAGGCTGGCATCACTGAGCAGAGGCCCAGGACAGCAGCTGCGCGATGGCGGCATTGCCGTCGCCCTGCGCGCATCCAGGGGACACATGAGCAGGAACGATCAGATGACAATCAGCAACTGATGATCCCGAAATCAACGCATGCTGCCGCCTGCCAGGTGGTAACACCTTGCCGCACTCCACGACGCTGCCGCTGCCGCCAGACTCGGCAGGCACCCCGGCCCCTGCCTATCGCCGCCACCCCTCACTTGCCTGGCTCATTTGCAGCGCCAGCGCAGCAATGCGCACCGCCTCCACGTCAGCCATGTCGGCACGCAAAGCAGGCGAAGCGGCCATGGCGGCAGCGAACGCCACGGCGTCTGTGCAGGCGGGCGAGGGGCTGCGCGCCGGGTGCACGGGGTTGACATGGGCGTGCATGGGCGTTGAGGTGGCGGCGTCTGCGCAGGCGGCGGCGCTTTCCAGGCTCTCCATAGTGGTGTCCAGGGAGGTGGTGGGGGAGGGGGCCTGGGGCAAGGGGACAGGGGACAAGGGGGCAGGGGAAGGGTGCAACCAGGTGACCAGGTTGGGAGAGGGGGAGCAGGCGGGGGAGGTGGGGGCAGCACTGTGATCTGTTGAACATAGGCGAGGCTGGGTGGGGATGGGGCCAGCGGGAGCAGGCTGGGGGGAGGCGCTCGACATGGCACGAAGGGAGAGGCGGCATCAAGAGGCCATCCTGCAGCAGCAAGAATCTTCATGCTGCCACTCTTTATGCTGCCACCAACAGCTCTCGCCACCCAACCCCAGCCCCGCGCGCGCCCCCCCCCCCCCCCCTCCGCCTGCCCACCTGTGACGCCCGGCGGTGCAGGGTGGACTCTGGTGAGAGCGGCGCGGGGAAGGCAGGGTGGTCTTGGGCAATAGTGGTCATGGGCTGGCTCAGGTCGAAGCTGCACTGGGACAGCAGCTGGGAGCTGCGGCAGGCACGCGGGCATGGGCAGGCGGGTGTGCAGGATGGGTGGTGGGTGCATCACCAAGCTGTCGGGCTCAGCAAGGGGCAGTGGGGACGAGTGCTGCCAACAGCCAGCAGCCGAATTGGCTGGGCGGGGCTCCTGGCTCGCCTCTGCCCAGCCCACGCGCACTGCAGGATTTGCGTGCAGCACCCCCATTCACCGCCACCATGCCCCCCCAACACACCTGCACTCCTCCTCATCCTCCTGCAGCAGCACGTCGCAGCCCACCCAGCTGGCAGCGCCGGCGGCGGCCATGTCCAGCTCGCAGAAGCTGCGTTGGGGGAACATGGGAAGGGGAGGTGTGAGGGGCCGCTGGCAAGGAGCGCGCCGCGTGCCTACCAGCCGTTTGGTGCGGGCAGCTGCCGCGTCGCCGCCCAGGACCCGCCCCTCGCTCGCCCTGCTGCCTCGCCTGGTGCAGCTCTGCCACTTCTGGGAGCTGCAGTAGTCCAGCTCGGGCAAGGCGCCCTGGGGAAGGCGAGGGAAGCGGGTGGCTGTTGGCAGGGTGGGCTGGTGGCGGCGCCTCCTGGCGAAGCGCCCCCATGTGACGCTCGCATTGCTCATCGCCTGAATACATCGACAGGGGCTGATACGCGAGACCCCGCGCACCAGCTCGTTGAAAAGCACCGCGTCCATAGTTTCGTTGGTTCTGTGGCTTTATCCCAAAGCCCCCGATCCCAGGCGTGTTGCAGCCTCGATCCCCAAGAGTGAGCAGAGCGCGCTGGCAGGTCACGGCACGGAATTGAGGGCGCCAGCCAGCCAGCGACGCTGACGTGGCATTTTCGAAAGTTCGGTCTGCAGCAGGGTCTGGTTTGGTTGATTGGTGTGTGTGGCTGCCGGCTGCCCTTGTGCAGGGCCTCTGCCCCGTGCGCTCGGTGCTATGATTTCGGCCTGGGTCTCGGCAGGGCCAAGGGGGAGGGCCGCGTGCGGTCGAGCGCCAGGACCGCACTATCACTATCACTATCACCGCACCGCCAGAAGTGAGTGATGGGGCGTGCCAGTCGAGCTTGCGCAAGCTGCGGCCAGGGTGGCCGTCGATCCTCCCTCACTCGCAAGGCATCTGAGCAGAGTAGTGCCTGCCAGCTGACGCGGGGGCATCCAGTCCTGTAACTTTCGTGCCGTGCCGCGACCCAGCGCGCGGCAGCTAGGTGTAGCTCAGAGTGCGCTTGCGAGTGCTCACTCTGCTTGCAGCCAATCACGAGGAGTCCACAAGCCAGAGGCGCGGTTCATTAACGCCCAGTGCTTGCGCACGCTGAGGACATGCCGTCGGCGCTGCGTGGCCACGTGTGGCGGTGAGGAGCGGCGGCCCCTGCTACTTTGCCTTCTGCTCCTCCGGCAACCCGCTGCTATCTTCGCGTTCACTTTGGAGCAAGTTACCTCCCTTCCGCTCCTCTAGCTTGCGCATCGCAGCCCCCGCCGACACAAGCCCAATATGCAAACGCTCGTTGGGCCGGGCGGCCCGATTATCATACCGGCTCCTCTGGGCGCTGTTTCGATGGCACCGATGCCGCTCTCTGGGCCGGGCGGCGCTCTTGGAGGCGACGGTGGCAGACGGCGGGAGGTGCGCCGTGGGTCTTGCAGGGATCCCCCTAGCAGCGGAGACGTCCGGCCGGCGGCACGACGGTGGGGGAGCCCCGCCGCTCCCGCCCCCAATCTCACCGCCAATGTTCGCCGCCGCCGCCCTCCTCCCAGCCTGTTATTGCTGCCTACCGCTTTGCTCCCTCCTCTGCTCCCTCCGTGCAGCCCGGGACCTTCATCGCGGGCAAGGTCTTCCTGGGCGGCCTGTCGCACGACACAAACGAGGACAGTCTGACGGCATACTGCGGGCAGTGGGGCATGCTGGCCGACGTGCACATCATGGGCGGCAAGGGCTACGGCTTTGTGACCTTTGCCTCGGTGCCAGTCGCCATGGCGTTCCTGGACGTAAGCGTAGCAGGGCACCACGGGCAGACGGATGCCATGCACGCGAACTTGTCAGCGCGCAGGCTCGCGCAGCCGCAGCGTGCACCAGGCCCACTGCGCCCTCTGGGGGCAAGGCCAAGTACGGCTGCGCTCATGCTGCCTGTTCTGCCCCCCCAACCCTCCCCTGTGCGCAGCACCGCGAGCACTACATCGACGGCCGCCGGGTGGAGGCCAAGGCCGCGGTGCCCAAGGACCAGGGCGGCGGCAAGCAGACGCGCAAGCTGTTTGTGGGGGGCCTGGGCGACGTGAGCGACTCTGAGCTGCGGGCGCACTTCATGCCCTTTGGCTCCGTCTCGGTGAGCCGCGTGGCAGAAGCGGGGGTTGGGTGCTGTGGATCGCGGGGACAGTGGAGGGGAAGAGACCAAGCACGGGCGGCGCTGCATCTCCGCGGCGCGTTGCACGCTGTTGCACAACGCTGCACTGCCCCTGCCCCTCGCCGCGCTCCGCCGCCTCACCCACCCCCTCACCTCTAACCCGTGCGTCGCCTGCTACAGGACTGCTGCGTGCTGCGCCGCCCCGATGGGTCCTCGCGGGGCTTTGGGTTTGTCACCTTTGACGACGAGGTGGGTGCCGCGGGGTGGTGCCGGGGGCTGGCTTGCAGAGGCGAGCTGGGCGTGGCAGGCCGTGCTTGTTTGTGCAGCCGAGCCAGCCACTCCATGCCAAGGCTGATGCTGGCTTCTGGCTTGCCCCTCTGCTTGGCTCTGCCGCCGACTGTTGGCTGGTGTCCCTGCTGCCGCCGCCGTCGCTGCTGCTGCAGGTCAGCGTGGAGAAGTGCCTGGTGGCAGAGCACCACGTCGGCGGGCGACACGTGGACGTCAAGCGCGCGGTGGGCAAGGACGAGGGCGGCGGCGCACCCGGCGGTGGCGCAGGTGCGCAAGCACTCCCCAAGGGGGGTGGGCTACTGTCGTGGCCTTGGCGGAGTGCTAAGCAGGCTGCTGAGGCGCCATGCCTGCACCGCCTGCCCGCCGCTCACTGCGCACGCTTGTCTGAGTCTCCTGCTTCCTGCTTTGCCGGCTTCCCGTCTGCAGGCGGCATGGGTGGCGGCATGGGCGGCGGCATGGGCGGCGGCCGGCCTCGTGAGCGCGAGTACGCTCCCGCCCACATCGACCGCACCAAGGAGTGGACCTGCCCTGAGTGCAGCAACAGCAACGAGGGCTGGCGGCACACATGCTCGGGGTGAGCGCCGTGCAGCACGCACCTGCTGGCAGGCGGGCTGCTTCTGGCAGGCGGCAGCTTGCTGCAAGCTGCTGCTGCAGCTCAGCCAGTGTCGCTGCGCCGAGCCTGGCACTTTCCCACCTCTGCTCACGACCTCCTTCCTCACCCTACCTGCAGGTGCAAGAAGCGGCGGGCGGAGTGGCCCCGCGAGGCCAGCACCATGGCCCCCCACGGCAGCATGGCGCCGGGCAGCAACGCCGTGAGCGGCGGCGGCATGGGTGGCTACAGCATGGGCGGCTACGGCTCCTCCGCCGGCGCCGGCGCCGCGCCGACTGGCGGCAACGGCATGGGCAGCGCAGCCGGCGGCATGGCCGGCATGGGCATGCCCGGCGGCCAGCTGCTCACCCCTGCAGCCATGATGAACGCCGGCATTATCCCCGCTAGCATGCTTGGTGGCATGATGCAGAACCCGGCGGGCATGGCAGGTGGGCGGCGGGGGGAGCGTGGGGGGCTGGCTGATGGGCAGGCAGGCAGGCAGGCAGGCAGGCAGGCAGGCAGGCAGGCAGGCAGGCAGGCAGGCAGGCAGGTCGTGGATGTAGGGGAGCATGAGAGCAGGCAGGCCGTGGGTGCAGCTTCTACCTTCCCGCTCTGTGCCTGTACGTGCTGCTGCAGCCTGCGGTCTGCCCTGTCCCACGCTGTGACTTCGCCGCCGTCACGTGCTCCGCTTTTGCTGCACCGCAGGCATGGGGGGAGGCATGCCTGGGATGGCGGGCATGCCGGGCAGCATGATGATGCCACCTGGCATGATGCTTCCCATGATGATGGCTGGCATGGCAGGTCAGGCCGGCAGGGGGGCTGCGCAGCGCTAGCAGGGCTGTGGCGGTGTTGTGCTGCGGCGCTATACATGATGCCCGCCTTGAGAGGGCAGGCCTGCGCCTGCGCACCGGCCTGTTCCTTGATGCCGTGCTCGACCACCCCTGCATTTAGTGCGCCGCCCCTTGGAGGACCCTGACCTGCCACCATGTGCTGCCCCCCATCCTGCCATGCAGGCATGCCAGGGATGGACGGTACGGCGGGCGGCGCAGGCATGCCTAGCAGCATGGCTGCCATGCAGGCAGCAATGATGATGAATCCTGGCCTCATGGCGGCCATAGTAGCGGGCATGCAGGGAGCGGCAGGAGCGGGCAGCGCAGCTGGTGCCGGTACTGGCGGTGCCACATATGGCGGCGCCGGCGGCGTCGCTGCCGCAGGCTACGGCGGCGTCGCTGCCGCTGGCGGGTACGGTGGCGCTGCTGGTGCCGGCTACGGCAGCGGCGCTGCTGGCGCTGCTGGCACTGGCTACGGCGGGGCGGGCACCATCTACGGCGCTGGCGGCAGCTACGGCGCAGGCTCTGGCGACGCCGCCGGCGGCAGCTACGGTGGATATGGCGCAAGCCGGGGCACCGGCACCAACGCCGCTGGCGGTGCCCAGCAGCGCTACCGCCCTTACTGAGCGCTAGCGCCAGTAGATTTTGTGGTTTGTTAGCAGCCCAGTTTCGCCTCTTGCATCACCATCTCGTTGCCCTTGGTTTGGCTTTGACGCTGGGGGGTGGCCGCGCAGGACGCAGCCCTTGCATGTCGTGCACACTGCTTCCTCCTTTCCGCATGGCCGTGCCCCATCTTCTGCGCCGCTTTGCCGCGTCTTCTCTCTCCTTTGCCTCCGCCATTTGTGATCGGCGCTGCTCTAGCATTTTGCCATTGGTCGGTCTTGCTGCGCGGCGCTCGCTCACTCGTGCACACAGGTGCCTAGGCAACTAGGAAAAACGCAGGGACGCAGGCTTGCTCTCACTTTGGTTTGGGGCTTCTTGCTCGACACACGGTAGCTTCACGCAGGCACACCAGGCATTCTCGGTGTGCACCGTGCTCGCTAGGTCTTGATTAGGGGGTCGCTCGGTTTCTCGCAGCCTCACAGCTGCTCGCTAGCTGCACGCAGTCGCGTGATGGTAGGTAGCATTGCAGGTTCTCTCACCGAGTCTGACAGCTGCTCGCTGGCAGTCAACTCAACAGTTGGGTGGGCCCCAGGTCTCCCCTGCCTAGCGCTGCTGTCTGGCTGCCCCTCGCTCCCTCCTGTCAGCGCTGTTCAAGCCCTCTCCTTGCACTGCGTTTGGTGCAATGCTGCAGCCCCTGCTGCCATCTCCTTCGGTAGGCCCCTGCTGCAACATCACTCGTCTGTTCGTACTGGTTGTGGCGTCCTGGGCTCGTGTGCGGCTTGTTACAGCGCTTGCACGGCTCGTGCGTGCTCTTCTGCCTCCTCTCCTCCTGCTGCCACCCCTCTACCCCATGTTGTGCAGGTTGAGTGCCACGCCCTCAAGGGCCAGGTGAGCTGGCGGGACGGCCAGGTCGGGAGCTGCCGCTGCTGTTGTGCTGTATGCGCAACAGGGCTTGCACAGCATGCACAGCATGCGCCTCGACCGTCGTGCTCGTGCCTTCTTTTGTTTCCGGCCGCTTTGCACGCCGTACTGAGCGTGTGTGGCCCCCTTGTTTTGTCCACTTGTCGTGCCTTTCCTTCGTTGCCGAAGGCTCCTTTCAAGTTCACTTCCTGCTTTCCATGTGTGCCCACGCCAATGTAACTGAAGCACTGGCGCAGTTACAGAGCTAGCAGTTGCAACGTGGAGTTCATGCGTCATGATGGCGCAGGTGCCGCCGCCGGCGCCGCCGCCGCCGCCGCCGTCTCCTTTTGCCGCATGTTCTGCCACCGTTGTTCAACGTACAGCTCTAAGGCCGGGTCGAAAATGAGGCAATAGGGCCGGTCCTGCGCAGCCAAGGCCGGGACTGCACCGCGGCGTGGCACCCAGGAACAGCACTGGCGCAGCCTCGAACCGCTTCCCTGCTGCCGCCACGTCCATGGGCGTGGTGTCGACTGTTGCCGAGCCGCCGGGCACGGCGTCGCTGCCGCCGGCGGCCGTCCACTCGGCGTGCCACATGGTGTTGGCCTCGGAAGGGGTGGCCTGCGGTGTGGGAGCAAGCGTGAGGAGGACGGTTCCTAACGTTGACAGCGGCCCTAGCAGCTGACCCCGCCCGCACCCACACCCACACTACAACCTCCCACCCACGCACCTGCTCTGGCGTTAAGTTACGCTCCAAGTAAGCACCGGCAGTGATGAGGTCCAGCATCTCTCTTTGCAACCCAGCCCACGCGTCCAGAAGCAGTACGAATGCCTCGGGCGATGGCGGTCGGGGAATTGCAGCACCTGTCAGTGCGGGCCAGGGGGAGGGGGTCTTGGGTCGGGCGGAGGGCGGCGTCCCCCCACCCCTGCCCCCATCTGCCTTCCCAACCAGCATCCAACGTCCGCCCACCCCATCCACTGCTTCGCTTCGTACAGCAACCCTCCCACCTTGGCCGCACCCTGGGGTGGCCCACACCCACCCACCCACCTGCGCCGGGTCGTAGCTGTGCTTCCAGCCAGGCAGCTGCAGGGGGGAGCGTCCAACAGCAGGCCGGGGTGAGGACAATGGGCCGGTTTAGCGGCAGCGGCACGAGCAGCGCTGGCGGCAGGGGCGGGGGCATCGGCAGCTCCGGGGCTGCAGCAACAGCTGGGCCAGCAGCAGAGTGCCACCAGCAGCAGCAGCAGCAACAGCACAGCAGCAGCAGCAGCAGCGGCAGGGCGCCACACTTGCGGGTAGGCCACCTCGAATTCTGGCCCGTCCCTCCAGATGCCCACCTACAAGCTCTCCTCGCAGGGCACCAGCGGTACCACCAGCCTGCGGCCCAGCTGCTGCGCCAGTTTGACGAGCTGCGAGGTGGCAGGGTGGGCGGGCAGGGAGGTGGCGGGGTGGGCTGGCAAGTGGGGGGCGGCCAGAGCAAGGCAGCGGTAGCCAGAGCCCACCCACTGCCTCTGCCCAAACTGGAGCCAGCTGCCCTGGCGCTCGCTCACCCCAGCAGCCCCCCCTTGCTGCAGCCCCCCACCCACCTTGGCAACTTCTTCCCTAAACCCCTCCTCGCTGTCGGTCAGCAGGTGGGCGCCTGGGGGAGGGGGTCGTGGGCAGGGGCGGGATGAGGGGCGCGCCATGGCAGAGGTCGAAATGGGGCAAAAACGCAGGGCCAGCGGCAGCGGCGGGGGCGGCAGCTCACCAGGCGCCAACATGAGGAGCTGTGGGTCTTCGATGCCCAGCACGTTTTGCGGGTCGTTGTACATCTCTGTCAGCTCCCAGTGCCACCTGCATTGTGTGGGACCGAGCGGGAGGGACGCTGGGAGACGGCAACGGAGCAGCACGAGTGAGCGGGTGTTGAGGTGGTGGGCTGGCACGGGTGGGTGGGTGGGTGGGTGGGTGGGTGGGTGGGTTCCATGCGTGCGTGCGTGCGTGCGTGCGTGCGTGCGTGCGTGCGGGTGGGTGGGGGGGGGTGGGGGTGGGGGTGGTGTGTGGGTGGGTGGGGTGGTGGTGGGGGGGTACCATGCCCAGCCGACCGTCGGGTCGCCAAGTGCCTGCGAGCTTGCGGTCCGGTCCCACAGGCCGCTCCGCACCATGTTATGCCAGACGGCCTGATCCCACGTGAACCCAGAGTTCCACTTTGGGTAAAAGCGCTGCATCTCGTCAGCCGCCTCGCATAGCCTGCACGCCGGCCAGATGTGGGGCAGCGAGGGTCGAGGCGGCAGCGGCGGCGGCGGCGGCCTGCGCTGCCGCTGCACGCATCTCAAGCTGTGGCCGGCGTGCTGCACTGCCATCCACATCACCCCCCGTTGGAGCGCCTCGGCGCGGGCCAGCTGTCGAGCACACCCGCCCCTGCTTGCACCGCCTGCCCCCCCACCCGCCTGAATGTTCGGTCGGCAAGTTCGGTGGGCGCCCACGCCGCAGGTCCCGAGGGGTGGCAGTTCTGCCAGTACACCACGCCACAGTTGGGGCCGTTGAAGTCTGGGGCAGGCGGGGCAGCAGGGCCGGGATGAACGAGTGTTGTCGAGGCATGGCCAAAGGCAGGCGGCAGAGAGGGGCTGCGGGCAAGAGGTGCGTGGGGGTGGTTGGCTGCCGGTGGCCGTGCCAGCCCCGCCACCACGCCTCAGCCGCCCCCTCCTCCAGAGGCCAGCATGCAGGGCACACACTAGCAGTGCAGCAGGGTGCCCCACCGGTAGATAGACAGGGGGGGGGGGGGCAGCAGTGCGCATGGCGGGGTGCTCCTTACCGGGGAGGTCGGGCCCGTCGTGCTGCATCACCAGGTTGAAATCAGCCAAGGGGCCCTTTTTCAGGAAAACGTAGGGGTCGTGGTGCAGCATCACGTCTGCAGGCGGGGCCGACGGGCAGCAGGGGGGGGATGCCAATGGGACGGAGGCCGCCAAACAGACAAACCAACAGGCTGCACGGCACCCGCCACCGCTCGCCAGCTCTGCAGCGTCAAGCTGCTCGCAAGGCACCCCACGCGCGCCGCCACCCCGCCAGAGTTGAGGCTGAGCAGGCTTGTGGCGCACCCACCCACCTCCCTGCCTGGGACGCCTGCCCCCTGCATCCAGCCCGCTGCGCCATGCTTTGCTTGCGGGGGGAGCTTGCAGCGGCCCACTCACATGCGAGCCTCCACCCACAAACCCCGCCCGCCCGCCCACCCACCCACCCACCCGCGTCCAGGGTCAGCAGATTGTAGCCCAGCCGCACAATACGTGCAGATGCCTCCCTGCAGGGGCAGCAGCGGTGTGTGTGTGTGTGTGTGTGTGTGTGGGTGGGTGGGTGGGTGGGGGGGGGGGGGGGGGGGGGGGGGGCGGGGGGGGGGGGGGAGGCGTGCAATTCAGGGAGCCCCTGCTGCGGTCGGTCGGGGCGGCCTGCCAGGCGGAGAAAGAGCCCCTTGCAAAAGGAAAGGTGGGTGATGGCCGCGGTGGGCACGCAGGCCTGCAGGCCGCTCCAGCACAGGGGCGCCTCCCCCAGCCACCGCCCGCTGCCCACCCCTCGCTCACCACTGCTTTGCCCACAGCACGTGCACGGGGTTGGTCCCTGGGCCGTCCGCCCCAGGCCGGGTGGCCCACGCGCAGGAGACGTGGGCATAGGCGGCGGGCAGGGCGGTGCAGTTGCCCTCGTTGGCGGCCAGGATGAAGATGTGGGCCAAGCCTGGCACACACGCAAGGGGGTCGGGCGGGCTGGGCAGGTGGGTCGGTCGGTTGCCAGACGTGGTTGCAGCGCTGCAGGGAGGACTGGGCAGCCTGCCCCCGGGCTGCCCCAGGGTGGTGATGGCGATGGTGGCGGTTGCAGCTCGCAGTGCTTGGCGGAACAGTTGAGGTTTTGAGGAGGCAGGGCAGGGAAGGGCAAGGGCCTGCATGCGAAGCCAGCCCGCGCCGGTCGGCTGTGGTGCCGGGCAGCCTCGCCGCATCGGTCGCCTGGCCAGCATGTCGGCCCTCCACACCCAACCGACCCAACCCACCTGGCGCCTTTTCTGTCCGCCCCGCCCCCGCCCACCCATCACCCACCTAGCTCCTCCGCGCTGCGCACTAGATTCAGCGCCATCTGTGCCCAGTGGCCGCTCCCAGAGAGCATGGTGAGCACGAGCTCGTTTTTGTAGGCCACTGCCGACAGCAGCTCCTTGAGCGCCGCTGTGCTGGCAACGTCGCCCCGCCACGTCTTCACCTTGCCCACGCTGCAGTAATCGCTGGCCTCACACGTGTAGGTGCCTGGCGGCAGCTGCACTGCGGGGGGCCGGCCGGCGCTGCCGCTGGGCGCCGCCTGCGCGGCGCCGCCGCCTGCTTGCTCCGCCGCTGGCTCTGGCTCCGGCCTGCAGGCTTCTGCCGCTGCTTCTGCTGCTGCTGCCTCTGCTGCTGCCTCTGCCGCCTCAGCTGCCGCCACTGCCGCTGACACCTTGGCTTGTTCTGCCTTGGCTTTTGCCGCCTTGGCTTTTGCTGCTGCTGCGGCGGCGGCGGCTTTATTTGCTTTTCTTGCTCGACCCCTGTCTGCCGCCGCCGCTGCAGCAGCCTCCGCCGATTGCTCCGACCCCTTGGTTGAGGCTTCAGCCTCTGCTGCTTCTGCTGCCTCCAGATCTGCTGCTCCTTCTGCTTCTGCTTCTGCTGCTGGCTCACCTGTCGCCGTCGCTGCAGCAGCCTCAGAGTCTTCGTGCTGCTTGCGCTGGTTGCGCTGCTGCCGCTGCGACGGCTGCCGCAGTCTTTATGGGTGCAGCACCTGCTCCTACTGATGCTGCTGCTGGCCCTTCAGCTGGCACTGTTGCTAGCTCCTGGGTTTCTTTGGTGTCTGCGCCACTGGTGCCGCCCGCCTCTGCCGCCAGCAGCAGCAGCACCGAGCTGGGTACACGCTGAGCTCTATCCGCAGCGCTGCCACCGCCCACCAGGCTCTGCACAGGCGCGCCCAGCTGCCCTAGAAGCAGCAGCGCTCCCAGCGCTCCGACCCACGGGAGCCAGGGCGGAGCCCGCTTGTCGCGTATCTGAAATCGCATGACGATGATGGATAGCGGCAGCGATCGGGCGCCAAAATAAAAAAGCAAGCGGACGTCCTGCCCGTTCCAAACTGGCCCATAACACATGCCCCAGGGCTGCAAGTTGCGGAGGCAAAGTGCCCTTTCAAGCTGTGCAGCTTGAATGCAGCACTGCCACAGTGCCAAACTGCACCCACCGGCCTCTCTCCCTTGCGACACAAGTGGGCGTTGCACATGGGGTGGACACATGCAAGGAACGCGAGCGCGGTGTACAGGCATTCGTGCAAGGCAGGCAACAACACTGTGGCTTCGATGGTACACGGCGCAAGGGGGGACATACAGGGGGGGGAGCAGGGAGGGCAAAGGGAGGCGCGAGTGGGTGTACATGGGAAGGCGTGCGTTGGCAGCAGCACGATGGGGCCGGAGCGTCAGGCATCGGGGAGCAGAGAGGGGTGCACGCCGGCGGCGGCACAGGAGAGATTGTTATGTATCAGCATGTGGGCACATGTGGAGGCACAGCGGCAGGCATGGGGAGGGGAGGCTGTTGCAGTGACGAGGGTGGAGGCAGTGGGAAGAAATGCGAGGGAGGGGAATCAGATGCTGGCGTGGCAGCCAGGGAGGCATCGACGTGGTAAATCGGTGGGAGGGTAGGCATGCTGGCTGGGGCGCGGCTGCGCGCATGCAGCGCACGCTGACGAATGACACTAGGGAACGACTGTAAGGGGAAGCGGCAGGGCGGCAGGCCTCTGCTCAAGTTGGGGTAGCTGCTGTGCAGGAGGCGCGGCAGGGGGCACGCCGGCTGAAGGCCGTCGCGGGCGGCAAGCCTCGCAGGCCTCAAAAGAGCGCCAGCGGCAGCGCCAGCGGCAGCGCCGCCTCCGCCTCGCTGGCCGGCACCACAAAGTGCGACTTGTCGCCGCTGTACTCGGTGCGCAGGCGCTGCTCCAGGTCTGCGAAAAAGGGCGCCGCCAGCGGCGCAGCAGCGGAGGGAGGAGCGGCGGCGCCGCCGCCCAGCGCGGTAGACAAGCAGGCCAGGGTGGGCGCCCGAGCGCCTGGGCCAGCCTTGTCTGGCGCGTCGGCCGCGCGGCGTGCCTCAATGGGCGGGAAGCCTAGCCCAGGGAAGTCCAGGCCAGGGGTAGAGGCGGGCTGAGGCCGCGGCGGCGGCGCGCCCGGGAAGTTGCGCGCAGAGGCGGCCATGCCATGGCTGGCAAGCAGCTCGGCAGCCACGCTGTGGTTGTTCTGTGGACGAGGGAGGGGCAGAGAGGGGGTGCGGCGTCGATTGGGGTGGGGTTACGAGGGCAGACAGGTTGCTGGGCGCGCTGCCCGGCGTGCGACGCTTGAGCGAGTCCCCCTGCTACGACTCCCTCCCTGCAGCTGCCCACCCTGCCTGCGCACCTGCAGGAAGGCGGCAAAGCGGTAGATGCAGTTCATGCGCTCGGCGGCCACGGCCTCGGCCACGGCGGCGGCCTCGTGCGCCGCCGTGTCCTCCAAAACAGAGGCCAGCTCGATGCGGTGCACCGCCTCGCTGCGCTCCTGCAGCCGTAAAGCCGCCACCTCGGCACGCAGGGCAGCCACCTCGGCAGCAAGCGCAGCAGCTTCGCCCTGCACCGCCGTCTCAGGCTTCTCTGCAGCCGTGCTGCCGGGAAGGTCTGCCGGCAGCGCAGCGCTCGGCGAGCTGCCGCCTGCGCTGGCGGCGGCAGCAGCAGCAGCGGCCGGCGGGGTGCCCAGCTCTGTGCAGCAGTCGCCGTTGGTGGCCTGCTGCTGCTGCTGCTCTTCCTCGTGGGGCTGCTGCTGCTGCTGCGCCGCTGCTGACAGCGGGGGGTAAGTCGACTCGTCGTAGATAGGGGACGCTGCCAGCTGCTGGTTGGCGGGGCCGCTGGTGCTGGCAGGCCTGCCCCATGCCGGCTTGCAAGGGGCGGCTGCCGCTGTGCCCGGCTGTGCCCCTGCCGCCGCTTTCGTTGCCAGGTGGTTCCGGGCGGCGGAGGTGGAGCATGAGGGCGGGATGAGGACTGACCGCTGGCTGCTGCCTGCCGTGTCGTGGCTCTCGCCGCTGCAGCCAAGGGGATGCACACAGATGGTGGGGGTTGTGAGGGGCACCGCTGGCATGGCAAAGCAGAGCAGCAGCGGCCAGCACAGTGGCAAGCAGGACAGCAAACAGCCGTGCCTCCCCCTCCCTACCTGCAGCTGCTGCCCAGGGAGCTTGCAGAGGGGCAGCGGGGCATGCCGGGGCCGGGGCTGGGGTCCAGGTGCCGCTGCGACAGCGAGTGCAGGTGGCAAGCCTCCTCACGCTTGCGCCGTGCAACCAACCGCCACTGGGGGCTGCCAGGCCGCCCCTCGCTGCTTAGCTCCACGCCGGCGCTGGTGACAGGTGCTGTGGGCGACGCCTGCTGCTCAGATGGCTGCTCGGCAGGCTGCTGCGGCGCGGCAAGCTGTTGTGGCTGCACCTGCGGCGGCCCGTCATCAGCTGCAGGCGCCGCTGCTGCTACAGGCGAAGCAGGCGCCAATGCAGCCGTCAGAGCCGCCGCTTTGGCCTTCCCCTGCTGCCCCTTCTTCTTCTTTTTGCCCTTTTTGCCGGGCTTTGCTGCACCGCCGCCGCTGCCGCCCTCGCTATTTGACAACTCAGCCAGCAGTGCCTCTTGCAGCGCCGACGAGCGCGCCTCCATCTCTGCGATGCGTGCCTCCAAAACCGCCCGCACCTCGCTGCCCGCGGCGGCATACTCTAGCACGTTGCGCCCGCGACTGCCGGGACGAGAGAGGAGGCAGAGAAAGGACGCGGTGATGCGCCTGCCATGCCAGCGCTGCGCTTCGACAGGCAGCACCAGCAAGGCAGCCCCAGCAGTGGCAGCGGCCTCCCCCAGCAGGCCGCCTCCGCAGCAGCAGCAGGCCGCAGCAGCAGGCCGCAGCAGCAGGCCGCAGCAGCAGGCCGCAGCAGCAGGCCGCAGCAGCAGCGGCAGGCGCGCTCACCGGTCGCGGATGGAGACGGAGGCTCCACGGTCGAGCAGCGCCTCCAGCGCCCGCCGCGCGTTGTTGCCGGCAGCAAACATGAGCGCGGTCCTACAGGCGGCGGGGCAGGTGGAGCCGTGGGGTGAGCACCGCAAAGCACCCCTGTGCTGAACCTGTGGTGCGCTGAATGAAGGCCGACGGTTCATGCAGCCGCCCGCCTCTGCTTGTTGCGCCACGCCATCCTGCAGGCTGCAAGCCAGCTCCACGCCCGCCTTTGCCCCTCCCTTTCCCCCGCCCAGCGTTGCTGCTTCTCACCTGCCCAGCGCGTCCTGCAGCTCTAGCGAGGCGGCGCCGTCCAGCAGCAGCCCCACGCCCTCGGCGCAGTCTGCCGACGCGGCCAGCATGAGCGCCGACGAGCCGTTGGGGGCCCAGGTGTCGCACACCGCGCCGGCGCCCAGCAGCGCGCGCATCGACGCCAACGCGTCGCCGCTCCCATGCCCCGAGCATGCCAGCAGCATCGCGTTGAGCAGCTGCACGAGGCCAAGCAGGGGAGGCGGGGGAGATGCGGTTCGGAGGGCTGCAAGCTGCGCCAGCGGGAAGCTGGCAGCCCGACGCGTAGGTGGGCGGTCGCCATGCCCGCCACCCAGGCGGCGCCACCCACCAAGCGGCACCCACCTCGCCCTTCTCGCTTGCTGTCGCCATATCGATGGGCGTCCGCCCCAGGTTATCGCGTTCCAGGCAGGCGCCAGGTGCGCGGCTGGCCAGCTGGAAGGCGCACATGGGGATGGCAGACTGCGGGAGGGCAGGGGGAAGTGGGGGAAGTGGGCAGCAATGGCGGCAGTCAAGTCGCCAGCATTTGGTGATGCAGAAGACACCGATTGCTCTGCACGGCTGCAGGCTACCGCCTGTTCAACAAGGCCGAGGCAGGGCGCCGGCGCAACGCACCTGTGCCGCCTCGTGTAAAGGCACCGCGCCCCCGCTATCCCGCGCCAGCAACTCCTCGTCCGCTTGAACATGCTCAAGCAGCGCTTCCACCACGGACTCGTGCCCTCCAGCGGCAGCCAGGTGCAGGGGCGTGCAACCTGCGAGGTCAGGGGCGCGGGCGGGGGAACCCTGGGGTCGGGGCGCGCCAACGAGCAACCACAGGAGCTTCGGGGGCAGCTGCAGGGAGCGGCAGACGGTGGAATTCAATGCAGTCCGATCAGTCAAAAACAAAACCATGCGCTCACCGCTGGGGTCTTTGCTGTCCTTCACCAGCTGGCCGGCATCGCCGGCGGCGGCGAGCAGGCTGCGCGCTGCCTCGACGCTGCCCGAGGACGCGGCAGCGAGAAGTTTCCGGCCCTCTGTCATTCTGTCGTGCGGGGGCTCACAGATGCGGGCATGCGGTTGGGTTTGGCCAGGAGGGTGGTGTGAACAGCGCGGGGGAGCTGGGTGCTTCTCTCGGGACTTCCCCGGCAGTCGCACGTGTTGCGTGCTGGGTCGACCCCTGCACCGGTCGACCCCCTGGCCTGCCTGCTGCAGGAGGCGCAGCGGCGCCACTTTGAACTTGTTACCTGGTCCACAGAGTGTCTCTAGAGACGCGAGGCCGCGCCGGAAAAGCTGCTGAGAGCGAGGGGATGGTCGGGTCCGCGCAAGCCAAGCCCCCTGGTCTCGCCCGCTGCAGTAGAGCGTTGTTACACCGCAATTGAAACGCAAGGCAGGCCGGAGAAGTGTGCAAAGCAAAGCGAGAATGTGGGACAGAGGGCAGGCTGTCGGGCAAGGAAAGCGTGAGCGGCGGCAGGAGCAGCGCGCATCACAGCGCAGCTGCTGCCCAACTTACCTGCGTTAAATGGCTGCCTGCTGCACCAGAGCTGACAGGAGGGGTCCAGGCTGTTGCAGGGCGAAGCTGGGTTGGCTGGAGACAGGTGGACTGCAGCCCACGGGCAGCGCCGCCGGTGCTTCACGTGCTTCACGGGTGCAGAGGGCTGACGCAGCACGCAACACATGGCTGGGCCGTCATGCAGCCGGCTGTCGCAAAACCCGCCGGTCCGGTTCTGGCGGGCCCACTCCCGCCCGCCACTGTAAGCTCCCTTGCTCCCGCAGATCCTGCAGTCGCTAACACTGCAGCTCCGCTGCATCGGAGTGTAAACGTGCCCACTGCACGTAGGCCGCGCACACCCCCGCGTCGCCCGTCGCCCCGCAGCGCTCGCGACATCTTTTTCGCCCCGGCAGCTAGTGGCAGACGCGGAAGGCTAGCGGAGCAACGTCCTCGCGAGGCGAGCCCGCGCGTCCCTCTGCACGTTCGCTGCGTCCGCACGGCACCTCTGAAACGCCCCGGGATCGGCTGTTGAGGTGCGCAGGACGAACGGGCAGCGGGGCGCGCCAGCCAGCCACGCTCTGCCTGCTCGCTCCCCAGCCGCCGGTGTCACCTGCAGCTCTGCCGTCGAGACGTCCACCGCGTCGCCGCCGCAACCTCCGTGTCGCCTGCACCACACACCCTGCACGCCTTGCCGTCCGCTGATGAAGGACATGTTGGCCCTCGGTGGGGCAGCCCAGTGCAGCATCAATGCTATGGTGAGCGCCGCTGTGCGCCCGGCGCCTGCGACGTCGACGTGCGGGACGAGTTGTGCGTACCGGATATTCCACCCCACTACTCTCACTCCCCCATCCCACCCACTTCTCCCCCCTCTCTCTTCCGGTGCAGCAGAATCAGCCCCTCGAGTGCCGTGGCGGATCGCACCACTCGCGGCAGCACCCAGCGCGCGGCGTAGCGGCTGGCGATTCTGTTGCGCCGGCATGCGGCGGGCCCCCCACCGCCGCCCCCCACAGCAGCGAGGCCGGCCAGCGCTGCGCCGGTGGGTGGCTGAGCAGCAGGGGGGGAGGGGGGGGGGGGGGGGGGGCGCTGCCGACCGCTGGTAGCCACCCAATGCATGTGACCCAAGCAGCTGGGGGGAATCCCGGTGTTGTGTCGCTGGCAGCCACACGTTGTGTCCCGGCGATACGGCGCCACAACGCCCCTGCAATGCAAACCCTCCCTCCGCTGCCCCCTCTGCCTCGTCAGGTGACTCCGACGCACACGCCGACGCAGCACAACTGGCAGCGAAGACGCTGCTGCTGGCGATGGCGCGCGCCACCCGCGGCAGCCCTGCGCCGCCGGGCACGCAGCACCCCGCCAGCCCGCCCGTCCCGCTGCTCACAGAGGCGCCGCGCTCGCACTCGTCGCCTGCCTCGTCGCCGCTGGCCCGGGAGCAGTGCAGCACCCTGTCAGACGGCAGCCAGCTGCCCAGCACGTGGGCGTCCTTCCTCGCCTCGGTGCACGGCGACCGCCCGGCCGGCAGCCAGGGGCTGCCGCCGCCGCTGGCGCCCGCGCGGAACCCCAGCCCGGTGCTCGCAGCCATCGACGACGCCTGCAGGGCGGCGGGCCGACAGATCATCAAGCCCACAGCGCAGCGCCCCGTCAGCGCAGCAGCGGCGGCGATCAAGTGCCGGCTGGAGGAGGCGCGGCTGCGGCGGGGGCACGCGCAGGCGGCCAGCGCGCAGCACCGCCAGGAGCAGCTGCAGGCCCGGCGCCTTGTGGCGCAGGCGCAGGGCCGCCAGCTGCGGCAGGCGCTGCTGCAGCAGCGGGCGCAGCTGGTGGCCGCCGCCGCAGCAGCCATGCCTCCGCCGCCGGCGCGCCCCGCCCAGCCACCCGCCGCCGACCTCAACCTGCTCATCTCACAGCTGGTCGTGGGGCTGCGAGACGCTGTGTCTGCGGCCAGGTCCGCGCTCGAGGCGCAGGTGGCGCACCGGCAGCGCCAGGCACTCGAGTGGCGGTGAGGCGTCGGCGGGCTGGCGGTGAGGCGTCGACGCCCGCTGTGATGCCAGCCCGCCGCCCCCCCACGACATCGCTGCCCTGTTTTAGCGCTTTATAGCACACACACTGTGAGCAGCCCCTCCATGATACATCCCCAGCAGTACGCTGGCACTGACCCCTCCCCTACCACCCCTCCCAGCTCAACCACCGACCTAATAAGGATGTCGAGTCCCCGGCCGGCACACATCCCAACAGCTCAATACCGCACCGCACCGCACTGCACACCACATCCCCCCTCAACAGCGCCCGCCCTCCCGCCCGCCTTCCCACAGATCCATTCCTGCCTACCCTTTGTGTGACCCGTACTATTTTCCAGCTGTTGGGCACGCCATGCCCCCCCCTCCCCCTCCCAGATCGTGCCCCCTCCCCAGACCGTGCCCCTTCTTTTGCATCTCTTGCTGAAGCGTGCTGTGCATGCTTCCTTCCATCTTCCTTCTTCTTGCTGCCACTCCTTTCGACTCGTGCGTGCCAGCCCACCACTCCGCCCATTCTTTCCACCTCCCTTTTGCGGCCTCCCCGCCTGCACTGCGACGACCCTTTCCAGTCGCGTGCGCTGCCTGTCAACCCTTTTCCTGACCGCTGCCTGCCAAAACTGGCTGTGGGATGCATGTAACACTGCCTCCGACAGGCAGCTGGCCGGCGGCAGAGGGGCCGCGGCGTGGGCGGCGCAGAGGTGCAAAGGGGACGGCGCCTTTGGGTTCGGACTGAAAGGAGGAACGCTGTAGGGTGTGCGCGGGCCCGGCAGCAGCAGCACCAGGAGGCGTTCGCGGCGGGGGTCGCACACACCAACCAGCCCTGGGCGCTGGCCGCGGTTCCTCGGCGACGGGAGAAGGCGAAAGAGGCAGGGCCTTGACCAGAGAGGGCAGGCCCTGGACCAGCACGGCAGCGCCCTGGACCGGCGCCAAGCGTGCGAGGGACTGAACGCAATGCATCATCAGCTGAGGATGCCCTTGACCAGCACCTTGCCCTTCTCCATCAGCCCCATCTCCTTCCAAAACCGCTCAATCTCCTCGTCGTCGCCTGCGTAAAGAAGGCGGGAATATGTGTGCGTGTGTGGTTCAACAGCGGTTGCAGCAGAGCCTGCGGCAGCAGCGGCGACGGCAGGCATGCGGCAGCAGCGGCGACGGCAGGCACGCGGCACCAGCGGGCGGCCCACGTACCCTCCACCACAATGTCGGTGGTCTGCTCGTCATCAGAGGTCACCATCTTGACCTGCGGAGAGGGAGAGGGAGAGGGGACAGGTTAAGAGACACCGGCTGGGGCAGCGTTTCACAAGTGGGGCGCACAGCACGCTGGCTGCACAGTAGCCGCGTTCGCATGTGAGCAGCCAGCCTCCCGGCAGCGGCGCACAGTGGGCGGAGGTTCGGGGTGAGGGCAGCGTGCGGCCCACGCGGCGGCGCGTCGGCAGCGCTCCGCTGACCGCGCAGCCAAAGAGTACGGCAGTGCAACGGAACCTTCAAGGGCAGCAGGCCCCCACCTTGAACTGCTCTGTGCGCTCTGCGTTCTTCCAGTAGTAAGTGCCGGCGGCGGGGGACACCAGGCACATGGCGTACCACCAGTTGCCCACCTGCACCGGGATGTTTGTGTGTGGGTGTGTGGTGGTGGTGGTGGTGGTGGGTGGGTGGGTGGGTGGGTGGGCGGGGGGGGCAGGCAGCCGTGAGGTGTAGGCAGCGGAGGGTGCGCAGGTCAGGCCATGCATCCAACCCGGGGAGGGGTGGTGCGGTGCAGCGGCGAGGGATGATGGCGGGTGATGAGGCGCGTCCGCCCCCGCCCGCACATCCCCCCGCTCTGGTCCCACAACAACAGCCGTCCCGACGAACACGCTGCAGGACAGCCCACCTGCGGCAGGCTGATGCTGAGCACCAGGGCGGTGGAGGCCAGGCCCACCAGCGTGTACAGCACCAGCGCCGCCGCCTGGCCTGCAAGGAGGGGGAGGAAGGGGCAGGCGGGGAGGTGGGGTGCAGCACGGCGCGGCGCAGCGCGCGTCAGCAACGGCGGCGCAAGAAACTGCCTCTTTGGTCCCGTGGAAGGAAGGCCATGACGAGGGCCTCACTTGTTGTCGGCCTGCATGGGGCTGGCCGTAGCGCGTGGCCGCTGGCCGTGGTGTGCCAAGCCCGCAGCCGGTCGTGTCCCTCTTCTCACCCCCTTCCTCCACACTCGCTGATGCCCCCCCCCCCCCCCCCTCCCCCCCCCCCCCCCCCCTCCCCCCCCCCCCTCCCCCCCCCCCCCCCCCTCCCACCCACCCCTCCCCCCTTCTTCACCGCGCACTCACTAACGCTGGCGGCGTAGCGCCCCTCGAACGTGATGACCTCGCCGCGCTCCACCACCTCGTAACTGTACTTGCTGAAGTAGGCAAAGATCTCGTGGGCCCGCTGGTCCAGCGGCACAGCACCCACCTGCGGCAGCGGGGGGAGAGGGAGCGCGGGGCCCGGGCATGCCTCCTCAGCAGGCAGGCGGACTGCTGTTGCCAGACGGCGCGCGGTGCGCGCAGCCCTGCCCTGCTGCCGAGGCAGCACTCGTGCCACAGCCCTGCAGGCATGCCCAACCACGCGACGCACGTACGCGCGCAAGCACGTCTGGCCCATGAAGCTGCGCATACCCGCCAGCGCATCCGCAGCCAGGGCGGCAAGGGCGGCGCTGAGTTCGACATCGGCGATGCCGTGCTGCTGAAGCCTGCCAGCATGGGCAAGGTCGGCACCAGCACCATTCAGCGCAAGCGGCTGACGTGCCGCGTGGTGGGTGTGGCAGAGCAGACCGGCAAGTACCACCTGCGGTGCAACACCGGCCTCCTCAAGGGCACCTACGGCGGCGGCGAGGTGCTGCGCCCGGCCCCCGCCGAGTCTGCAGCCGAGCTCAACTTTGCTGCTGACGCGGATTCCTCTGAGGCGCCGCTGGTCACGCTCACTGCGGCGGTGAATGCAGAGCTGCTGGTGACGGCAGGCGGCAAACGCCGCCGCACGTGAAGCACCGGCGGCGCTGCCCGTGGGCTGCAGTCCACCTGTCTCCAGCCAACCCAGCTTCGCCCTGCAACAGCCTGGACCCCTCCTGTCAGCTCTGGTGCAGCAGGCAGCCATTTAACGCAGGTAAGTTGGGCAGCAGCTGCGCTGTGATGCGCGCTGCTCCTGCCGCCGCTCACGCTTTCCTTGCCCGACAGCCTGCCCTCTGTCCCACATTCTCGCTTTGCTTTGCACACTTCTCCGGCCTGCCTTGCGTTTCAATTGCGGTGTAACAACGCTCTACTGCAGCGGGCGAGACCAGGGGGCTTGGCTTGCGCGGACCCGACCATCCCCTCGCTCTCAGCAGCTTTTCCGGCGCGGCCTCGCGTCTCTAGAGACACTCTGTGGACCAGGTAACAAGTTCAAAGTGGCGCCGCTGCGCCTCCTGCAGCAGGCAGGCCAGGGGGTCGACCGGTGCAGGGGTCGACCCAGCACGCAACACGTGCGACTGCCGGGGAAGTCCCGAGAGAAGCACCCAGCTCCCCCGCGCTGTTCACACCACCCTCCTGGCCAAACCCAACCGCATGCCCGCATCTGTGAGCCCCCGCACGACAGAATGACAGAGGGCCGGAAACTTCTCGCTGCCGCGTCCTCGGGCAGCGTCGAGGCAGCGCGCAGCCTGCTCGCCGCCGCCGGCGATGCCGGCCAGCTGGTGAAGGACAGCAAAGACCCCAGCGGTGAGCGCATGGTTTTGTTTTTGACTGATCGGACTGCATTGAATTCCACCGTCTGCCGCTCCCTGCAGCTGCCCCCGAAGCTCCTGTGGTTGCTCGTTGGCGCGCCCCGACCCCAGGGTTCCCCCGCCCGCGCCCCTGACCTCGCAGGTTGCACGCCCCTGCACCTGGCTGCCGCTGGAGGGCACGAGTCCGTGGTGGAAGCGCTGCTTGAGCATGTTCAAGCGGACGAGGAGTTGCTGGCGCGGGATAGCGGCATATGTCTGCGGCCCCAGCTCGTGCGGTTCGCTCAATTACTTTCAAACCGTATCGGAGACACGTCAAATGCACTCAGGGGAAGGTGGGCAGCAGCAGGGCGCGCAGGCGCAAACCCAGCTGGAGCCGTTGGCGGCTCCCTCAGCTGCCTCTGGTGCTGCACAGACGGCGGTACAACCACAGCCGCAGCGAACGGCCCAGCAGCAGCAGCCATCGCAGCAGCAGCCGTCGGTGCCAACCACCGCTGCCGCTGCTGCCGCGTGCGATGGGCCGCTGGCTAGCGACGTCGGCGAGCCAGTTGAAGTGGCCAGCCCGGTCTGCTACGCCGGGGAGTTCACAGAATACACCGGCCTGACCCCACACTGAGCGCACCTGTTGGCGCACGTCGCGGCAGGCCAACTGCTGCCCCGGTGTTCTTTCGCCGGCGGCAGCATGTCCTGTGGCCATGGCCCGTTGCACGCTGCCTCCCTTCAACTGCAATTCAATGCTTACATTGTAACACAGCACAATACACGCAGGCAGGATTACGAATTGCAGCTGCGGATGGCAGCTCGGCTGCTGGCTGCCCCGCGTGCAGGGCCGGCATGTGGCTGGCGTTGGAGAGGCGGAAGGCGGTGAGGTGGGAGTGTGCAGGAGGTGGGAGTATGCACAGCATGAATGGAGCCCAACTTGAGCGTCCCCTAAGCTAGAGAAACGTTGGCTTGTTGACAGCGCGCGTGTATGCAGGGAATGCAGGCAGCGTGCGGGCCAGAACCAGCGTGAGTGGCTTGGTGTGTGCATGAGTGTAGGCAAGTGGAGGGAGATGCACAGCACAGGAGAGATGGCCAGATAAGAGAGGGGTCGTCACTACCGTATAATGCAGCATAGTACAGTTCAGTGTCCTGTTGCGTCCGACAGGCAGGAGGCTGGGGGGGAACGAAACAACAGTGCAAAAGGCAGAGGGCTTGCGACGCAGAGGGGGTGACGAGTGCAGGGAGGTGAAGGGGCACAGAGAGAAAAGCGGCGCAGGGGGGGGTGATGAGTGCAGGGAGGTGAGCACGTGGGCTGGGGCAAGCTGGGGTGGGGGTGTGGCGCGAGCAGGGGTGGGGGGATACAGACAGAGCAAGGGTCTGGAGGTGAGAGACGGCACGAAAGCTGGGGGCGTGGGGCGCAAGGCATGCAGAGTGTCGGGTGGTCGTGTGTGCCTGGACAGCGGTGCTGCAGGCTCAGGAAGCAGCCACGCAGCTGGCTGCCCAGGTGAGCGTGAGCAGCACCCACCACGCCAGCGGTCGCAGCGGAGCCTCGCCGCCGGCGATGGCGGTGCCGGCGCGGCACGCCACCGTGTCCCCGGCGCCATAGCGCAGCAGGCGCAGCAGGGACTCCACCCCGCCCAGCAAGCTCGGGGGTGGCTTGCTGCCCTGCTGCCGTGCCGCTGCAGCCGCCGGCGCCGCCGCGGAGGGGGGTGGAGACTGTGTGGGCTGCTCGCGGGGCAGCAGTAGCAGGGTGGGCAGCAGCCAGCCCGCGGTCGCCCACAGGAACAACAGGAACGCCGCCGTCTGCCCTCGCTCGCCTGCGACGCATGGGGGGGCGCGGCATCGCACCATCATGGCAGGGGGGACCACGTACATGTTATTGCAAGCTGACTAAGGCGAAGTCTGCGCACAGCAGCCAGCCCGTCACGGCCCATCATCCCTCCACCCCGAAGCCTCTCACTCTGCGGCACCAGTCGCATGCTCCCCGGCGCCAGCGACGTCGCCGCCACCGCCGCCCAGCGGTGGAAGGCCTGGGCCCTGCCAGCCGTGGCTGCGCTGGACAGCAGGCGGCCGGCGCAAAAGGGGTGCAGTCCGAATGCGGCGTTCACGGCGGCGTTGAGGGTGTGCAGGGCCAGGTGCAGGCGGAAGGGCAGCAGCAGGCCGACGGCGGAGAACACGAGCAGGTTGACATTGGAGGCTGCAGCGGGGGGAGGGTTAAAAAGGCAGGAGATGGGGAGCCTGCGCAGGGTGGCGGCCATCCGTGGCAGCGCAGGCACAGCAGGGCAGCAGCCGCTCCCCCGCTCACCCATGCACAGCTCCAGAAAATCTGTGAGCGGCCCGAGGCGGCCGGGGTTGGGCCCAGGGGAGATGGCGTCTACCCACTCCCGGGTGTAGCTGGGGGAGTGGGCGATGGGTGGGTGGGGTGGGGTGGGGTGGGGGAGAAGGGGAGGGCGGATTAGGGCAGGTTACGATTGACGCGTCGCAGGGCGGCGGGGAGGCAAAGGCGGCAGGGCATGTCGGCACGCGGTGAGCAGCGGTGGGTGGGACCAACTCGTGGCGGGCGGCGGGGCAGCGCAGCAGGGTGAAGAGCGAAGCAAGGGCGAGCCCGTTGGCACGCAGCCCCACGCACCAGAAGGGCCGAACGAAGCAGGCGAGGCGCAGGGCGACCACCGCTGGGGTGCGGAAGCGGCGGTAGCTGGGGAGGTGCGCCATCGGCCAGAACGTAAGGACGCACAGCACTGCGGGGAGCGTGGCGGGCGGCCTTCAGAGTGGGGTGCAGCGCAGCGCTAGCAGGGCAGTTGTAGGGCTCTCATTCGGCATATGCATGGGCCAAGCATTGCACCATACCGGTATGTGGTTGCCAGCACCGCGCCCCTCGCCGCCACCTGCCCCCGCCCCTGCCCGCACTTGCTGCCCCTGCCTGCGGCGCACCCGCCGCGATCATGCCCATCCACTGGGCGTTGTGTGAAAGGGAGAACCCGCGCACATACTTTCTCATGAACGAGCACCAGGCCAAGGTGGCGACGACTCCCACCAGGCGATCGTAGCTGCAGCAGGAGATGATGGTGGCAGGCGGCATGGATCGTCGGGGGCTCGGTGGCGGGGCGGGCGGTACACTGCCAGCACGAGCGGGTATCCCCTGCCTGCCCCCGCACCGCTGCCAGGCGTGCTCCTCCTCATCCTGTCGCTGCCGTCGATCCTGCATTGTCGCCGCATGCCGGCTGCTTAAACAAAGGGATCGAAAGGGTACCGGTGGAAGGGGGGGCAGCAAGTCCTGTACAGGCGCCGGCGGCGCCGGCACTGGCCGCCGGCGGCCCGCAGCGGGGCCAGGCTGGAGACAGCTGCGGCACGCCGCCGTGCCGCGGCTGCCCCTCATGCACGCCCCCGAGTCTTGTTGACGCAGATGAAGGGCGACAGCGCAGGCGCACACCTCGGTTGCCTCCTCGGCGCCAACGAGCTGACGGACTCCGCAGCCTGCTCGACGAACCGTTGTGTGATGCGTTGCATGGTGCAGGAGCGAGCGGGAGACATGGCGCTCCGCTCCGCTCCAAGCCTGTCCCTGCCCCGCCCCGCCGTGGCGTCCGTGGCCACACCTCATCTCGGCTGCCAAAGGCACACTGTTGCGGCACCATCCACGCTTGGCGTGCAAGCTTAAATGGAAGTTGGGACCAGATGGAGCAGAGAAGCGTGGATACAGAGGGGCAGGCCAGAGGAGGAGGGCGCAAGATTGGGTGCGATGCATCGCAGCTAGCACTGGTGCAGCCGTCGCTGCGCTCAGCCCTGCTGCTGCTCGCTGCTGCCGCCAACGCCGGGGATGAGGCCCTTCCAGACGTACACACCCTGCAGGGAAGGCGGGGGACGCAGGGCGTTGGCCAGGCTTGCACAGCATACGTACGCGTGTGGAGAGTGACATCCGAGCAGGGCACTGGCAGCGTTGAGGATCCTACCAACCAGCCCACAACAGCGGAGCAGCAGGCGGCACAGGCAGGCAGGCAGGCAGCACAGGCAGGCAGGTGGCACAGCCAGAGAGGGCGGCAGTACGGCAGCACGGCAGCACGGCAGCACGGCAGCAGGCGGCTCGCCTCCTCCACGACCCCCTGCCGTCTCCTCACCGCCATCAGCACGCAGTCGGCAGAGAAGATGAAGGGGAACGACTTCCTGCAGGGGCGACCAGGAGGTGTAGAGGGCCGACACAGGTGGGGGCGCGTCTACGCTGAGCGTGCAGCAGACTGCACTCACGGGCAGCGTCCTGCCCTGCCAACCCCTCGACTTTGTGGGTGCTGCTGCTCTGCACAGCTCCTGTGTTGCCCTTCAGCACCCACCGGACACACGGCCCCACCAGCACTCACCAGACGAAGGGCAGCGCCACGTTGAGCAGCGGCACCGCCAGGAACAGCAGGTTGAGGGCGTCCTTCTCTTTGTCGGTGCACTCGCGGGCGCGCAGCGAGGGGATGGTGAACATCCTGGTTGAGGGGGGACGAGGGCAGCGAGCGGCGTTCAGCGAATGGCAGCCCCTCCCGCTTCCCAGCACCCTTGATCAGGCGGGAGCGCTTCAGGCCCGTCGAAGGCACAGCCGTCGGCGCAGCAACGCTGGAGCGGCGGCAAGCAGCACCGGCGCCACACCAGCGGGCCCTCACCATATCGACCACATGCTGCGCCAGAGACATGGGTTGCGCAGGGAGGGGAGGAGGCAGGCGAGGGAGGCGTCGATGCCAGAACAGGGCGCAGATGTGTGACGAGCAAAGCGGCCGCCACGAACGCATGGCCCACTGGCTGCAGCACTGCCCGCCTGCCGCCACACCGCCACCGCTACTGCTGCTGCAGCGGCGGCTGCGGCGGCAACTGCGCTCGGTTGCTGCTGTTGCTGCAGGTGTGCCCTCCTTCCGCCCTCCCAGCTGCCGTCGCCGTTGCCGACTCGCCCCAGCTCACCCCAGCAGGCGCGCGATGTCTGGCTGGTCCGAGGGGAAGATGAGGTTGAAGGAGAGGAGGCCGCCCACCGCCAGCGCCGCCCACGCCTGCACCTCGAAAATGGTGTACAGCACAGACCTGCGACCCGGGGGGGGTGATAAGGCGGGCAGCCTGTTACATTTGCCTGCTGTGCTGCCTGCTCGTCAACCTGTGCAATGTTGGACTGGCTCAGCCAAGCTCAGCCTAGCTTGCCCCGGCCTGGCTGCCGCCCGGCCTGGCTTCCAGAGCCGCCCAGCCTTGGGGCCCCACGCACCCCTTGTACGCCGGGTTCTTGCCGGTGGCGCCGCTGGCACGCGGCGCAAAGGTGGTGGCGGCGCTGCGGGCAAACTTGCTGACCTCCTTGTCCAGCTCAGCGGCTGCAGGGGCGCCAGGCGCCGCCTCTGCAGGCGGCAGGCGAGGGCGGCGGCGGCGGTGGGCGATGCCGGTGCAGGTGGAGACGGCGCGTTCGCCTGCTTGCTGTCTGGCACGCTGCCCTGCCACACAAACATGGCTGGATGCTCTGTTACACACCCTGCGCCTCACCCGCCACACCCACCCGACTGCGTGGCACTGCTGCGCTCGCCGTCGGCCTCGGCGCGGCACCGCTGCAGGCGGCGTGCCGCCCGCACGCCGCCGCCGTTGCCGCTGCCGCGAGCCAGTGGGCACCTGACGCCGGCCGCCTGCTGCTGCTGCTGGGGCGCCAGGCCCAGGGCGGGCCGGGCTGTGAGCAGCATAGCGCAAAGCTGAGCGAGGTGAGCGGCTGAGGCGAGCGTGTGACGCTGGCGCGCTGGCAAACGAGAGTGGCAAGCTTGTTGGCTGCTGCAATTGGGCGGGGGAGCGATCCGGGAGCCGCTGAGCATGCAAGTTTATCGCGCTCAGGCTGCCTTCTTCCGCGCGCGCATGGGCCCTGCGCCATGCCTCCAAACGCGCCTTGCAGCTATTGTTGGTATTCCCAGCGTATTCGAGCACCCCAAGAGCTTGCCCCAGGCCCCAGGCCTTCCCTTCGATCGCCAGTCTGCCGTTTCTGCGGGTTCGCGCCGGCCCAGAGACAAGAGCCCCGCGTGATCGATGGAGTTCAACGATCCCCTTCGCTTCGGCAGCGTGAGCACGATCACGAGGGGCGACTAGAGTCGCCCCTCGTGATCGGAGAGCTCCGAAACCCTCTTTGCAGCCTGCACACCTGGCCTCGCCTCCCCATGCCTTGCAGGAGGATGCGGATGTGGGGGACGAGGTGTTTCTGGACGAGCCTCTGACCACACCTGCAGCCGAAGTGCTGCCTGCCGACGCCGCTCCCGCCGCCGCCGACCCGCTCTCCTCGCTGGCCAGCTCGGCGGGCAACGCGCGGGAGCAGCCGGGCTACCATGATTTGTACCAGCAGCAGGCGGCGGCGCAGCAGCGGCCGGTGCCAGTGCCGGCAGCGGCGGCGCTGGGAGGGGCGTCGCTGTCGCCCGCGCCGCCGCGCCACCGCCACGCCGACAGCCTCACGCTGGACGGCCTCTCGGAGATTGGGGGCGAGGAGGATGCGGGCTACCTGTACAGTGGGGGCGCCCTCGGCGGCGGCGGTGCAAGCGGCAGCGGCGGCGGCGCAGCTTTCGGACCCTCGGGCGGCGGCGCCGGCGGCAGCAGCGCCAGCACCCGGCCGCCGCCGGCGCTGGAGTTGTGGGTGACCGACCCTGTGCGGCGCATCGGCGACAGCGTGATCCCCGGCTTCACCAGCACCCATTACGAGTACTTGGTGGCCAGCAGCAGCGAGGGGGCGCGGGGGCGGCGGCGCGTGGAGGTGCGGCGACGGTTCAAGGACTTTGTGGTGAGCGAGCGGCACGGGGGGAGGTGCAGCGCTACATCAGGGTGGGGGCTCGGACGGGCAGAGCCGGAGCCGGCGGGCGGGCAGGCGGGCAGGGAGGGGAGGGAGGGAGGGCCATTGATCGGGCTGGGGAGGGAGGGGGGGGATGCAGGCATGAGCGCTGCGCATCAGGTAGCAGGGCACTGCATGAACCATTGTTACATTCGCCAACAAGGCCCCCCGTGCCTCTGACAGTCGTTGCCCCCGTCCCCGCTCACCCCCGCTGCCCCTCCCCGCCAGGCCCTGGCCGACCTCCTTGCCATCACGCAGCGAGGCTACTTTGTGTTCCCGCGGTGACGGGCCGGGGCCGGGGTTGGCAGGCGGGCGCTGCTGCAGGCTTTCACTGCCAAGCTTGCGGCGGTGCTTGTGCCGTCGGCTGGTGCCACGCTCGACAGAAGCCACCCTCTGTACGACCCAAGCGCAGGCCCGACAAGAACACCCTGGACCAGCAGCTGGGCAAGAGCGACTTTGTGGAGAGCCGGCGGGCGGAGCTGGAGCGGTACCTGCGCAAGCTGGCGGCGCACCCGGTGGTGGGGCGCTGCGAGGTGCGCCGCAGGGGCTGCCGTGGCCTCCCCGCCTGCCGGCTGTCGGGCACGAGCGAGGAGTGGCGCGCGCAGTGTGTGTGGGTGTGTGTGTGTGGTGGTGGTGGTGGTGGTGGGGTGTGTGTGTGTGGGTGGGTGGGGGGGGGGGGGGGGGGGGGGGGGGGGGGGGGGCGTGTGGATTGTCGAGCTGTGTGTGTGTTGGGCGTCGCCGGCAACAACCGTCTGCTGCCGACACGGCGTGTGGTGGTGAACCCCCCCCCCCTGTGGCCTCTCCCTCTCCCCCTCCCTCAGGAGCTGCGTGTGTTTCTGGAGACCGAGGGCAACCTGGCGGGCAGCTTCCCGTGGCAGCAGCTGCAGCCGCTGCGGGGCAGCCTGCTGGAGGGCATCGGCCGCCTGCCGCGCCAGCTCATAGGTGCGGGCTGGCCTGTGCTGCTACTGCCGCGGCGCCTCTTGCACTCCCCAGTGCTCTCACGCGCCGTGCCGCCGTGCGCTCCCGCTGCCCCGGCGCGCCGCCGTTGCGCGCGCGTGCTTTCTCTTCCTCACGCCTACGCTCCCCCGTCCCCTTCCCCCCCCCCCCCCTCCCCCCAGGCTCCGACTCCTCTGTGCCCTCCACCGTCGAGGCGCAGCAGAACGCGCGCAACACCAGCGACCTGCTGCGCCGCTTCCGCGAGCTGGGGGAGCGCATGCGCCAGGAGTACAAGGAGCCGCCGGTGCTGGGGGAGCAGGAGGCGCGGCTGCGGGTGCGCGGGCGCGCGGTGGGGTGGGGTGGGGTGGGGGGTTGGGCAGGGAGGCCGTGGCCGCCACCTCGCTGCAACCACTGATGGCACCCCCTTGTCGCCCCTGCCTACCTGCAGCTGCAGGAGGAGCAGGCAGGGGAGGCAGTGCACCCGGAACGGCCGGCCGCTGCCTCGCCCCTTTTCTTTCTCGCTGCCCTACATCTCACCTCTGCTCCCCCCTTCCTCTCCCGATGTCTGTATGTGCAGGAGCGGCGGGCGGGGGTTGAGGAGTATGCAGAGAAGCTTGCGGTGGCGTCACGCCGGGCAGAGGCGCTGGTCAAAGAGTTTGAGGAGATGGGCGCAGGTGACAAGCGGGGTGGAAACAAGGCTGCGTGTTGCCCGCCACCGTATCTTGTTTTGTATGTCGCCGTCGTTGCGCTGCTGCAGCTGCTGACGCTTGTGTTGCTGCTGACGCTCTGTATCGCCGCCGCCGCCTGCCTTCTTGCCCTGTCCCACTCGCCCCCCCCCCCCCCCCCAGTCATTGGCGACCTAGGGCTGAGCCTGGTCAAGCTTGGCAAGTTTGAAGAGGAGGAAGGTGGGTGTGGGTGGTGCCCTCCTTCTTGGTGTGTTGTTTGGGCCTCGTGTGAGCACGCCAGGGGGGCGGGGTGGGAGGAACACGACATGCAGCAGTCGTTGCACCGCTGCTGCATGCGCAGTTGCCAGCGCGCCGTGCAGGGCTCCCGGCCACCCCCCGCCCTGTTGCCGATACTTCCCTCCTCCCCTCCGCCCGTTTTTGATCCCCCTCCCCAGGCGCCAAGTGCGGGAGATACACCGAGCTCGGGGTGGGCGCGGCAGCGGTGGCGGCGGACGCGCGGCGCGCCGGGCTGGCGGCGGTGCGGCACAGCCGGCTGGCGCGTGCGGCAAACGCTCAATCGATGGAGGCTCTGGAGCCGCTGCATGATGAGCTGGCCATGTCTCCGGTGGGTGATGCACAAGGGTGCCAAGGGGTGGGTGCCTGGGGCAGGCGCGGGGGAGAGCGATGCGGCGGCGCTTCGCTTGCCATGCGCGCACCTTGGAGGGCCTGCTCCATGCCGAGCCCCGGCCATGCATGGTCCCTGCCGCAGGCGGTGGTGGCGGCACTGCGGGAGCGCGAGGCGGCGCTGCTGACGGCTCAGAGCATAGAGGAGGACTTGGACAAGCGGCGGCGCGCGGCGGGGCAGCTCGAGGAGGCAGGGGCGCGCAGGTGGGTTGCGCAGGGGCGGGAGGGGTGGGGTTCGTGTGGGGCGCCGGCAGCGCGCAACCAGTCGTGCCTGCTGCTTTGCGTGCCCTGTTGCTCGACAACGCAGCCCCCCCGGCTGCGCTCGCCTCCGCGCCCACGCCCACCGCTCGCTGCCCCCCGCACACTGATGTGCACCCTCCCTTGGGGACCTGCAGGGTGGGCGGCGACGCTGCCAAGGCGCGCAAGGTGGCCGCCCTGCAGAACGACGTCGCTGCGCTGGAGGCGGCGCTGGAGGCGGCGAAGCAGGAGTACGGCAGGGTGACGGAACGCAACCTGCAGGTGGGCGGCTGGCTGGCTGGGTGGCTGCTCGACTGCTTTGCTGGGGTGCTGCGGCAGCGCGGCACGCGGGCAGACGGGGGGTGCGTGCGCTGCACAGCAAAGCGCGCAGCGTATGCCCGTGCTGGCTGCGCAGAGGTGATGCGTGCTGCACCCACCCACGCTGCCGCTGCCCCTCCCCGCCTCCCCGGACTCGTCCCTGCCCCGCCCCTGCCCCTTGCAGGAGCTGGAGCGCAGCCGGCAGGAACGGTCCAGCGAGTTTGCGCGGCTGGTGCGCGGCCTGGCAGAGGTGGGTGCAAGCTCGGGAGGGGAGGCTGGGGCGGCCGTGCGACGGAATGCCGCTTTGCGGGGGTGGGGTGCAAGGGTGCCGCGAGTGCGCCTGGCGCGTGTCGCCTCCCAGGCCGGCCTTCCCTCCTCGCCCCTGAGAAGCGCAGCGCCGCCTTCCTTTCCTGTTCAACTTCTGCTGCCTGCATTCAGACAACCAGTTTTCTTTCCAGAATGTTTAATATAACAGGTGATTGTTGTTTTTCTTTCTTTCAGGTCAACGCACTGTACGGCCAGCGGTGCCTGGACATCTGGCGGGGGGTGGGGGAGGACTTTGGGGCGCACGCCCAGCTGGACGCGCAGCAGCGGCAGTAGGGCGGCAGCGCGGCAGCTGCAGGCACGTGAGCACAGCATGGCGGGCCTGCGAGCTGCAAGGCGCAACCCTGCCGCGGTGTGGTCTGTGCGCTACCTCTGCGTGTGTTGATCCCTGACCGGGCCTGACCAATTGTTGCTCATGTTGTAAGCCGCTTGCTGCTTGGCGAGGCTGGTGGCCACCATTCCAGCACCAGCAAGGCTGAGTGAGTACGAAAACATGGGACAGATCATCAAACGAAACGTGAGGAGAACTACGCTAGACAGGGTTGCAAGTTTTTGGACACTGAGGCAGGAGGGCAGGATTTGCAAGGCTGGTGGGGACGGCGCGAGGGAGGGGCGCCCGTCTCTCTACCCCCTCCCCTCCTGTGCGGCTCCGCCCGACTGCACAGCGGCCCACTGCTGCCTGCGTCGCTCAGATGGTGGGCCCCTTGCCCATGTGGCTAGTCTCCATTACCACGTGCTTTTCCACCTCCTCGTCGTACGAAATCTACAAACGGACGGGGAGGGGAACGTGACTCGTGCAATGCAGTAATGCAGTGTAGGCGAGAATGGAGCAGCATGAAGTGCAGGTACACAGCCGGAGTGCCAGGTGAGAGCCACATGCTGCACCATTCTCCTCCCCCTTTCTCTCTTCGCTTGAGAAACCTTGATAGGGAAGGGGTGGCGGCGGCAAGCAGGAAGTGCGGGAGGGCGGAGGTAACACGCGCCTCCGGTGCGGCCCCCCGCAGCCATGCCCGTCGTCTGATCATGCGGGCAAACATCACAGGCCGCACTCACTTTGTGTGGAAAATCGCCGGGGTTCGATTCGAACCGCATCAGCTTCTTCATCTCTTCGAAGAGCACCTGTGTTGCATTTAAAGCGAGCGGGACGACCGTCAGGTAGCAGGCAGGCAGGGCGGAGGCAAGCGGGCAGCAGGGCTGCCCGCTCTGCGTGCGGAATCCCCCCCCCCCCCCTTCCCCACCCCGTTTGCCCCTCACGTGCCTTGATGTAGCACGATCTCCCCTCCTCCACCAGGTGTGTGGAGGCAAACTGCCGCGCGTTCTGGCCGATGGCCCGCGCCAGGTCATCGTTCGATCGCAGAAACTGCGGGGATGGGATTGGGAGACATGTGCATGTGCATGTCGTTGGTGGCAGGACGGGGTCTAGCCCACTGCCCCGCTGTGAGAGGGAGGGCCCGACCCCGTCGCCGCAACCATCCCGACGGCTCCATTCACTCCCGCAGCTGCCCGCACACACCTGCACCGTCCAATCGATCTCCTCGACGCCGTTGTATCCGGTGGGCACGTAGTGCACCCAGGGCTTCAACGCGCCGTAGAAGAACTCCTGGAGGTTGCTGTCCTGCTTCAGAATGGTCTGCGGCGGGGCCATCCGGGGGGAGAACCATTCGGAGATTCTCCTGAAGGCAGGGGCGCAGCATGTTAGCGCCTTGCAGCAAGGTGGAGCCAAGATGCAGCAGAGCGCTGCTGCTGCTGCCGCCGCTGCCATCCCGCGGCTGCTGCCGCTGCTGCGTCTGCACCTCAACGTCTGCTGCCGCTGCCGGCGCACCTGCCCGGTGGCCATGATCTTCTGCAGGCGGTTGGAGCAGCCCAGGCCGTCCAGGTGCAGGCTGTACTTCCACCGCCGCTGGTCCGACAGCGACAGCGCTTCGTCTGTGAACGCGGTGTACTCGTCGCCCTTGTCTCGCGCTGCAGGCCGGCCAGGGGAGGCACAGCAACGGCAAGGTCTGCTTCAAAGCAGTCGGAGCTCGTACCCACCCTCCCAGGCCGCTTCAAACTTGGCAGGCCGCGAGTTGCACCCTCGCCCCCTCCGTCTCCCTCTCGTTTGCGCACATGGCGCGGTGCCTCCCAACAGAAAACACAAGTGCCCGCACCCACACTCACTGTGGTTCTTGTACGCGCGGCGGATGCAGGCCACTGCCTTGCCAGACCGGTCCCTCTGCGGCGCGTCGGCGCAGTACTCGTGCCACCTGCAGGCAGGCAGGCAGGCAGGCAGGCAGGCAGGCAGGTGGGCAGGGGACGCAGCGGCCCCTCGCACGAGGGGGCGAGGCGGGTGAGGTGGACGGCGACAGCAGCCCAGAGAGGGGCACACGCGCACGAGACAGGCAGCCGCTGCTCAAGGGCAGGCGGCAGGGAGCCGGCACCGCCCGCCGCCACCGCCGCCGCCGCCGCTGCTGCAGCCCAGCCCAGCCCCGCTCACCGCCCGACTGCCTTGGCCTCCTTCTCCTCCCACTTTGGTCCCCCCTCGTCCTCCCTGTTCTTCTGGACCCACTCGTCAAACAGCTGCGGCGGGGCGGGAGGGCGGGGCGGGGAGGCAGGAACCGAGGTCTCAGGTGCAGCACAGACAGGCAGGGGCGCCGGCGGGTACCCTCAGCACAGCGCAGCCAAGCGGCTGGTGCTGCACTGGCACGCGACACGCACATACTGCGTGAACTGGCCGTCAGGGATCAGGATGTCGTAGTGCGACGGGGTCTTGCAGTAAATCAGGAGGGGGCAGAGGCCGCCGTTGTCCTCCCCGCGGATGCGACTAATGTCTCCGAAGCCCACTGCCAGGAGTTGGGCACGAAAGGGCAAGAAGTCGTGGCTGGCAGGCACCGGGCAGTGGGGCTGTACAGGCATCGAGGCAGGCGAGGGGGTGGGCGAGGTGCAGAGGTGGTGGGCGCACGCGCACGGCTCCACCCCGCCACCCTCTCGCAGCCCCCGCTCGCCTGCAAACTCCATGTCTGGCAGGCCGAACCGGCGTGCCGCGTCCTGGATCTGCGAGATCTGGTAGTACTCCAGCCCTACGCAACCATTCGGCATCACCAAGGGGGGCGCGGTGGCTGGCAAAAGGCGGCTGGGAGGCCGGCGTTGGCTCAAGCGAGGCGCAGCAGCCTCGGCGACGCCAGCGGCCCCAGCTGCTCGCCGCCCCCCCCACCCCACCCACCCCACCCACCCCCCCACCCCCACCCACCCACCCACCCCCACCCACCCCCACCCCACACCCCACCCCCCCACCCACCCCACACCCCACCCACACCCCACCCACACCCACACCCAACGATCTCACCCTCCTGGGCATGCCCCCCGTTGTTGCGCCGCAGGCCTCCACTCGTGATCAGCACCTGGTTGCCGTGCAGCAGCAGGCGGAACTGCTGGCCGTTGGGGGTGCTGCAGGGCAGGGAGGCCTTGGGGTGGCGGGTGACCGGCGGGAGGCCGGGGCGTGCCCAGCGGCCGCGCACTGGTGGAAACTTCCGTGGCCGTGCGGCCAGCTGATGCGTCGTCGCTGGCGCCCTGCATTTCCTCACCCCACATGCTGGCCAACAAGCCCTTCTAGGACCCCCTGCACTATAACATCCAGACACGCCCTTCCGTAGCCAGCGCGGTGAACCAGGGCTGCAGGCAGGCTCGGCTCACCCATTCTCGTATTTGGAGGCGTCCCCCTCTGCGATGGGTGCGCAGACGTCCAGGTCCGCTTTTGTGATGCCCCGCGCAAACCAGGGCCGCAGGTTGTCAAACACCTGCGCGTGGGGTTGGGCACGTTGCACCACCTTTTACGTGCCAAGCAGCTGCGTCGGCAGCGGCTGGCCGCTAGCTCTGCAAGAGGGGAGCGGCGCCACATGCAGCGTGTCGCAAGCGCAGAAAGGCGCGTGCACCCAGCACCGCTGCCCAACACGCTGCGCGCAACAGCACCCATCAGGGTGTATAGACGTGTGCAGCTGTACCTGACGACGCACCGACAAGCGATCGAATAACTTTACAGAGTCATTGGCAGCCTCACCATGGCATACAGGTCCTCATGCTTGTAGCACTCCTGCGGCAGCTCATAGCCGGTAGGCCGGAACCAGCGCAGCTCGGCAGCAGAGCTTGGGAGGGAGTGGCCACCGCCGCCGCCGCCGGCAGCAGCACCCGCTGCTGGGTCCGCGTCTGTCAGTGCTGTCTCTCCAGGTGCCGGCTCCGCTGCTGCTGCCTCTGCAGCTGCTTCTTGTGCTGCTGCCGCCACATTCTCTGGCACGCCAGCAGCGGGCGTCACAAGCAAAGGGTCTTGCCGCAAACGAGAGCCCGGCAGCCCACCGCCCGTGCCGCCGCCGCGGAGGGTGGGATACAGGCCCTGCGCGCGACAGGGGCTCTCAATCCGTCAGACTTTGTGTATTTACTCCTTCAGCGCATGCGCCGGGCCTCGCAGACAACCCCAGAACGCCTGGCGGGCATCCTCCCTCGCGCACCAGCACTGCCACCAGGCAGCACACGGACACTGCGAGTTGCCAGTTTATGCGTAGCCCGGTGGCACCCTCGGCTCGAGGCCTCGCCAAGGGAGCCGGGCCAGGCGGCCGGGCCACAGCCATAGCCCTGCCCTTCGCCTCTCCGGCCGCCGCTGGCAAAAACGAAGAACGATAAAATCACAATTGAGAGCTCAAACACGGTGCTGGCTTGCCTTGCCCATGCTGCCGCCGTGCTGCCGCCACTGCCGAGACTGTGGGCACTGGCTCAATTACGAGTAGGGTGATGGGCGCTGCAACGTTGAAGCTGCCACAGCCTTGATGCACACAGGGTGGGGAAGGAAGACGGACCAGGTGCCGCCGCTGTAGGCAGGGGCTCGGCAAGAGATCTGCGTGCGCGCGGCACGCCGGCAGCGAGCAAGGCACTGCCTCCAGGGCCACGACCACAACCCATGCAAGGCAGCCATGCTGCGCGCGTCTCTGCATCTCCACTGCACGCCCAGCAGAGCGTCCGAGCTCTCCGACGCCTTTTCAAGCTGCGTCCCTAGAGTTCAGCTAATCACGCCACGGCACCGCCGCTCCAGCGTACACCTCCAGTGCCTCCCGGCGTGTGATTTGCACCACCTCCATTCAGCTACAGTCCCCAGGGCGTGCCTCCGAAGAGCCCACGCAGGCCTGGAGCCCTGCAAGGGCGAGCACCCTCCTCCCTGGCGCCAGCTGTGGGCTTCCGTGCCCCCCCCCCCCCCCCCCCCCCACACACACACACACACCACCACCACCCCACCAACCACCCCACCACACCCCACCCACCAACCACCACCAGCCAAGCTTGCGCCCCTGTCCGCCTCCGCGCTGTCGCCTTCTCGCCCACCCCCTGTGCTCCTTAGTGCCCCCTTTCTCTTCATTTTGGCCCCCTGGCGTCCTGCACCGGGCGTGTGGCAGCCCGGTAATAATTTCACTGGCCATGTGTGCCCCAGCCTGCCTCCTGGCCGCAGCGCTTGCATGCTTATCGTTGTGTACATGCTGGGTGCTGCAATGTTGACGTGCATAGTGCGCACGTCGACAGCGCGGGGCAGCCCGCAAGTCGGCAGCAGGTGTTGTGCACCCCCAGTGGTGTGGGTTGCCTCTGAATCCGTCTGGTGCAGTCCTGCCTCCACACCCTACTGCCCATGGCTCTACGCACGCCAACAGGTACCCCCACCCAGCAGCAGCCCCCCAGCCATTGTCATGAGCTCCCCTCTCTTGTACTCTTCCGCCCCCCTCTTTTTACTTTTCGTCCTCCTTCCTCCTCCGCAAGGCCTCCCTCCCCCGCCTGCTGCCCCCGGGGGCCCCAGCATACCCTGCTGCTGCGTGCCGCCGCACGTGGCTGGCAGCTGGCATCTCCACTGTTCCCCGCCCTCCCCCTCCACGCCCACCGGTCAAGCTACCATCCCTCGCCTGCCTGTTGTGTTTTGCTGCCCTCCCCCCGCCCCCGCTGCTGGACGCGGGCTGCCTCCTGGACGTCTGCCTGGACAGGTCTCCTGTGTGTGCGCCGATGTAAGCATGGACGGGTGGGTGCGCGGCATTACATGGCACCCGGCGGCGCAGCCAGTCTCAGCGCAGCGGAATGCAGTGTCAAACAGAGCAAGGTGCGGCGTGCGGGCGCGAGGAGCAGCTGACGTGGTGCCGCCGCTAATCGAACGCCACGTCGTACTCCTGCTGCAGCATAAATCCGGCCATCATCTGCGCGGGCTGCACACGCTCATGGCTGGCGTGCTGGCCAGAGCGCGTCTCCTTGTGGCCGGGCTTGCCGCGGCCGGCGGCCTTGGTGCCGGCCTTGGTGCCGGCTTTGATGCCGGCCTTCTTGCCGGCGGGCGCCGGCGCCGCCTTGCCCTGCACGACAGCGGCGAGGTGGACGGAAGGGCAGTTAGTTCATACAAGCCGTTGGCGTGGTGGCACGGTGGGGCGCAGGGGTGCAGGAGCGGCGCGACCGGGACGGTGGATGTCGGGACGTACCGACGTCGGCAAGCCGTGCTGCCTCCTTTGCACCTTGCCCTTGCTAACCTTGTTCTCCTTGGCCGGCTTGCTAGACTTCTTCTAAAGTATCTGCAGCCCTTTTTGTCCAGTCATCGTCTGCGGTATGGAAAGCAGGCGGGGCGGGGCAACGCGTCGAGGTGCAGCTGGCGCCGGCTGTCAGTCGGCGGCCTGCGGCGGGCGGCGGCGCCGCGCCGCGGCTGCGACGGCGCATCGCCGCTCAACGAACAGCGCTGCGGGCACCCCCTGCACCCCAGTGGAACTGCAGTCAAGGAGGGAATGTGCGGCCAAGTGGACTCAGCGATGGCGGCTCCGCGCACCTGTGAACGATCTGCGGGGTCCTCTGGGATGCCGGGAGGTGGAGGCGATGTCGAAAGCGGTGTGAGAGCTGGATGTGGGGACAGAGAAGGAGGGGTCAACGGGTGGCCAGACACGTCGGCGGTGATTGTTCGCTTCAGGCGGAGCCCAATCGAGCTTTCACGGACCTTCGCCTACTGCAACGCCTGTTGCAGCCCGTCTGGTGCGTGGCGCTTCGAGATGGGCGGAAACTCTGGGCCCCCGGCAGCCCGCGACCGCGACGAGCTGGAGCACCTGGAGGCCGAAACGCTCGCCCTGAGACAGCAGCACAAAGAGGCAAGCCGTGGCGGCGGGCCTCCTGGGCAATGGGGCTCAACTCACTGGTGATCCTGCAGGCCTCTGCCTCACGCCGAAGGGGGGTTGCTCACGATGGTGGGCTGGCACAGCAGTGTAGCCGGGTCCAAGCGCGCTGGTGGCGCCTGCGGCAGCTTCCCCCGCGCGTCGCCGTGCGCGCCCAGCGCCGGCCGCCGCCGTTGCATTCGCCCCGCGCCACCGCCCCCTCTGCTCTCCCTCTGCTCACCTGCTTGCCTTGCAGCTGGAGTGCGACCCAGGCCTGATCTTAGATGCGATCAAGCTGTATGGCAAAGAGCATCCGCGTGAGGCTGAGGTAGAAACCGTGGCGGGTCGCAAAATGAGCGCGGCGAGCCTCGGGCGAGGCTCCTTTGGCAGCGTGTATAAAGGTGGGCGTGCAAAGGGGTGGTCCAGCGCTGCAGGCGTGGTGGCGGCTGCTGGCAGCTGGCGCTCTCGCTTGTGCTCGTTTGTGGGCAGAGCTGGTGCAGCGCTGTTGCTTCCAGAATGGCCGGCTGGCGCAGCTCGCTTGGTGCGCGCGCATGGAGCGAGCGGCGGGCCGCCGGCTCCCTCTGCACGCACGTCCTCGCCATACGCTCTGCCCCTTTCCGCCTGCCTTTCTGCAGCCTCCCCCCGCCCACTGCTGCCCTTCCTCCGCGAGGAGCACCGCGGCGTGCGGCTGCTCGCGGTCAAGGTGCAGGCAGAGAGCGCGGGCGTACGCGAGCTGCACACCCTGCTTTGCCTACCGCACCGCGCCCCTGGTGCCGCTGCTGGGCGTGGCCTCGGTGGACGGCCAGCAGCTGCTGGTGTTTGACGCGCTGGAGGGCTCGCTGGCGGACCTGGCGGAATGGTGGGTGGCATGGAGGCGGGCAGCTGCGGCGTGGGTGCTGCCTGCCGCCTGCAGGCGCCCGTTCGTCTCCCGCTGCCACCCTCCCGCTGTTGCCCTGCCTTGCTGCCTGCCCTGTGCCTTGTGCCCTGTGCTGCATTTTGCTGCGGCTCAGCCCCTTTGCACCGCCGCCACGCATCGCCACCTCCCCGCTGCAGGTCACCTTTCGAGCGCGGGCCCAAGTGGGATGCGCTGAAGATGTTGCAGCTGAGCCACGCCGTTGTGGTGTCGGTCGGCGGCCTCATGCAGCGGGGCATTGTGCTGATGGACGTCGCAGGTGCGCGGCGGGGCACGTGCATCTGTCCCCCTGCTTGATGCCGCACTGCAGCCCAGCACGACACAGCACAGCATGCTTTGGGGCTCGCTTGCCGCACACGCATCTTGTGCCATCCCCTCCCGCACAGTTTCACCACACGCAGGCCCCAGTGCTTCGCTTGAGAGCCAGTGGATGCCACCTCCTCGCAGCCCCCATCCCTGGCTTCAGCTCCTGGTGGCCCCAATGCCTGCCCACCTCCCTTTCTGCCTTTCTGCGTGCAGGCAAGAACATCCTGTACACCCACCGCGGCGGCAACCAGCTGCTGGGGCTGAAAGCGGTGCTTGCAGATGCGGGCCTGGCGCGTGCGCTGCCCAAGCAGGCCGACGGAACCTTTGGCCCTGTGGAGCTGCAAGACGTGTGAACTGTGCTGCTGCGCCCGTTTGGTGTCAAACTGGGGTCTGCCGCATGCATTTGGCTGCTGGTGCAGCCGTCGTGCTGCGCGGCCACATGCCTGCCGTCAGCCCCGCTCCTGCCTCCATCCTCATGCTCCATGCCTCCTGGCCCCCGCTGGTGCCGCAGGTGTGGCAGCTACGGCACCATCGCCCCCGAGGCGGTGATGGAGGGCAAGGCGTACCCCAACTACGACCTGTTTGGCGCCGCCTTCGCCATCAAGGAGATGTTCCTGGGCCGGCAGTTCAGCCATAGTGGGTAGTGGGGTGCATGGTGTTGTGTTGCACTGGCTGTGGTGGCATGGGCTGCACGCTCTGCATGGTCTCCCAGCAGTGGTTGAGACGGTGGCAGCAACGTACAGGCTGGCGGACGCTGTACGGGCGTTGCACCGGTGGGCCAGAGCCGCGTGAGTGACCGGCTGTGCATGCCGGGGCTCTGGGGGGAGTGCATGCCGGCATTCACGCTGCCCGCTCCAGCCAGTCCCCACTGACTCCCTCACCCGGAAGATTCCCTGCCTCCCCCTGCCTCCTGCTGCAGCCCTGCTGGGCTGCTACGGATTTGGCAGCTGCACCCTGGCAAGCCCACCGCCCAGCCCGCTCACTCACGAGTGCCCCCTTCTTCCCCCTCCCCGTGCTGGCTGCAGTTAGATACCGGCGGTGGCAGAGGGCAAGTCTATCCGCAACCACTTTAAGCGCCACAAGGACGACAAGCGTGGCCTGGCGATGCTGCCCGGCTTTACTCGCCACACGCTGCGATTCCCAGAGGAGGTGCGTCGACACTTGCTTTGCTTTGGTTTGCTTGCAGTGGGTCATGACGACCCGACGGCATGGGGGAATGGCTGGCCTCACCTCCCTCCCCTGTCTTGACCCGATCCTTATGTGTGCAGATTGGGGAGCTGGTGCTGTTTGGGCTGGCACTGGAGCTGGCTGCCTGGCACAAGGCGCGCCCGCCGCCGCCCTTCATGCAGAGCCTGCTCCTTCTGGCTGCCTTTGCGCTGCACGCGAAGAAAGAGGTGGACGGACAGGTGCCAGACCGTGTCAAGGTACGTGCACACACCCGCACGCTTGCTGCCGCTGCCGTGCTTCCTGTGGACTCGACTTGCTGGCCAGGCATCCAGCAACATACCAGTAGGTCACTGGGGACTCCACTCCCTGGGTTACTGCTTCCCACGCTTGCAGGGAGGCCTGCCATGCATCAAGCGCTTCATCCTCCTGCACTTCCGCGCCATGATCCTCAAGCACTTTGCGGCTCAGGTGCGAGGGCGGTGCCGCCTGCACTGCCCGGTGCGTCGTGCCATCGTGGGTGCGTCCACCTGCGCCTCGTCCTGCCAGCGCAACAGCTCCTGTTGCCTCACGGCTGCCGCACGCCAACTGCCGGCCAGCAACTCGCGAAAGGCTCTGGTGGCGATGGGCAGGAGGGTGCCTCCTCCGCTGCACCGTGTGCTGGCTGCCGCTGCTTTCCTGAATCCAGGGTCAATGTCGCGCGTCTTTGCCACTCACACCCTGCCCTGTGCACAGGCGCTGCCCTACGTGACGGCAGATGAGCAGTGTGCACTGGTGTCCTGCTGGCACAAAGTGATGCGCGACCTGCCGCGGGCGGCGGTGGAGATGCAGCGGGCGATGGCAGCCTGCGGCGCATACGGCATCACCACGCTCGACCTGCAGGCGTCCACCTTCCTGCACGACCCCTACCTGCTGGAGCACTGCCACGTGCTGGGCATGGACGATGGCGGCAGCCTGGGGTGAGCGCACGGCTGCTCCTGCGCGCAAGGAATGGGGCGGCGCTGGAAGGGGCGGGAGGGAAAGAGGGTGGGTGGGTGGGGTGGGAGGGCGCTGGCTGTCGCAGTCCGCATTGGCAGCTGACCAAGGCGCTCGCTGCCGGTGACTGCAATGCAATGCGCAATGTCCGTTCATGTAAAGTGGAGGATGTTGCTGAGCTGGTCGCGGTGGAGGCCTGTCGCAAGCCCACCTGCCCACCAAGCCCCCATGGTCTGTTGCCTGCCCACCGTTTGCCACCACCATGCACCCCTACCTGCAGGAGCGTCCGCGACGTGCTGGTCGGCCTGCCGCACCACACCTCTGATGATGTCACTACGCAGCAGCTGCAGGATGAGGTCGATGCGTGAGTGGGTAGGGGCTGGCCTCGCTCGTTCGTTCGCGCGTGCAAACGCCGCATGCCTATTGAAGCGTGCCAGTTCCTGCGCGCTTGGCTGCTTCAGCTGCTGCCTGCCTGGCATCCGATCCCCAAAGTTCAGCCAATAGTGCGCACATTGTCTTTAATGACCCCCCCCTCTGCTGCCCTTCTCCCGTCTCCCACCTCGACATGGACGCTCCTCTGCCTGACGCCCCTCTGTTGACACAGCCTCTGCACCCCTGCTGATGCCCGCCCCCTCTTGCTTGCCACTCAACCGCCTCTCCACAGCCTCAAGAGTGTCTCCCTCCCCTGTGTGGCACCGCTACTACTGGCTGCAGAATACTGGACGATACAGCCATGGGGGACGCGCTCCGCGTGGAAGTGCCACGGGAGTACCGCAACATCTACGCCTCGGTGAGCGAGTGAGGATGGGTGGTGGCCTGAGGTGGCCCTGAGGTGGGCGGCCTCCCTCTCTGCGCCGGGCTACCTGGCCGTCGCCATGCCCTTCGTCCCCCCAGCTTGCTCCTCTGCGCTGCTCCGCGCTGCACTGCAGGAGGAGCATGAGACCACGGCGGTGCCCAGCTACAACTGGGGCTTCATCGTCGCGTACCACAACGCTGTCACCGACAGCAAGCTGGCCCTTACCCCGGAGCTGGTGCGGGCAGCTTGTGCAAGGCTGGGTGGGGCTGGGTGGGAGGGTCGAGAAGACGTGGCATTTCTGCGCAGCTGCTCCCTCCCTCCCTCCCTCCCTCCCTCCCTCCCTCCCTCCCTCCCTCCCTCCCTCCCTCCCTCCCTCCCTCCCTCCCTCCCTCCCTCCCTCCCTCCCTCCCTCCCTCCCTCCCTCCCTCGGGCCTGGTCTGCTGCAGGTAGCGCGCACGGTCGTAGACGTTACGGTGCAGCGGCTGATCAAGCTGGACTCGGCAGGCTTCCTGCCGCTGGTGGAAGGTGCGACGAGCCTGTTGAGGGGGTGTCAGGGTTTCCTTGTGGCATCAGCTGCCTTGTGTAGGACACGCGTGCGCCAAGGCAGCGCTCTGGATCACAGCGGGCGTGAGGTGAGGGGCAGCACAAGTGCAGGGGGGCATGCGCGTGGGTCGCATGCGCACTGGATTGCTGGCGTGCTACGTGAAGGATGCACATGCTGCTTGCCCATCGTATGGCATCTGCGCCTGTGTGCAAACCCAGGCGGCAGCAGCAACAGCAGCGGTGGAGGCAGCAGCGGTGGACGCTCGAGTGCCAGCACGGTCGAGTGCAGCGACAGCGAGGGCGACGCCAGCAGCGGCAGCGACAGCGGCAGCGACACCAGCAGCAGCAGCGACAGCGACACCCCGCAGCTGCAGCTGGCCCCGCACTTTTGCAAGTCCGTGCTGAACGCGCTGCTGGATGCGAGCGGCTGCGGCCCCGCGACCAAGGATTTGGATAAGCCGAATCTGAAGCAGCGTTGCGAGCTGGCGTCCTGGGCCAAGATGGTCTTCCTTTCGTTACGCAGGTGCAGTTGAGGGGCACAGCAGCAGTGGCAGTGGAGGGCGCGAACGCGGGCAGGGCCGACCCTGGCAGCCTTTGCGTGCTGTGCACAGAGCACCCTTGTGCCGCCAGCCGCCACGGCTGGTGCATTACCTACCCCTGCCTGCCCCTTTCTGACCTGCAGCTGCCCGCTTGCGGTGGCCTGGGCGGCGCTGCAGCAGTTTTCCCTGGAAGAGGGCGGCGTGCTGGCGGGCGCGGCGTGGCCACGCGGCATGTGCCGCAACGTGCAGGAGCCCAAGCCGAGTGGGTTAGCCGACTTTCGCCTGGGACGTGCCAGCACGCTGTTCACCTGCGATGCGGGCAGGCAGCTGCGGCAGCAGCAGCAAGGGCCCCAGTCAGGCAGACAACATGGCAGCAATGACGGTGCTGGCCGCAGCCGCCCTCGGCGCGCATTTTTTTGAGGTTGTGGAGGCCAGCCGTGACGGCGCTGTATGCCTGGTGGGTGGATGGGTGGGTGTCTGCCTGGCTGGGGGAGGGCAGAGGGTCAGTCAGCAGAGCACAGGTTGCCTGCTCATCGTCTGTTGCCTGCTGCCAGCGCTGGCAACCTTTGCTCTGCTGAAAACAGACGACGCAGTGCACGGGGCAGCTCAACTGGCATGCATCTCCAGTGGATTGCCCTGCATCTTTGCTTGCCTGCGCTGCTACAGGACGCAGAGGACCCTGAGATGGCGGCTCAAATTGCGCTCGCCACCCGCGTGGCGGTGCAGCAGGCGAGTGCCTCAGTCAATGGGGCGGGGCCTGCAGGAAGTGTGGGAGGGTGCAATGCGTGGCGCTTCCACTAGCTGCCCAGCGCGAGGTGCAACATTGGCATTGCAGAGCGTCGAGGGGCTACCTGCTTCCGCCTGCAACTTTGCATGTCTGGCCTCTGCACAGTCCTGCCCGAGGGAAGCAAGGCTCGCCGGCAGTGTGGTACACTTGCCGTCGCCGCCCCTCTGCCTCCCCACTGGTCGCTGCTTGTTGCCCTGCTACTGCTGCAGAATCCCAAGGTGTCTGCTGCCTCGCTGCTGGCCTGGCTGCATGCCGCACTGGGGGCGGGGCGCGCCTACCTGAACCAGCAGCGCAGCGCAGTGGCGTCGCTGCCGTTTGCCGCCACGCCAGGCCCAGCGCTGCGGGCGCATGCCGCAGGGCGCACGCCGGCCCCAGCACCCACGCACAGGCCGCACACAGCGGCGCGGCAGGCCGCCACGACTGCTGGCAAGGTCATGCAGGTGGCGCAGGTGGGGATGCTGCACTGCTGCACGCATGCCTGTTTCGTTTGGGCAGACCCCCAGAAGCCGCGCCGCTGGGCGCATGCACCTGCCTACCAAACAGTAACCGGCATCTGGCTGGCGGCTCGTGGTGTGCACAGTGTTGGCTGCGTGTCTCTGCCTGGCTAACACTGCAGGCTGGTCCGTGGCGGCGCCATGCAAATGGCATGACTCGAGATTTGCCCTCCTTGCGCTGTTTGGCGCTCCTCTGCAGCTTCCAACTGCAAGTACCCTGCTCGCTTTGCCACCGCCTGCAGGAAGTCACTGGGCAAGTCAAGGCAGCCCAGAAGGTGCAGGTATGTGACCGCGGTTGGGGTACCAGGGCAATGAGGTGCATGGCAGTGCGCTGGTGTTGGGAACCGTTGGAAGCGGCGAGTGGCTGCTGTGGTGAGGAGAACCGCTGTGCTGTTCCTTTGATAGGGGCCCGCCAGCAGACTGCTCCTCCTTTGCTCTCTCCTCACTATTGCGCGGCGCACTGGCCTCCTGTGGGTGATGACGGCCGTGGCTGCCCTCCTAGCAGGAGCTGACAGCGGCGCTGGGTCGCGTGCGCCTGTCGCGCAGCACCGCGATCAGCGCTGGAACCACCGTTAGCCTGAGGGCAACGTACTACGACGGGCCTGGCGCGCCCAACAACAGTGTGAGTGGACCAGCTGGGTTGCATGTCCTGGTGAGAGCAGACTTTAGGAAGGCTGGGGCTTGGGCTGTCTGACGCCGTGACCGGGGCGGCAAAGGGCGCGCATGGAGCGGGGGGGCGAACGCCAGGCAAGTTGGCTGGGGCAGGGCAGCCAGCAGAGGGAGGGGCGGTTGCCGGAGCGAAGGTACCAAGCAGGAGTGGGGTGGCAGGGACGCTTGGGACGAGCGGCGCGAGAGAAGGAGCGAGGCAGGCGGGCGGTGCACTGGATGAGCCCTTCTTGTATTAACATGGGGAGTCGCCTGCATGGGGCGAGGCAGGGAGGGAGGGATCAGGGTCAACCGCTGGATGCATTTCTGCAGCAGGCCAGTCCACGTCAGGCTTGCCGTGCTGCCGCCTGCCCCTCACGCTAGCGCCACGCCGCAGCCGGCAGCTCTGCGCCAGCGCTCTGTTTGTGCCTGAGGCACGCCCGTTGCCCCTGCTGCCCTTCCTGCTTGCAGGACGGCGTGGTGCAATCTGGCAGCCAGTTGCTGCTCATCCATACCTTCCAGGTACTGCAACGCAGCGTTGGCGACGAGGCGCTGATGGCCACCCAGCTGGTGCCGCTGCCGGAGGAGGCGGACCAGCTGCGCACGCTGCTGCGCTGGCCGCTGCTGGAGCGGGTGGCCACACCGCTGCTGGCGGCGCTGGCGGCCTGTGCGCTCAAGGGGCGGTGCAACATGCTGCAGCTGTGGGAACAGCTGTGCAGCGAGCCAGCGGGAGAGGTGGCAGCAGGCAGCGCGCTGGTGCCGGCCACAGCAGGGGAGGCGCTGCTGCTGATGGCGGTGACGGCGCTGGGCGACGACAGCCTGCAGGAGCTGCCTGGCGGCGTGCAGCCGCTGGCGCTGCTGTCTGCGCTGGTCCGGCACCTGCTGGCGGTGGCGGCTAGCCCAGACCTGGACTTGGCTCAGGTGGGGACCCGACGCACCTGTGGGAGCGTGGGGAGATCCGTCCCTGTGGCGGCAGAGATTTCATGTGCCTGACTTCACGTCTGCCTGACTTCCAGCACGCTGCTGCCCCTGGTCCGCACTACCGTCGAGGTGCCGCTCATCTTGCTTCTACCCTTGCATGCACCGCTCACCAGCATGCTGCCCCGGCCTGACCCCCTGCCTGCCCTGCAGAAGGAGCCGGCGGGCGCAGCCGGCGCGGCACGCTGGTGGGAGGCGCCGGCGCAACAGCAGGAGGAGGCAGCAGTGAAGAGCGTGCACCCTGCGCCGTCCGGCACACTGTTCAAAGAGGTGCGCCCGGTAACCTGAGCTGGACAGGCTCTACATACAAAACGAGCCTGCGATACGCCTTGCCTGCATGCAACTGCATGCGCATGCAGTTGCCCCGCCACTGTCCACCTCTGCACCACCCTCTGCCTCGACTGTGCTGACCAGAGAGATGACCCAGGCCCACCCAGGCACAGCCCATGGCCAGGCCCCGGCCCGCGGGGATGTGACACAACTGCAAGTTGCTCTCTTGCCGTCCTCTATGCAGGAGGACCGCGGGGCATACGTGGAGGCGCTGCACCGCGAGCTGGACCCTGCAATGGCACAGCAGCAGCAGCAGACGGCTGCTGTGGCTGCGCCGCCACCACGGCGCAGCCATCGCAACGAGCAGTCTGCAGCGGCGGCGCCGTCAGCAGCTGCCGTCAAGCCCAAGGCGGGAGCAGCGGGCGATGCACCGTTGAGCGCCTCCCCTCGCCCCTCCTCGCTGCCACATTCCCTGGATGCACCTTGGCTGCAGGCTGCAGTTGGGGTGCACATTACGATGCTCCATGACCCTGCTTACCCAGTCACGGTGTCTCGGTGCCTACTGCTGCAGGCAGCGGCGCCGTGCCAGGTTGACTTCACCTCACCGTGCACACTCCAAGCCGTGTGCATGCCGCTACTCGCCCCGCCTGCCAGCCCTGCAACTCACACCTGCCACCTGGCCTCCTCCCCGCAGTTTGTGCCCGAGTACAAGAAGGCGCTGGTCGGCTCTGTCAAGCGGGAGCACGCCGCCGCGAGCAAGCAGCTGGAGCAGGAAGCGGCAGCGCTGCTGCTGCGCGACAACGGCAGCATCACAGCGTTTGCCGCCAAGGGGCTGGGCGGCGCGCTGGGAAGCCGCAAGGACAGCGCGCACGCGTCGCTGCTGGTGGGTGGGCTGAGGCGCTGTGCGAAGGATTGCCTGGCATTTTGCAAGGGAGTCGGGCCACCAGTGGGAGGGGGGGGGGGGCTGGGTTGGAAGAGGCCGGACCGAGGTCGGCGACCGCCCATCAAGCGCTGAGCCTGTCCCTAGATTCGACCATGGTTGGCTGAGACGAATGGATGCTCAGGCGTCACCTGCGCTCTGTTTGCAGCGCTGCACTGCATGCTGCATTGGCCACCCACCCACCCCGCGCTCCCCCTGCTTCCCTTGCTGCCTGTCAGGAGGCGGCTGTAGGCTGCCAGACTGCACGCCACTACCTGCAGCAGCAGGAGGCACAGCCGCTTGGCGGTTACACGCTGCCGGTGGCGCAGCTGTTCCCGCGGGGCCGCCAGGCGGCGCAGCGCTGGCACGACCCGCCCATCCGCTGCTGGCTGCAGCTCAGCCCGCAAGGCCTCATGCTGTCCAACGCCGATCTGGCAGCCTGGGAGGAGCACATGCGGGCGGCGCGGGTGGACGCGCACTGCCAGTGGCTGGGGATGCTGTCGCACCTGGCGCGCGGCGGCGCAGCGGCTCTGGACGACTGCGTGCACGTCACCAGCTGGCGGCTGCAGAGGTGAGGCGCGTACCTGGGTGGCGCTGCCGCTGCTGGCGCACCGTGCGGCTTGCCCCGACACCTGTAGCCAGCCTCTGCCTGCCTGCCTGCCGCCCCCCCACGGCTCCGACCCGCCACCAACCGCCCTCCAGCAACGCCACCCCCGTCCCTCCCCTGCTGCAGCTGAGGACGCAGCGGGCAGCAGGCACGGCAACGACCGCGTCGGCAGCAGCAGTCAGGCTAGCAGCTGTGGCATGCAGAAGCTGTTGTGGGAGGGAGCAGGCTGCTGCTGCGCGTGTGCAAGAGGCGGAGCGAGGCGGGCATGCAGGCCAGGTCGGGAAGGCAGGCGTACGTGGGTGCATGCTGTGTAACAAAGCACTGTACGCCATTGAGGCCACAAAGGCGGTTGAAGCGGGCAGGTTGTGGATGAAGAGAGTCAAGGGAGGCAGGGAGATAGGACAGTGCACCAGATGATGGGCAGTGCGCAGCCTCGCCTGCCGACCTCGGCGGCAACTCACTCAATCAATCAATTACATTGAAAGTCCACGGGGAGCCAGCAGAGGTCTCATGGGACTGGATGGTGGGAGGAGGGTGTTTCAGTGGAGTTCATAGCATTGGGAGAGGTACTGTGCGGTGCGGGCGCAGGCTGGCTGGGCCAGCCAGGCCTGTGGGGTAGAAATTGAGGGCGGGAATAAGTCTGCGAAGTGGGTGCGGAGGGTGGTGTAGAGGGGGCATCGAAAAACTGCTTCCATGGGTCTATGAAGTTCTAAGGCTTTCAATGGCTTTCTACACCGGGGGGTAAAGTTGGGGCGTACCATCGTTGCCACCATATCCGAACGTGCTGCCGCCCTGGCAACAGCTCGTCTCACCTCCTGCCTTAAACTCCACAGGTCTGTGCTTTGTAGTGAGGCGGTGTGCAATCAACGACTTGAGCTGCCAGCTGGCCCAGCAATGCGCTACTTGTCAGAGCTGCCTGCCGACGTGCAGGCCTTCTTATTGCTGCCGGAGGACCCGTGGTTTTGATTTAGTTTAATAAGTGGCGGCAGCATCGCCAGCGGCAAGCGCGCCCGCATGCCATATCCGCTTCTTGTTCCGGCCGCTATTGCTTCTGCTGCGCTGCGACTGATGCCCCGCCAGGTGCCCATGTAACGTTAACGGTGCATCCCCCTTCCGTTCATGCCTGACCCTTTCATGCGCCCACATTCCCCGTGTCCTCTGCCTGCTGTCTGTCAGACTGTCAGTGACAGACTGTCCGAAAGGTGTCAAGTGCTCACAGTCGGCCACTGGCGCTGTCACCATAGATCAGTTGAAAGTCCTGTGCAAAGTATGCCGCCAGCGAGGCGCGGCAGCGGCTGTGCCGCCTGCTGTAGTACTCGTCCCTGCTGCAGTACTGCTCCTTAGCCACCTGCAACAGCGGAGCAGAAGCAGAAGTAGTGAATACATATGGCGGAGCGCCTGCGGCACTTCAAGTAAGTGGGCAAGTTGCCCACGGTCCCGCAAATGCACCCACCCTGCGACACATGCATGACCCTTGCCGCTTCTGCTGCCCATTTGCAGCAGCGTGAATAGCCCTGCCATGCCACACCCACCATGCCCTGCCACACGCTCGAACCAAGACGCATCTCAGCCACGCCATGCGCCGCCGCCCGCCGGCTGCGCTGTCCGGGGGCGCAGGGCGGCCGCATCTTGGCGCTGCCTAACTGCCCGCTCGGCCGCAGCGGCGGCACCCCTGCATTAGAGACGGGGCAGCGACGAAGAGAAAGCAGGCCCGTCCTAGGATAGCAAACCAAGGTCTGCACTTCCTGCCCATTGCCTCAAACACAGAGCGCAAGGCGAGGCAAAGTGTGTCACCCCAGCACTGGCAGCGAGGGCCACCCGCACATCCTGCCCCAGGCCAGCAGTCGCTGCGCCACAGCCTGTAGGGTCCACCCCGGCCACGCTGCAGGTGTGCGGCCCTTTACCCCACTTGCGTCCCGACGTGCATCAATGTACGCCAGCAGGCGTGCCAGGTCAGCAGACAGGTGCTCCTGCCGCACCACAAAGTCAACCGCCAGCCTGAGGGAGCGGGAGGCATCGGCAGCAACGGCAGCAGTGGCATCAATCAGCGCAGCACAGGACAGCTTACAGCAGCACGTGGCTAGCAGCGGGATTGGCAGCGGCATCCCGCCCTCCACCACGATGCTGCGCTGCCCTGCCCACCCGCCGCCTGGTGCCGCCACGCAGGGTGCCTGCGGGGCAATGTGCGCCAGCTTCCACGCGACTCCGTCGTACTTCCCCTCGTCGTCCTGCTTGCAGCAGTCGGGGCGCCTGGCACAAAAGAGTGCCAGGCTGGCACACGGAAGAGGCACCGGCACAAGGGGGGGGGGGGGGGGGGGGTTGTGAGAGCACCAGGGCAGGCGGGCGGGCGATGCCACGCGCAAGCACGCCTGCGCAGCTGGCGCCAGCTGACAGGCGCCGCTGCGCACACAGCACCCACCTGGGAGGGTGGGCGCAGAAGCTGTCCCAGTGCACTTGCTGGTTTGACTGCGGGGCAGGCAGAGGGGCGAACCCTGGAAAAAGGCCCCCGCTGGGGTGGCAAGCCCGCCCCTTGGCGGCCCCCAGCCAGCGCCCGTCAACTCAACACTAGAGACCCCATTGCTGCCCGGGCACCCTTGGCCGCCCCCCGCGCGCCGCCTGCCTCCAGTACCAACACGTTGTGTACCGGCCGGCCTCACCGCTGCCCGGCACCCTCGGCTGCCCCCCAGGTTGGACCTCATCAGGAACTGGTACTGGCTGACCGCACGGTCGTACGGGTCCCTGCACTGGCAGCGCAGGCGATATGGGGCATCAGGCAAAGTGCAGCGCAGGCCCTGGGCGAGTGAGCCTGGTGGGTGCTAGGTCACACGAGTTGTAGCAGTTGCTCGGCGCCCCGCACCAGCAGCGCGAGTACGGGACCAGCTGCCGGCGGCGGTGGGCGGGACCCACCTGATCACGGTGAACACGGTGTAGTTCCGCCACATGCGGTCCACCTCAGCAGGCCGCAGCGTGCTGAGCCGTGCGAAGCAGGGCCTGGCTGCCGCCTGCGCCGACGTGTTGAGTGCCGCATGGTTTGTCTCCAGGGGGTGAAGGCAGCCTAGCGCGGGGGGGGGGGGGGGGGCCCTTGGGGGGGGGACGTGTGGGTGCTGTCGAACAGCGCTGCGGCGCCACGATGCCACAGCAGCGGTCAGGCAGAGTGCGTGCGTGCTTGCAGCAGGAGGGCGAGCAGGAGAAGCAGGAGGGGGGGCCGAGGTGTGGGGTACGCTCTCCGCTAGAGGGGAACCAAACGGACGCTGACCCTGGTGCTCGTTGTTGCAAAGCCCAAAGTAGTCTAAAACTGCGAGGGATTGAGGGAGCAGGAGGCACCAGGAGCGTTTTGTGAGGGGCGACGCGGGAGGTAGCGGGCGCCGCACCACCGCCACCTGTAAAGTCTCAGCGCTGCAGGGACAGCTGCTGCGCCTCCGGGTGGGCCACCGGCGCAGCCAACCCGCCTTCTTACCCGTGCTGCTTGCCACCTTCGCATGCCGGAGGTATATGATTTTGAAAAGATGGTTCTGTGTCAACACGACAGCGGGAGAGCTCTGTCTAGTCAGCCCGCCCACTCGTGTGAGGACGACGGCCAGGCTGCTGCAAGCATGTGCAGCACGCCGACAGGTGCATGCGCTGAACATAAAGCTCCGCCCGTCGAGCCACTCCGGACCCCACCGTGCGGCCTCACCGCAAAGACTTGGCAGGCCAGGCAGGGGCCGTGCCGCAGCTCCGCTGCCGGCGCTGCCGTCTCATTGTCCGCCGCTGCCGCCGCGGCCACGTACCAACGAAGCCGCTCTACCTTACACGGGTGTGCCACCGGCGGGTAGAACAGCGTCATGTTGATGGGTCCTACCTTGTGAACTGGGCCGTGCAGTGCCGGCGGCTGTGCTGCTCGGCTGGCCATGGTGAGGTACGGGCGCTGCTGCGCGTGCACCAGCGCTTGCACGAGCGGGCCGGCGCCGCCACCGCGTGCCAACAGGCTCAGCAGTGTTGCCAGCATGATGGCTGCAGCTGCAGCCAGTGCGCGCCTGTGTGACGTGTGGCCTGCAGGGCAGGAGGAAGAGAGGTTCACCGGCACATCGGGCGGTGGCGAGCGGCGGCTGGGGCGGCGACAGCGCCGAGGCGGCGTCCGCCGAAGGCGGCGGCGGGGTTGCAGCAGGCTCTGCCAGAACACCATGGAGACACTATGCCCGAACGCCTGCCTTTTGTGGGCGATCGTGGAGCGCGAGCCGACATTTTGCGCACTTCGAGTGTGGACACAGAGGCGCCCCTGCGAGCAACAGTATCGACAGTCGGGGCTACGTATTCCGCGGACACAAGGCCTGAGTTGACCTGCAGGGGGCAGGCGCACGCAGCCTGCATGCGTCGCCGCCAAGCGCGTCTTGCGTCGCCGCCAGCGCCGCCGACGAGCTGCGGCGGGTGCTCAGCAGAACAGCTTAGCTCATGCATGCATCTGCGTGTGGTGCGCGGCAGCTCCCTGGCACGCGTGTTCTGGCACCCCATCTCCTGCTTTCCTCCGAGCCGCCATGCAGGCATGTAGCTTACACACGCAGCACACGTTACAATTGGGATTGCACACACGAGATCGATGTCGAGGCTTCCACACTAAGGGAGGGGAGAGCCACTACTGAACACCCAGCAGAGCCAGCAAGTCTTCCACCTCTCCCTCTGCCGCCTCCCCGCCCGCCGCCACCGCCGTGCCCTGCGCTGCTGCTGTCACCTCTGGCGGCCCCGCTGGCGCGGCGGTGAGCGGGTTGTAGGCGCGCGAAGTGTGAGCATGTGGGGCGCCGCTGCTGCTGCGCAGGCCCGGCGCCGCTGGCACCGCTGGCTCTCCTGCTGCTTCTGCAGCTTGCGCCGCCGGCTCCCCTGCCGCTTCGCCTGCTGCTCCTCCCGCTGGCTCCCCCAGCCACGGCAGGAGCTCCTCGCCGCCAGCCTCCTCCTCTGCCTGCTCCCAGCCTGCCGCGCCATCAAAGAAGGGCGCGTCCCGCGGCTCCCCGTCCCCTGCTTCCCCGCCATACGTTGCCTGCCAGCCAGGGTCGTCCTCCCAGCCGCTCCCTCCAGGGTCATCCTCATACGCTGCCGCCGCCGCTGCCGCCGCCGCCGCTGCTGCCGCCGCCGCTGCTGCTGAGGGAGCCGGGCTGACACTGATGCCGTGGTGCGCAGGCACTGGCGGCAGCGCCCAGCCGCCGCCGCTGGCAGCCCCTCCATCAGCCTCTGCATCAAACTGGGCCTGCAGGCGGCGAGCCAACTCTTCGTCCGACTCCTGCAGCTGCTGCAGCTGCTGCTGGTGGCGGGGAGGCGGCGGCGGCAGCCAATCCTGCTGCACCGGAAGCGGCGGCGGCAGCCACTGCTGCTGCACCGGATGCGGCGGGGGCTGCCACTGCTGCTGCTGCTGCTGATGCCACTGCTGCTGCTGCTGCTGCGAGGCCACAGGCAGGCGAGGCTGTTGCGTCGCCCCGCCAAAGCCAGGCGGCGCATGTGGCGCTGGAGGTGGCGCCGCCATCCTGGCATGCACGGCAGCGTACCCGCCGCCGCCTCTGCCGCCGCCGCCGGTGCCGCCGGGAGCACTCACAAACGCGCCGCCGCGCCCCCGGCCGCCACGCCCGCCTGCCTCACGCCCGCGCCCGCGCCCGCCGTCACGCAGGAAGCCTGCTGCTCGCTCCACCTGGCGCCGCTGCTCCGCCAGCTTGCGACGGTTCCACGACTGCAGGCTCACAGCGCGCTCGCCCTCCTCAGTGGCTGCACGCAAGGGCGGGGCGGGGCGGGAGGAGGTTGGGATGGGGTGAAACACAAGGGGGCAAGGAACGGGATCCAGCATTGCAGGCGGCGTCGCTGCCTGCGCGCCGAAAGAGGTTGGCCGGGCAGGCGCAGACGAGCACCGCCCAGACGGGTGCCACCCTGTGACTGCCCCTTGCAAGGAGCCCTTTCCCCGCACCCGGCAGCAGGCCTGGCGAGAAGGGCGTCGTGTCCTGCCCAGCCAGGTCCAGCAGCACGCACAGCACGCCGTCGCCCTGCTGCCGCTCCGCTTCGCCGCCGCCGCCGCCGCCGGCCCCCTGGCGCGGCAGCACCAGCGTCAGGATGCTGCTGCCGTCGGCCTCCTCCTCTGCACCCGCCGCTGCCGCTGCGGCTGTGCCATGGGCCTCGCCTGCTGCGGCCGCCGCCGCCGCCGCTGCCAGGGGGTGCAGCGGCGGCAGGAGGAGGAGCCCCGGGGCAAAGACGTTGCGGCGTCGCTCCTCGCTCGACAGGCGGCACCCCTCCTCGTCCGCCAGCTGTGCCTCGACAAACCCACGGATGGCGTCGACGTCGGGGAAGGGCAGGGCGACCACCTGGGGCACAGAGCACACCGCGGCTTTTCAGACGTTGCTTGGTTTGAAGCGCGGCAGCAAGCGTGCTGCCTGAATGCAAGCGCCTGCAGCCTACTGCCTGAGCATCGACCGCCCAAGTGCGCCTCTGCCTGCCCGCCGCTGCCCCTGTTTCGACGCCTGCCAGGCCGCCCCCACACGCACCGCGGTGTGCGCCCACTTCTTGCCGCTCAGGTCCACCAGCGCCCCCACCGCCTCTGCCTCTGGGAACACCGCCTCCCCCTCGTCGCCGTGCAGCGCTGCCACCCCTGTGTCGGGGTGCGTCGCCACTGCGGCCAGCGACGGCGGCAGGCACGCGGGCATGCTGCAAGGAGGGGCAGGGAGGGGGGAACCGGGGGAAGCGCTGCGCGGGTTGCTGCGGTCCTGCAGCAGGCCGCACGGTCGGGACCAGGCCTCCCAACGCAATCGTGGCGCTGCAGACGCACTCTGCTGCCAGCTGCCCTCTCTTCACACAGTCACTCACACGCACGCCAGTCGCACCGATCACCCCCCACCCCACCCCCCCCACCCCACCCCACCCCAACACCCCACCCACCCACCTAGAGAAGGGCAGCACCGACAGGAGCTGCGCAAAGGGCGGGGTGGGGGCTCCGGGGCGGGAGGCGGCGCGGGCAGCGCCGCGCATCGCCTCCGTGCCATACTTGGCCTACCAAGAGAGGCAGCGCAAGAGAGGGAGGGGAGGCGTGACAATGTAGGTGTAGGTGGAGGGGAGGGGAGGGGAGGCTGGCGATGCAAGGTGGAGCCGAGGTGTGGGGCGAGGTGTAGTGAAGCAGTGTCGTCAGGGGGCCAGGCACAGTCAAGAGTCAAGGAGGCAGGGAGGGAGCGCTTGGCAGGTGGCGGAAGGCAGCCGCGAGCCTGCCCTGCCCTGCCCTGCCCTGCCCTGCAGCGCCAGCTCCTCACCAGGTCTGAAGCCAGGGGTGCATAGTGCCAGGGGTAGAAGGCCTGCCACCCGGCATAGGGCGTCGTGTCGGCGCCTCCCTTGCCGCCGCCACCCCCCGCCCTGCCCCCCCCGCCCTTGCTGCGCCGCTTGCCGCCGCGCCCAGGGGTCACGCGCTCCTCCCCCTCCTCCTCCTGCTCGCTGCCTTGGCTGCCCGCCTCGCCCTCGTCGCCGTCATCAGATGCGTCGCTGCTGCTGCCGCTGCTGCCAGCAGAAGGCAGTATGGGTGGATTGCCGACGGAGTAGTACTGCATGATCCAGCACAGGGTGCTGCAGTAGGCCGTCACCACGCGGCGCACCTGGGGGGGGGGCAGGGGCAAGGGGGAGGAGCGGCAGGGGAGGTGTGGTGAGCAGCATGTGCGAGGAGAGGGGGCAAGGGAGAGAAGGGCTGGGTGTCAACTCTGTGTGAGAGAAGAGAGGGCGCACCTGGCAGCAGCAGCCCGTTGGCAGCGCACGCCATCGCTGCTCCTCAAGCCCTGCCCGGGCCCCACCCGCAGCGGGGCCCCAACCCCTGCCCACACTGCAGCGGGGCCCACCAGCTTCTCCAGGTCGGGCCCGCCAGCGGCCTCAGCACCAAAGCAGCGCTGGTAGTAGCGCCCCCGGTAGCCAGCGATGGACAGGCGCACCTGAGGGGGGGGCAGGGGGGGACGCGCGGGAAAGTAGCAGCAGGAGGGGGAAGGAGGTGCGGTGGGTGGACGAGCCAGCGCAGGCAAGCCGCGGTCCACCCAAATGTGCGGGATGATGGTGTCTTGCAGGTGCAACCGGACCGGCGGCTGTTCCTGCAGCGCAGCAAGCAGTCATGCTCATACCACCCAGTACACACCATCCGTGTTGCCCCTTGCATCCGGCTGCCACACGCCCCTCCCGCCCAACCCTCACTCGGTCTGCCGCCATGCCAGCGGCGGCCAGGTCGGACATCCGCGCGCGCACGCGCTTCAGAAGTTCTCGGCGCAACCGCGCGGGGCTGTCGGCCCACGGGGAGGTGGGCGGCACCTCGGCATTGCCGCCTGGCGGAGAATGAAGGTCACAGGGGAAGGGTCATGAAACGCAGGCATTCACAAAAGGGAAAGCCGGCGCCGCTGAATGCCCTTCCCCCCGCCCCTTTCCCCCCTGCCCCTGGCCACGCCCCTCCTTACGCACCCGAGGCAACGCCTGCCAGTGCCTCCTCCAGGCTCTCCCCCTGCTGCAGCTCCCCCACGCTGACCCACTCGCCGCCGCCCATCCAGCTGGCGCCTGCGGGCCGGTCGCCGCCGCCAGCAGGGCCGCCGCCGCCGCCGGCCGCTGCCTCCTGATGCAGCTTGCGCCGGTGCTCTCGCGCCTTGCGCACCTGCACAGAGGGCAAAGGCGGGCGCAAATGGAGCGGGTGGGTGGCAGTGGGGATTGCGGGCGGCAATGCTGCTCAGCGGCAGGCTGTGTGTGCACCACCCCACTGCAAGCACACACGTGGCGCGGCTTGCGTCGACCCTAGCCCGCTCACCTCCCTCTGCTGGAACGTCGCCTCCTCCGCCGCCCCCAGCTGCTGGAACAGCCAGCACAGCTTGTCGGCCTCCACGCGCCCACTGTGCGTCAGGTAGCCACGCCGCCCGCTGGCGCCGCCGCCCAGCATCTCCTGGCGGGATGGATGGATGGCGGAGGGGACGCGCGAGAGCGCACGCATGTGTCAAGGGTTGGGTTCTCTGTGTGCAGGCGTGCAAGCGCGTGTGTGCACATCAGCTTGCGCATGCGGCCCCGAGCACCACGCCCCCAACCAAACCTGCACCCCCGTGCTGCTGCTGCACACGCACGCAAGCGCCCCCCCACCTTGTACTTGACGAGCAGCGTCTCCAGCGCGGAGGGGCGGTCGTAGATGTCGAGGGAAGGGACGTGCGGCAGGAAGTCGTTACCTGGAAGTGTTCCCAGGAGCAAAGGTGGGGGAGGAGGGATGGCTGGTTGGCGGCAGTCGCGATAATGAATGTCCTTGGGTGCGCGCAGCAGGCGGCTGCAAGCTGCAGGCCCTTGTGGCCAGCAGTGCAGCTGTTGCCTACAGCTCACCCGCGAGGACGGTGCAGAACACAACGTCGTCCTGCAACAGCAGGGGAGGCAGGCCGAGGGCGGTGCGTGTGGGCCTGGGCTAGGGCTGGGCAAAGAGCCAGGTGCACAGAGCGCGTGCTGAGCATACAGCATCTCAGCTTCATCCACGCACTGGGCTGGCAGCGGAGGGAGCCCCCTGCTCAGGCAGCAGCACCGCGCAGCACCCACCAGGATTCGTTCAAAGTCATAACTGCCGCCACCCTTGCTGCCGCTGGCAGGCAGGTCCACCTGCGCCCCTTGTGCAGCCCCTGCAGCGGCAGCGGCAGCCCTGGCAGATTCCGCCGCCGCTGCGGCCTCGGCAGCGGCGCGCTGCTCTGCTTTGGCACGGCGCTTGGCTGCCTTTGGGTGCACCTCCTTTGCCTCTCCGGTAATCAGGTCCACCTCCTCGGCACCGCCACCGACGCCGCCCCTGCCGTCCAGGCTGCTGCGTGCGCTGCGCGCGCTGCCGCCGCCCGGGCTCGCGTGCGCGCTGCCGCCAGCAGGGGTGCCCGCACCTCGAGGCGTCCCAGGCTGGCTGCCCAGCTCCGCAGGCTCCGCCGCTGCGGGCTCTGCCGCCAGCGAGGGCGCTTCCTGAGTGGCTGAGCTGCCAGCGCCGCCCCCGCCGCCGCTGCCGTCGCCGCCTGGTTGCTGCGGGTCTGCGATGAGCTCAGCAAACTCGCAGCGCAGGAAGTCTCGCAGGGTGGAGAGGCGCAGCAACTCGAGTGGCTGCTGGCCCACCTGCAGGTCACAAGGCAGGGGGAGGGAGCGGAGGAGACGCGGGGGCACGAGCAGGGGTCAGGCTGGCTGTGTCGGGCAACGAGCAGCGCACGAGGCTGGCAGGCAGGGGCAGTGCGTTGACGACGGCGGCGGCCGCGCGCGGCGGGCAGCCCATTTCCCTCCCTCCCTCCCAACCTCACCGGGCTCCACCAGGCCCCCTCCTCTCCCTCTCCCTCGCCCCGCGCTTCCATCACAGACTCGAGCGTGCCCGACTCGCGCAGCAGGCAGAAGTGGGGCTCGTGAGACAGCAGGCTGCAGGCAAGGCAGGCAAAGCAGGGGGGGGCGGTCGGTGAGCTGGAAACTGGGCAGGATTGGGCAGCAGCAGCGGCGTCGCAGCGCCAGCAGCAACCAGAGCAGCAGCAGCGCCAGCAGTGGCAGCGGCGGCGGCGCGCCGACCCACCCCAGCAGTATGAGGTCTGCATCTTGGCCGTAGATGCAGTGGCGGGTGTTGGGGTCGTAAGTGGGGACCTGGCGCTGTTGCCGCAGGAAGCGCAGGATCCTGGGCAAGGGCAGGCAGGTAGGGAGTGTAAAGGAGGTGAGGCAGGTAGGGAGTGTAAGAGGGAGGTGGAGGCAGGTGGGGTGTGAGAGGGAGGTGGACGGGGGGCAGGCAGGTGTTTGCTCGGGTGCCAGAGGGAGGGAGGGCGCCTGCCGAGGCCTGAGCAAGCTGCCCGTCTGCTGCGCACGCCCCGCGCATCGCGTGATGGCGCAGGCTTCTCGGGCTGCGCCGTCACAGCCAGCTCACCGCTGGCCCCGGCAGGCTGCACCCATACTGATCCTTCTGCCCCACCGCCTCACTTGTGTTCTCCCTCCCCCGGCTCGTTGCTGTCGCTGAAGATGACCTGGCGTCGTGTCGGGGGGGGGGGGGGGGAGGGGGGGGCCGATGACGGAGCAGGGATGAAGTGACACCACGCAGTGCACAGGCCCCACCACTGGCTGCGAGGTGCGGTGGTGGGGTGATCCCTGCGACTCCCCAACAGCCACGCCCAGCCACGTTGTGACCCGCCCTCACCCACGCCCACCCACATCCACCGCCCACGCCCACCCACGCAACTGCCCACACCCGGAGCCACCCAGCCCACCCAGCCTGCCCCACCCACCGCCAAATGCTGCCACTGCGGGTCGCTGCGCAGCTTCTGCCGGAAGAAGGTAAGCAGGTGGGCGGACAGGCGGGCCATGAAGGCTGTGCCCGGGGTGATGACTGTGGGGGGGAAGGGTGGGGGGGAGGAGAAGGGGGGGCAGCTGCGTGCGTGCGTGCGTGCGTGCGTGCGTGCGTGCGTGCGTGCGTGCGTGCGTGCGTGCGTGCGTGCGTGCGTGCGTGCGTGCGTGCGTGCGTGTGTGTGTGTGTGTGTGTGTGTGTTTCAGGGAGGAGTCCCGCAGCGTAGCAGGCACCACGCAGCGGCAGGCAATGTACAACACGCACACCCGCCCCTGCAACAACACGCACCGTTGCCGTCAAAGGCGGGCAGCGGCGGAATGGCGGCGTCGGCTCCAGCGGGCCCCAGCTCAGCGCTCATTTCGCGGCGCACCCGCCGCTCGATGTCGGCGCGCTGGGCCTCCAGGTGCGCTGTGAACCAGGCAGGCAGCAGGGCAGAGGCAGGGGCAGGGGTCGACGATGAGCAGAGCTAGGCAGGCAGGTCGGTCGGCCGGCTGGCAGGCCGCTGGCTAGCCTCACAGCATACCCATCCACCCACCCACCCACCCACGACCACCACCTGCGTAGAAGCGACGCCCCCGCTGTTGGTTCATCTTAGCTACTGGCGCCGACCCGTCGGCGGCCACCAGCAGCAGGCGGGTGGGGCTGCAGAGGGTGAGAGGAGCCATGCGAGGTGGGACGAGGGGAGGGCGTTGCCTGCCAGGCAAGCTTGCTGCACCCTCCAGTTGTGGGGGTTTCCCCTGCCTCCTCACCGCATCAGGCCAACCAGACGGTCCAGGTACACCTCCACCTGTGTGTGTGTGCGTGTGTGTGTTCGTTGAGGGAGGGACAGGCAGGGGGCAGCTGGTCAGCACCAGCACCCCGCGCTTGGCCCAACCGCATGTGCTCGTGTGACACCCCTGCGACCCCCCCCCCCCCGCCGCCCTCCCTTCCGCCTTGCCTCCATGAACTGCTCCAGCTCCGAGGCGTGCGCCTCGTCCCGCCACGACGGGTGCGTGCAGGCATGGATGATGTGGTTGAGGTCTGGGCGAGGGGACGGATGGTGGGCAGGCCAGGGCTGGGGGAGGCGAGGCAGGGCGAGCGGGGAAACAACGGGTCCGGCGCTGCCCTTTGCCACCGTTGCACCCGTCCGCCCCCTTGCACCCACCAATGTACAGGTTGTCGCAGTACGTCTCTCCCTCTGCCACCTCGTGCGCCTGCTGCGCGCAGGAGTCGACGATCTCCGGATACCTGCACGGGGGAGGCAAAGAGCGGGCTGGAGGCATAGAGTGGGCTGTGGAAGTGCGGATGGCGGAAGGGCGCTGTCAGCAGCATTGGCAAGGCGAGTAAGCCTTTTTGTTGTGAGGAAGGGAGGCCGCAGGCTGGCGGCGGCGGCAGGCAGCAGGGGGGAGGTGACGGGCCAGGGCTAGGCAGCAGCCCCGCGATCGTCGCACCTCCGTCTTAGGAATGAAAACAGGCCGGCGACACCCATGGCGTCCGCTCCTTTCGGCACAGCGCCGCGCGCACTCTCAGAGGGGGCTCTCAGCCCATCGGCGGGGCTTGACAAGTCTCTCAGATCACTGTGAAGTGTTTCAAAACAGTTGGGAATTGGCCGCGGTTCGTGAGAGGCCCTGCTAAAGTTGCATCGGGCAGTGGCGGCAGCGGCGCCGCCGCAGCAAGTTGTGGTGGCCGTGTTGGCCGGAGGCAAGCCACGCAATAAAGCCCTGTTTGTTCCTTCACATCCTCAACGCAATATAAACAGCATGATCGCATCTGGCGACCTGCGCTCGCCGGCTGCATCGCCGCGGGGGCGGTGCCAGGCGTCGACAGGTGCCGCCGCCTGTGGCGGCAAACGCTGCGTGAAGGCGATCCCAGCAAGAGGGCCAGCAAGGCCCGCACTGGACCGTTGACTACTCAATGAAGATGCTCGAGTGTGCGGGCTAGACGGTGCACGATGGGCTGACTTTCGGTTGCGCTTCGGGACTGGCGCACGCTGGGCCGCCCGCGCCAGCGGCGCCCATCATTGCGAAGCAACCGCCTCAGCTGCGCGTATTCCCACCCCCGCAGCGTCCTTGTGAGCACTGAATCATGACATCTCTGGCTGCAGCGAGCCTGCGGGCGCAGCCCTTTACCTCGGCACGGCGCAGCAGCGGCTCCCCGCGCCAGCAGCCCTGCTTGATTGTGTGCAGCAGCAGCAGGAGCGACGATGCAGCGTACCCACGGCGGCACGCGCTGGCGGGACTGGCGGGCGTCGCGGCGGCGGCGTGCCTTGCGCCGGCGGTGCTGGCGGCGCAGCCTCCGGCGGCGCTGGCGGCCAGCGACTTTGTGCAAACTCCCAGTGGCTTGCTAGTGCAAGACATCACGTGCGTTGATCGGGACGACTGGGTTGGTTGTGAATGGCGGGGCGCAGCATGGAGAGAGAAAGCGCAGCAGCGTGCATCACCCCATCGATCACGCCGCCGCCGCTCTCCGTCCGCCTGCCCGCAGCGCCGGCACCGGCCGCACGCCGCAACCAGGCGACCGTTGCGTGGTTCATTGGGCAGGTGAGGACGGGGCGAGGGCAGAGGGGAGTGGATGGCTCCAGGCAGGCGGGGAAGGGGAGCGTAAAGGCTCTGTAGACAGCGGCTCAGCCGCGGTGCAGCTCAGCACGCCGCTTGGGTAGGGCTTCTACCAACAGTTACCTGGGCGCACTAACCCTCCGCAGGCTACACAAAGAACTACCAGGCCAAGCGCATTGATAACACCAGCGTGCGGGATGAGCCCTTTGAGTTTGTGCTCGGCGGCGGCGAGGTGGGTGTTTCATGCAGGGAGTGGGGTGGGAAAGGGGGGGTAGAGCTCGAGCACAGCGCCTGCTTTGCCCGCATGCATTTGTGCAGCATGCGCCCACCCACCTGTGCTTGCCCGCCCGCCCGCCTGCATGCATGCATGCACCTGCCCACAAGTAAATGCCTGCTGTTCCCTTGGGCTGCGGCAGGTGATCCCCGCGTTCGACGAGGCGGTGGCGGGCATGGCAGTGGGCGGCGTGCGGCGGGTGGAGGTGCTGGGCGAAATCCCAGAGCTGGGCTACCCACGCGACCGGGCGCAGCGCTTTGTCAGCGGCTTCAAGTGAGCATGTAGCGGGGAGGGGGTGGGTGGGGGTTGGTGTGTGTCGTGGGGTGGAGAGGGGGTTCGTGTGTGTGTGGGGGGGGGGGGGGCGTCTGGACCTGGGCAGGTGCTGCCTCGAACGTATAAGAGCCGATGCCGTACTGGTGATCCCCCCGCTCCTGCGCCACCTTCCAGAGAAAGGCGGTGCCACAGCCGCTGAAGCTGTGCTCCTTCTCCCTTCCCCGCCCGCCCCCCCCCCTTCCCCGCCATGTGCAGGTACCGGTACGGGCCGCAGCCTTCGGAGCTGGGCGGCAAGCGCGCCCTGGACTTCATCCTGGACAACCGCACGCTGTCAGACACCAACCGCACGCTGCTGCTGGACATCAAGCTGCTGGCGGTGCGGCCAAAGCAGTAGCTGCCGCGGCGCCGGCGCGTGCGCCCCCCGGGCGGCCGGCGTGCGACCGGCGTGCATGACGCTGGCATGTGCCTTGCACCCGCCTTGGTACTTGGGACTTGGTTGAAACCTGTTACACTTGTGACACTCGTGACACTGTATCTGCGGGTAGCTGGCTGGTGCAATGACAGTTGAGCACGAGCCGGCTGCCTTGCGACAGACAGCACCTGCGGCCCGAGGTGGTGTTCACATGAGCGCGACGTGGGCGGGTGGCTGCGGCCCGCCTGCCAGGCAATTTGGATGCGATCGCCCCGGTCTGCTCGGCTAATCCGCTTCGCAACACGTTGCCAGCTCGCCTGACACAGACGGAAGCGCCAAGGAACGGCGTCGACACGATGGGACATCCGAAGGGGCTGGCGGGTTTGCTGGCGGAGCTGCGCAAGAGCCTTGCAGCACCAGAGGATATAGGCGAGCCCGATGTGGACGAGAAGGACCTGGGCATTGAGGACGCGGCGAAATTCAGGTGAACGCTGGCGCGGAGACGCGCTGCTGCACCTCGGCACCTCGCAACAACGGGTAATCGACGATTGGAGATCTATAGAGCTGTCGGAGCGCCGCCCGCAGGACAGGGCGGCTGTGTGGAAGCAGCAGGCGGCAGGCGGCGGCGGCTGCTGCTGCCACGCAGCCAGGCCTACCCAGACGCACACTTACGCTCCTCTGCAGAGAAGAGGAGGACCTCCAGTCTGGCGCGGTTCTCAAGGGCACCCTGGAGCCGGGAGAGGAGGGCGGCGACACCCCGCGAGATGGCGACCTGGTGCGCTGCAATGGGCGGGCGCCGGCTGGCAGCGGTGATGGCAGGTTTGCTGCTGCGGTGTCGCCCTCCTGCCTTTCTGCCAGTGACCTGTCCCTTCATCCAGGTCTGGCTGCTACTGTTCCCCCATGAACTAGCTCTGCGCTGTGCTGCGCTGTGCGCTCACTGAGCTGCTCTCCCTCTGCCCTCCCTTCATTGTGCCTCCCTTTCAACAGGTCTGGCTGCACTACTCACTCATGAACGAGCACCGGGATGTGCTGCGCTCCACCCGTGCCGAACATGGCGGCGCAGGTAGTGTGGCCGAAGGAAGAGCAAGCGCAATGGACGCGGCACCGCTGCCTGCCTGCCGTGTACGTGTTGCATTGGCCTGGCAGGCTGCACCTGAGCCGCCGTGTTCTTGCCACACCGCCAAGCATTATGGAACCCTTGCACTGCAGGCACTCCACAGCCCTTTGTGATGGGGCGGGGCAAGGCACGCATGCTGCGGGGCATGGAGCTGGGCGTGCAGGGTGCGCAGCAGCAGGGAGGCGGGACGTAGCAGGAAGCTGGGCATGCAGGGTGCGCGGCAGCAGGGTGGGCGGCGGCCTGGCAAGCCAGACAAGGGCTTGGCCACGTCACCCCGCATGCATACAGGGCAGCAGGCAGGCAGGCAGGCAGGCAGGCTTGCTCGTCTGCCCATCCAACTCACCTTGCCCTTGCTTCCCTCTCGTCTCCCCGCCGCCCAGAAATGGCGCGTGGCGAGCGCGCGATGCTGGACCTGAAGCCAGCCTACGCCTTCCTGCACGCCGACAGCGGGCTGCCGCTGCCGGCGGGCCTGCGCAAGGAGGCGCCTGTCCTGGTGGATGTGACGGTGAGCGGCCGGCGCAGGCGCAATTGGTGACTGGCAGTTGATGGGCGTGGAGGAGGGCCCATCAGGCGGGCTGGGGCGCTGATGTGGACGCACCTGCCTGCCTCGTCCCTCAAAGCCGCCGGTGCTCTCTGGTGCCTCATCTCCCCTCCTGCCTCCTCCCCTGCCCTGCACACAGCTGACACACTTCGAGCGGGGCGGCAGCGAGGGCGGCGCGCGGTGCTGCGGCGGGGGCGACGCCGTGCTGCTGCGCACGCTGGGCGCGGGGCAGGGGTGGGAGTCGCCGCGACCCCCTTTTGAGGTCACCTTCCACGTCACTGCGCGCGCTGTGTCGTCGTCTGGTCGGCAAGGTGCGGCATGAAGGGGGGGGGAGTGGATGTGAAGGAAGCGGCTTTGGTGCGGTTGGCTCTGCAGCATTGCCAGCCTATGTGCGCTGCGCCTGCCTGCCAGCTCGCCCGCCTGCTGTGCTTCTGCGCGAAGGTTTGCAGTCACGGTTGGCTCCCCCAAGCTTGCTCGCGCCCATAACTGCAACCACCACCCTCTGCTCCGCAGGCGAGGGCGAGCCGTACTTTGACAGCACCAGCGGGGGGGAGCCGCTGGCCTGCTCGCTAGGCGCGGGGCAGCTGCCGCCGGCGGTGGAGGCGGCGCTTGCGGGCATGCAGCGGCAGCAGGAGGCGGTGGCCCTGTGTCCCGTCGACCAGCTGTGCGGCGGCGGCCTGCTGCCAGACCCGCCTGGAGCGGCAGAGCTGGCGGCGCGAGGGCAGGGGGCTGCGCCAGCGTACGCCGAGGTGTGGCTGCGACTGCTGGACTTCTCCCAGGTGCGCGTGCGGCAATGTTTGCGGCTTGCGTGCATGGATGTGGCTGCGTTTGAGGGCGACAGGGCTGTTCGTCCTGCTGGCTGTGCCGCTGCCCGTCCCACCCACACATCACAAGGTGATGCCTGCCTGCCTGCCTGCCTGCCTCACCCGTCGGCTTCCCTCTGCTGGCCTGCCCCACCCCACCCCCCACCCCACCCCACCCCATCCCACCCAGGTGCGAGACATGACCGGGGACGGCCAGGTGGTGAAGCGCATCGTGCGCAAGGGCCGGGGGGAGTTCCCCGTGGACTGCCCCCTGGACGACAGCCGCGTGAGCCTGCACTACAGGTGGGGCCCAGGGGCCCAGGGGCGCGGGGGGGGGGGGGAGGGGGGGGGGCAGATGGCGGCTTGAGCCATGCGTGCTGCTTGCACGGAGCGGGGCGGGCAGGCTTAATTGGCAGTCGTTACACTACGTGCAGGCGCAGGCTCGACCTGCTGCTGTGGTCAACAATCGGGCGTGAATGGTACATCTGCCCTGCATCCCCTCTGCTGCAGGGTGCGCCCGCAGGGCGGCAAGGACTGGCTGTCAGACACGCGCGGCGCCGATGGGCAGGCAGCGCCGGCGGAGCTTGAGACGGGGATGGGAGAGGTGCCAGAGGTGGGTTGCAGGGGGCGGTGCAGGGCTCAGGAGGGAGGAAGCCGGAACTGCGGCACGCACCATGAGTTGATCTGTGCCTTCGGTGCATGACGAGCCCTGAATCATCAGATGCTTTGCCAACGGCCACCCCCAACCTCCCTCCCCCAGTCCCTGGACATGTGCGTGCGGCTGATGCTGACGGGCGAGGTAGCGGCGCTCACCGCCAGCTGGCGCTACTGCTACGAGGGACGAGACGACGCGCCAGAGGTGGGAGGGGCCCCACTGCGCATGAGCCTGCCATGCATCATCCCTCTGCACGCTCGACCCGCCCAGCCAGGCGCGCCGCGTTGCGGCAGTGTGGTTAAGCCAGAGGCGACGCTCTCAAGCTTAGTCCTCAGTGCACCTGAGACCGCACTGCATGCCGCTTCATCCCTACGCCCCCTCAACCCTGTGCTCTGCTCCCCCTGCAGGGCCTGCCCCCCAGCAGCAGCGTTGAGTTCGAGGTGGAGCTGGCCAGCTTCGACCGGCAGCCCAGCCAGCACGCGTTGGGCGGCGCGGAAAAGCTGCAGCGCAGTGCCCAGCTCAAGGAGCAGGGCAACGCGCTGTACAAGCAGGTGGGTGGAGAGGGGGGGGTGGGGGTTGGGCGGTGTGCTGCAGAGGACGGACCGCTGCTGCCCTGCTCCGTCTCCCTGCACCCGTTCGTTGCACGGCCAGCCCCGCTTGATGATTCCCGCTGCCTCCCCCATCGCCCCTGCTCCCCAGGGCCGCACCCGCCTGGCGAAAGCAAAGTACGGCAAGGCGCTGAAGCTGGTGGAGCGAGCGCTGGACCTTGACACGGACGAGGAGGTGGCAGCAGCCAGCGCGCTCAAGGCCTCGTGAGTGGTTTCGTGTCGTCGTTTGCACATGTCGTGTTGCAGGGGTGGGGTTGAAAGGGGGGATGTGCAGGGCCTGCCGAGGGCGGCATTGCGGCAGGGGCAGGAAGGAGGTGAGAGAGGTCGTGAAGAGGAGGCGGCAACAGCCGCCGCGCCGAGTCTTCTTCTTAAAGTTGAGCGCTCACGGCTGTCCCGGCCGCGCATCGCCATCCTCCTCTTGGGCGCTCCCTGCAGCCCGCCCCATCCACACCTGCTTCCCTCGGTCGCCCCCTCTCTTGCTCCCGTCCCCCGCCACTTGCCGCGCAGGTGCTTCCTCAACATGGCACGCTGCGCTGAGCGCGAGCAGGAGTGGGGCGAGGCGCTGGGCTGGTGCAACAAGGCCATCGAGTGCGCCGGGGGGGGGGGGCCTCGCCGTGGCGAGGTGGGACCGAAGTGCAGCGACTGCGTGTTCCTGCAGCGCATCCTGCCCATCTTGCCCTCTCTGCCATGCCCCAGTGAGGATGGTGGGCGCAGCTGGTAAGAGGCCCTCCCCTCTCGCACAACCGCAGCCACGGCCCTCCCTCGCCCCACTCCTCCCCTGGTTGGTTTGTCACCATCACCACCATTGCTGTGCAGCGAGGACGACGGGTACGCCAAGGCCTACTTCCGGCGTGCCGTCATTGCGGCCTGCCTGGGAGACGAGGGGTCTGCTGGCGATGACCTGGCACTCTGCGCGCAGGCAAGCCGCAGGTCCAAGAGTGGCAAAGGGCAGCGCTGCGCTGGTTCCCCCATTGGCCGTCACCCATCCAGGGGCCGCCTGCACTGCGCTCGCTGGTCGTGTGTCTTTGTGCCTCCTTCTCCCCAGGCTGCAGGCAGTGGGCATCACCCCCCACCCCACGCCCGCAAAGACCCACAAAGCACGGCATACGGCTGTAACGCGCCCCTCCCCCCACCCTGTGGCATACGCAGCTGGACCCCAGCACAGCACCAGACTGCGAGCGGGAGCTGGCACGCATGGCCAAGCGGGCGGCGGCGGCAGAGGCCAAGCAGCGGGGCGCGCTTAAAGGCTTCTTTGACCGATAGCCTGTGTGCCGGCAGCAGGGTGCCTGCTCCTGCGCTTGCAGCGGTTGTGCCCGCTGTGCTCACGTGCGGCCCGCCTGGGCACCAGCCTGTGCCCTGCCTGCGCACTAAACACGCCTACACAACCGCCTGCCGTGTTGCACCAGAAATTTATGTAAATGAGGTAGACGGACAGCTGCACGCGGGTTGCAGCAGGCCTAGGCGAAGATGGGGCGGTTGTTGGGGAGGGAGGGAGGGAGCTGTGGAGTCAGGATGATGGTGATGAGGGTGAGGGTGTGGTGTGCGCAGGGAGGTGGCGAGCGGGAGGGACGCAGGAGGGGGGGGTAGGGACGACGGAGCGGGGGATGAATGAAAGGAAGCAAGGGAGGGAGGGAGGGAGGGGGCAGCGGCAATGAAAAAGCACGGAAGACGGCTGTTCTATCAGGGGGAGGCACGGCGATACCAAACCCGTCTGGCAGGGTGCTGCCAGGTGCAGCCATGTGGATAGTGCGGTGCCCTGCCTCAGCCGGCGGCTCAGGGGGGCTCCATGCACGCACACAAGGCATGCCCCATGCCCCAGCCAGAGCGCTGCTGGAGGCACCGGGAGGCTGCCGTCCGTGCAAGCATGCGTGCGTGCCGGGCATGCGTGTGTGATGGGCATGCGTGCAAAGCCCTCACATGCCCATCTCCTTGAAGAAGTTGATGCTGTCTTTCAGGGCACCGATGAAAGCATCCACGTCAGCCTGCAGTCGGCAGTGCAGACCCACGAGGTGGTGCCGAGTTTATGAAGGGGCAGAGGCGGCAGACGGGAGGCCCGACGACTCGTATGACGAAGCCCACTGCCTGCACCAGCAGCCCAGCCCCACTTGCCTCCACGCCGGCCCGCTGCCTGCACCAGCAGCCCACCCCTCAGCAGCGGCCCACGCACCTGAGAGTTGTAGATGTAGGGCGAGGCCCGCACCGAGGAAGCGATGCCCAGGGCGCGGTGCGCCGGCTGCGTGCACAGGTGGCCCGACCGCACCGCCACGCCAGCCTGCAGCAGGAGGGCGAGGAGGACGGGGGAGAAAAGTACCGGCTGAGGCGCAGCAGGGCGCATGGGCGGCGCAGCGCTCGTGGAGTCAGGTTGGTGGGCTCTGGAGGCAGCTGGGCGTGGCGACATGTGCATCCCGCGCCACTGCAGTGCTTGCGGCCCAGATGCTTGGGTGTGTCTGTGGGGCGCAAGCGCAGCTCCCACTCACGGTGTCCAGGATTGTGGAGATGTCGGTGGGGTGGATGCCGTCCACATTAAACGTCGCCAGCGCGGCGCGGCCCTGCGGCGCGCTCGGCGTCGGGCCGTAGATGCGCACACCGTTGATCGACCGCAGCTGCAGCGGTGGGAGGGCAAGAGGGAGGGCGGCAGGGTGCGTGGGCAGAGCCGGTGGGTGCCACCTGCGACCGCAGGGAGCGCTGTGCCGCGGCAGAAGCACACAGCTGCAGCGAGCGCAGGCCTTGCCCACCTGGGGGGCCGCCTCCCATTATCTTCTCAGCCCCCCCCCCCCCTCGGGCAGCTGCTACCCCCCCCACCCCCATCCCCCCCACCCCCACCCCACCTGCTCGTACAGGTACCCGCCCAGCTCCCGCTCGTGCGCCGCCACAGCCGCCATTCCCAGCCCCGACATGTAGTCGCACGCAGCCCCCAGCCCAATGGCCTCAGCAATGGCCGGGGTACCCGCCTCAAAGCGCGAGGGAGGCTCTGCGCAGAGAGCAAGGTTGTAGAGTGGGGGGTGCAGGGTCAGCGGCGAGGAGAGCGTGCTGGTGAGAGGGTCTCATGAGAGCGCTGGAGCTGCTGCTCCAGGTTTTGGTGACGTCCGGGTTGCTCGCCAACCACTGCAGCAGTCCCGCTCCCACCTGCGTAGGTTGATGCTTCCAGTCGGACCTCCTGGATCATCTCGCCGCCGCCCTGCCAGGGTGGCATGTCGCACAGCAGCGAGTACCTGCAAAAGGAGGCGGAGGGGGCCGCACGGTTTGGGTTGGTTTGTGCCTCCCCCTCCCATGCCGCACCTAACCACCATCCACACACACATAGATGTTGGGCTGTCTGCGCCCGCCCTGCGTGCTCGACCGCGCCCCCCCCCCCCCCCCCGCCGGCCACCCCTGCTGCCGCCCCTCACCTCCCCCACAGGAACCCGATGCCGGTGGGCCCGCACATCTTGTGGGCGGAGGCCACAATCCAGTCGGCACCCAGGGTGGAGACGTCCACAGGCATGTTGGGGACTGCAGGCAGGGCGGCGAGGGACAGGCAGGGTGGTGGCATCGACGGGGGTTGGTGGCACCACAGCACCTTCCCTCCCTCTCTTCCCGCGACTGCCCCACCGCTGGCCTGCCAAACAGCCCAGCAACGCCCCAGCCCCAGGCCCTTGTCCGACTGAGAGGCGCACCCACCTGACTGGCAGCAGTCGAGCAGCAGCTTGGCGCCGACGCCCTGAGCCAGCTCCGCCACGCTGTGGACGGGCAGCGTGCAGCCCAGCATGTTTGACACATGGACCAGGGAAATGAGGCGGGTGCGGGGGGTGACCAGCTGCCGCAGCTGCTCCATGTCCAGCTCCTCGCTGCCGCTGAGCCCCACAAACCTGTGGTGGGTGGTGGGGGTGGTGGGTGTGTGGGGGTGTGTGTGTGGGGGGTGTGTGGGTGGGTGGGTGTGGGGGGTGGGGGGGGGGTGGGGGGGGGGGCGCGCGCGCGCGCAGAGGGCTCGGTGAGAGGGGGCAAAGGGCAGGGCGGGGCAGGGGAGAGGAGGCAGGGGAGAGGAGAGTCGTGGGTGGTGGGTGGTCGGCTGGGGCAGCTGCCACGGCCAGTCCTTGAGCCCCGCTCTAGCACCACAAACCCTGGAGGACGGCAGGGGGGACAACACAGCGATGTGCCGGCCGCGTGTGTGCTACAGGGGCAGCGCAGGCGAGCGACAGCGGACAGCACGCTGCTGATGCTGCTGCGCTGCTCAGCTGTCGGCCAAGGCCGCCCCCCAGCTGCCCCTGCCCCACAGCACCAACACACACACGCACACACATGTCGCCTCACTTGAGGACGGCCCCCGTGCGCTGAGCCAGCATCTGCCAGGGCACCAGGTTGGAGTGGTGCTCCGCGACAGACAGGATGATCTGTTGCAGTGGGTGGCATGCACCAGGGGATGGATGGGCGCAAGGACGCAGCAGGGATAGGCCGACAGAAGGCATTGCGCCGACGGCACGCACCACCCGCTGCCCCTGCCTTGGCTCTGCCATGCAAGGCAGACCCGGTGGGAGAGAGAGGAAGGCGGCAGCAGCCACACAGTCACGCACACAAACCCTGCCGCCGCTCACCCACCCGCCCGCCCACCCGCCCGCCCACCTCGTCTCCCTCCTTGACGTTTGCATGCCCCCAGGTGTTGGCCACCAGGTTGATGGCCTCGCTGGCGTTGCGGGTGTACACAATCTCCTCCGGCGAGGCAGCACCCACAAAGGCCGCCACCTTGGCGCGCGCCGCCTCGTACTCGGTCGTCGCCCGCGCCGACAGCGCGTGCACGCCGCGGTGCACGTTGCTGTTGTACTCCCGGTAGTAGGTGTCTAGCGCCGTCAGCACCGCTTCAGGCTTCTGTGACGTCGCCGCATTGTCCAGATAGACCAGCGGGCGGCCGTCGTGCACGGTCTGGTGGAGGATGGGGAAGTGCGGGCGGATGGCGGCGCCGAGGCCCGCCGCCGCCGCCACCGCCGCCGCTGCCGCCGCCGCCGCGGGTGCCGCTGCCTCCTGCATGCGGAAGGGGTGCGAGCTGGCGGTGCATTGTGCTCGGACGTTACCAGGAAGCGCTGAGCTGGGCAAGCAGGGTGGCAGGAGGCGCGCACTGGTTGCTGGCACCCAGACCCACGCACCGCCGTGGCCCGGGCTGCCAGGGAGGTCCGCCGCCGCGCAGGCATACGTCTACGGGCTGCCCGAGCGCTGCCAACGTGCGAATATGAGGTGCTGGCCACAGGGGCCTCCACCGTGCTGGCCAACGCCATTGGGACGCCCTTGGCCTCCCGACGCTGCTGCTGGTGAAGTGGACGAGCGGGGATGTCGAGCAACGATCGGTGGATCGCCCAATTGGGGGAATTGGCCTCGGGAAGGCGCATTTCCAGTCCAAGCTGGCGGGGGCCGTCACGAAACGAGCCGCCCTCCTGCAGCGCCATCAGCACCTCACCTTTCTCCGCAAGTCCCCAGCAACTCGGCAGCAAACGCCATGTCGAGCGCTCCAGACGCGGGGGGAACTTCGGGCAAGTCGAGCACCGCGTCGCAGCCGCCCCAGGTCAGCTTGTGGGCTGCATGGAGCTGGCATTGGTGGACCGACGCGCAAGGGCGTACTACCCTCTGGCAGCAGCAGCTGTCGCCGCCGCCGCCAGCCGGCCGCGTCGCCGAGCCCCGCCAGCCCACGCTTCTCTTCCATCCCTACGCAGGATGTGGGCCTGGCCAGCGGCAACATGTCGGCCATCAACGCCTACGATCGCATGCTGCAGGAGAAGGAGCGCGTTATTCGCGAGTGCGTGCGTGCCGTGCGCTGGCAGCACAGCGAGCGACGGGTGCTTGAAGCGAGGTGCATCGCCGCCCACCTGCTGCGCCTGCCCCTCTGCCCACCACCACCAACCCCTCCCTGCCCGTTCCGCCCGCTACATGCGCCCTGGCTATCCGCACCCTGCAATTACCCATCTGCGCAGAAACATTGCCGCCAAGTACACCCGCATTCACGCCGTCGAGCGCCACCTGGAGTCGCTGCGCGTTGCGCTGCACGTGGTGCGTGGGCTTGTCCTCCTGCTGGGGGGAGCAGCCTGCGTGGTTGGGGAGGCTGCTTTGGTTGGCTGACACCAGGCGTGCATGCTGAGACACGCTGCCGCGTTTTGCTGGACTTTGGCATCGCCGCTGCCCTCCCCTGTTGCTGCTGTCCCCTGCTGCTGCTGGATCCCCCCCCCCCCCCGCCCTGTCCCCCATGCCCGCCCCCTGCAGAATGTGGGGCCTCGCCGGCAGGCGCTTGAAATGCTGCGTGCCAAGATCGAGGCACAGAACCATAAAATAGACCAGCACCGCACAGACTACCGCAAGCACAAGCAGGTGGGGGCAGGGCGGGTGGAGGCGGGGGGCAGCGCAACAGGCGGGGGCGTGCAGCAGAGCGCGTTTCGTGCACGTCAGGGTGCATGCGTGCGGGCTGGCTGCACCGTGTATTTGCCCATGCTGGCTGCCTCCGCTGACCACGAATCTTCCCCCCCATGCCGACCTCCTCTCCTCCCGCCCCTGCCGCCGTCGCCGCCTGCAGCTGGCAGAGCAGGCACTGGCTGCGATGGAGCACGACGAGGCCCTTAAAAACCAGATGGCAGAGGAGCTCAACATGCTGGTGCAGCAGAGCGCTTCGGCGCAGCTCAAGGCACGTGTGTGTGTGGGGGTGGTGTGTGTGGGGGGGGGTGAGGTGGGGGTGTGGGGGTGGGTGGGGGGTGGGGTGTGTGTGTGTGTGGGGGGGGGGGGGGGGTTGGGGGGGGGGGGGGGGGCTGTCGCAGGGGGGCGGGCGGGGCGGGGGGCAGGGCTTGCTTGTGGCGTCGCGTGCCGTAGCAGGGCTTGCTTGTGGCGTCGCGTGCCGCAGCAGGGACGATGTTGCGAGCAGCTGTCCGCGTCGTCCTTCCGCCCTTTTTTTCTGTTTTGTATTTGTTGTTCTAACGTTTCACACTTGTTTCTCGTTCTGTGCGTGTGCAGAAGCTGGAGGAGCTGAGCGAGGAGCTGGAGCACCTTACGACGGGCATCCCTGCAGAGCAGCCACCCAACGGCAGCGCAGCAGCGGTGGCGCCAGCCAGCAGCGGCGGCGAGGCAGCGCCGCCTGTAGGACCGCAGCAGCAGGCGGCAGCGCCGCAGGGGAGCGGGGCAGCAGCAGGAGCAGGCAGTGCAGAGGCAGCACCAGAACAGGGCGACCCACAGCAGCAGCAGGCAGCAGCGGAAGCACAAGCGCAAGCACAAGCAGCGGCGGAGCGCCGGCAGCGGCAGCTTGAGCAGCAGCGTCAAGCCGTGGATGCACGTGGGCGGCACGTGCAGCTCGGCAGGCGGCTCTCCGACACGCGCATCCCGCAGCCCCGTGGCGGCCCACCGAGCGGCGGCGGCACGCCCAACGCTGTGCCCGGCGCAGGTCCCTTCCGCGGATTCGAGTGAAACCTTTTGGTATGCTGGCAGAGTGTAAGAGCACTGACATGGCGGGCTACAGCCGTCTGTGCAGTGGGGGTGGAGATGCAGCAGCGTGGGTGAAGATGCAGCAGCAGCTGGTGTTGCACGGCTGGCTGCGCCAGCGGGCCTGGCGTGCTCTGCCCAGAACTGCCCGTTGTCAGGCATGTGGAACTCCTGCGGCGTTGCTGCTGCAGGGAAACCCTGGAGCCACATGTAGGGAGCAGCCCCGCTGCTTCTCCCTGGTCCGCCCCCCGCTGCGTGCGGCGTCGGCATCCTAGCTGGCCAATCTCGCGGCAGATGCACAATCCCATCCCTCGCGGCGTGCTCGTCGCCCCGACGCTCCGCATGCTCTCTGTCACGCCCCTCGGGCAGCCATGAGCGGCACGCACAGCTCCCACGCGGGAGCACCGGACTGGGCGTCGCTGCCGGCGCCCTGCGTGCTTGAGGTGTTCTGTCTGGCGGAGAGCAGCGCTGATGCCATTTCTTGGAAGTGCGCGTGTCGCGCCTTTTACGCAGTGTGTGGAAAAATAGACGTGCTCAGGTAGGGGCCTTCGGGCGGGGCGCTTCGGTTCACCAGAGCACGTGTGCAGCGGGACGGTTCCGAGCAGCGCCGCCGTGCTCAGCAACGCTCTGACCTTGCCGCCGCCGCCCGCCGCCGCTGGCACTACTCGCGACAGGCTGCGGGTGCTCGGCGACGCAAAGGCCGCAGAGGCAGCTCTCGACGGCTCCCGAGACATCGCGACGTGGTTTGGGCTGGACCTGGACGTGCCACCCTTTGAGCTGGCCCAGCAGGTTGGCACGTGGCGGGCGGCGGGCACCGGCGGCGTAGGGTTCTCTGCCTGCTGCTGTCTCGGGAGTCGGACCAGCAGGGTTGTTTGGCTACATGCTAAGGGGTTCCCCAGCCGGCAGGTTGGCCGACAGCTTCACGGTGCAGCGCGTGCTCGCCCGCAGGCAGGCAGCTCGCCGCTGCGATGCCTGCTCCCACCTTGCTTGCCCGCTCACTCCTGCCCTCTCACGGTGCTTTCCTGCTTCCCCAGGGCGGCCGGCTGACCTCCCCCTTTGTGCTGCGTGCCACCGAGGCCAAGCTGGTAGAGCGGGTGATGCAGGCGAGCTCCGGGGAGGGCAGGGCAGCGGGTGAGGACGTACTTGTTCGGAGCTTCTGGCCCGTCGCGCTCGCCACGCTACCCTCCGTGCCCCCTTCTCCCTGCCCGCCGTGCCGCGCTTCCTGCCCGGCTCCTCCCTCCTGCCTGCCCACTCTTGCCCGCCTCCATTCCACACTGCTGCAGCACCTGCACGGCGGCATCAGGTGGGCCCGCCTGGCAGAGCCCGCCTCCTTTTCGCTGCCCTACCACCTGGCCAAGCTGCAGCACGTGGTCACGCTGGAGCTGGTGCTCAACCCGGCCATGGAGGAGGTGTGTGTGTGGGTGGGGTGGGTGTGTGGGTGTGTGTGTGGGTGGGTGGGGCGCAGGCAGGCGGGGGAGGGGGAGGAGGTGGAAGAGGGTGTCACGTTGTTTAGTTGCATGTTGTTCCTGCTGCCTGCATGCGCGCCTGCCTCTGCTTGTCTCCACCCCTCTGCAACCATCGCCGCCCCCTGTCTCCCCCCCTTCACCCCAGGTCGTCTTTCACTCTGCCGCCTTCCAGCAGCTGCACAGCCTGCGGCGGCTGATGCTGACAGGGCGGGTGCCGCCGGGGCGGCGCCGCATGCACCGCCGCGCGCTGCCGCACGTGGGTCCCTCTGTCACCCACCTGGCAGCGCATGGCCTCAACCTCACAGACACCGACTGGTCGCACTTCAAGCAGCTGCAGGCGCTCGACCTCTCCGACTCTGGTGGGCGTCGGGCGTTGCCGTCTTTGTTGTCAGCAAGGGTGGAAGGGGCGCAGAGACGACGGGGGGGTGATGCGGAAGTCGCGTTTGCTTCCGACAGGGGTCTTCCTCAGTCCAGCCCCGCAGATGTGCGGAGCGGTCCCCTGCTACAGCGCCATGCCGCCTGCCTCTCCTCATGCTTCTCTCTCTCTGCCTCTCCCCTCGCCTTACCACGCCTCGCTCTGCCACGCCTCCCTACCCGCCCGCCCCCACTGCAGACGTGCGGCTGGGCCCCTACTGCGGCTGCCTGCTTACCGCTGTGACAGAGCTGTGCCTGCGCAACGCCGCCCTGGAGCTGGCCACGCCCGTGGTGGGTGGGGACGGGCGCCGGGCGGCAGGGTGATTGCAAGGCAGCCAGCGGCGGCAGTGGTGGTTGTGGATGCGTGCAGCGACTGCACGCCTGCCGTCCGCAGCAAGCGTGCTCTCGGCCGCCACGTGCCCTCGCTGCCCGCGCACCAACTCCTGCCTCTGCTCGCCTGCCTGCCCCCTTCCCTTGGTTTCTACCCTCAGGTGTTTGGCGAGCTGGCCAGCCTACGCCGGCTGGACCTGGAGGGATGCACCGCCTCCCGCGCCGGCAGCTGGCTCAGCCGCGTGCTGGCGGGCGGCGCCGGCAGCAGCGACAGCGTGGCCATGCCGCCGGGCCTCACCGAGCTGCACGCCATGCAAACAAACGCGTTTGACAAGGTGAAGGGGGGGGGGGGGAGTGCCTTTGATTCTGTCAGGTTGGGACGGCGCTGCATGGCGCGCTTTTGCCCCTGCGTGCTTACCCGGCGGCGCTGCCAGCTGGGCAGGTGGCCTGCGCCGCTTTGGCTGATGGCCGCGCCCTGCGGACGAGCGTATGGCTGGCCAAGCGGGCGTCTGTGGACAGGCGGAGAAGCCTGCAAGGGAGGCGATGGTGGCAGGAAGCCTGCTACTGATTGTGCTGCTCGTGTCGGCGCCACGCGCCAACGCCTGTGCCTTGAAAGCCTGCGTTGCTCACCGGGCCTCTCGTTGTTGTGCGTGGTGCCTGCCTGCAGGTGGGGCTGGAGCTGGGCAATTGCACCGGGCTGACGGTGCTGGAGGTCAGCAGCGGCGCGTGCCTCCCCGCCACGCTCAAGCACGCCGCTGCTGGGGCAACCCTGGGCCTGCACATTGCCGACGAGACGCACGTGGTCAGCCGGCACGGCCGCGACACCGTCACCCTGAAGGCCTGCGTTGCAAGTGAGCTGAGATGGAGCGGCGGGCAAGCATTTGTACCGCGCCGGCCGCCGCCGCACCAGGCCTGCCGCCGCCCCGGCACCAGCTGCCTCATGCCGGTCACTCCCACGAGTGGCCCCTCCCTCCCCCCCCTCCACACAGGCCGCCTGCCCTCGCTGCGCCGGCTGTCTGCGGTCGGGCTGGGGCGAGCGGCGCTGGGCACGCTGGCCGACATGCCGCACCTGCACACGCTGTGCCTGCTGGGCGGCGAGCGGCGACGGCTGGAGCTGGCCCTGGAGTCGCCGCACCTGGAGGTCGCTCGCGTGGAGGGGTACCAGCTGACGGCGGTGAGTGTTGTTGATAGCGTCGGCTGCAAGGGCTGCCTGTCCAGGCAGCAAGGCAGTGCAATGAGCGAGGGGGGGGGGGGTCGGTTGCTGCTGCTGCTGCTGCTGCCGCTGGCGAGGGCCTGTTTTCCGTGCACCCTCCCACCGCCCCGCCCCTCCCCACCCGCACCGCCCACCCCGCAGCTGCGCCTGCCCGTGTGCCTCAACCTGCACACGGTGGTGCTGTCCGGGCACGGCACGTGCGGCGAGCTGGCGCTGCCGCCGTCCACCCGCTCCCTGGCGCTGTTGAACGTCATGCGCGACGCTCGCTTCCTGCACCTGGCCAGCATGCTGCCCCGCCTGCGCACCGCGGTGCTGGGCCTGGGGTGGCTTCCCCGCAGCCTGCCGCCCACAGTAGAGCGGCTGGCGGTGGTGGGGCAGCCCGGAGGGGACGCGCTTGCGCATGCCTACGCTGGCCTGCAGGCAAGAGGAGGGAGGGGGGGAGCGTGTGCGGGGCGTGCAGGAGAGGAGGGACGCGGGATGGGGGAGGAGTTGCGCGGGAGGGCGGGGTGCGGCTGTATGGCTATAAGGTGAGCCCCTGGGCTTGCACCTGCGCCCCTGCTGACCAGAGGCGCCCCGCCGCTTCCTGCCCTCCCGACGCGTGCAGGCGCTGCTGCCGCAGCTGCCCCACCTGAAGGAGCTGCGTGTGACCTCCGGCGAGGCCCTGCCCGACGACGTGGCCGCGCTGCTGCCGCCCGGCTGCACCTTCAGCACCGCTGGCATGCCCGCCGACGGCCCCACCGTCGACAGCTGGGGGCGCAGCCTGCACCAAACCGCCCCGCTCGACCTGGACTGGTGCGACAGCCTGCTGACCACGGCGGGGCTGCACATGCCGGCGGTGGAGGCAGTGCCGACTGCAGAGGGGCTGAGCAGCCAGGTGTCGCGCCAGGTGTCGCGCACCCTCGTCAGCTAACTGATCGCGGCCAGCAGCCAGCAGCTGCGCGCGGCGGCACCGCCGCCGCCGACGTCCCCAGCCGCACAGTTTTCCGCCCGCGCAGCAGGTGCAGACGGCCAGCCTGGCCAGCCTGGTTTGAGGCAGGGGATGTGCTGCCACGCCTGCGCCCAACGGAGCCACCAACAAATGACACCACACTGTGTGCGCCCTTTTTTACTTTTTGCCGAACAGAACCTTTGCTCCCCCCCTCAACCAACCCCTTTGCTCGCCCACCTGCCGAAGCTCCCACCCCACCCCTACCCCTCCACCCCACCCCACCCCTACCCCAGTTTTCGCGGACCCCCGCCCCCGTTGCTTTCCCCTCGAGTCGGCCGTTTTCATGCGGGCCCGCCCCTCCTCCTCTGTCCTCGACCCCATTCTCAGTCTCCTTCAGTCATGCGAAGCAAGATGTGCCTGGCATTCCCTCGTGGGCGCCCTTGAACGCCCTTCACCGTGCACTTACGTTTCACTGCCGCCCGCCCGAGCGGCGACCGTCTGCGCCGTTTTGTGCGCCTGCACCTGTACACCTGGTTGGTGGCCCAACCTTACTTTCTCATTCCCCCTGCACCCCGCCCTGTCAACTGCTAAGCTCTCCGACAACGGTACCACGGCAGACAACGAGGGGGAGCACCATCCGACACGGCAGCGTGCAAACCGGCGCCAAAATGCACCCACCAGCGCATGCCCGCGGACCTTTCGCGCGCTTAGCTGCTACGAGGTGGTGCGTTCCTTCTCTTTCAGCGACCCAGGAGCTGCTAGACGCCTGAGCGCTGTTTTTTCTGGACGCCTGAGCGCTGTTTTTGCTTGCGCGGCCGAGTGCGCCCTGAGGCCGCTGAAGCTGCCCAGACGAAACGCGCTGACTCAGTGGGTGGCTTTGTGATAGGCAGCAGCACCGCTGTGACTCCTGGCCCTCCGCCTCGCCGCTGCTGCCGCCCCGCCGCATCCGGCGCCACGCACACATCAAAGGTGCAGCGCAGCATGGTGCAGGTGAACCAGCTGGACCCCTACAAGGTGCAGGAGATACGTGTGCTGGAGGCGCTGCCGCAGAGCGAGCAGGCAAGTGCGGTGTGAGGCGCGGCACGGCCGACGCGGCGTCCCCGCTGCCCACGTGCCTGCCGCCTGCTGTCGTTGCCACCCACAGCCGTCAAGTCAGGCTGCGCTCCGCTGCCCTCTGCCTGTACTTGCTGTACTTGCATTGAAGCCCATTGCTCCCTTTACGTGGACTGCCTAGCCTCTCCCTGCTGCAGGCGCGGCGCACGCTTGAGGGTGTGGCCCGCCAGGTGCAGCCCATCCTGCGGCGCCGCAACTTCACGGTGCCGCTGCTCCGGGAGTTCTTCCCTCGAAACGCCCGCCTGCTGGTGCGCAGCGGTTGCTGCACGGCACACAAGGGTGTGGCCTGCCGGGTGGCTCATGTGGGTGCAGCGGCCAGCAGGGGACCCGCCTCAGCAGCGTAGCCGACTGGTCATCCATCACCCAGCATCAGCCCCCTCGTGTTGGCATCACCGCCTCTCTCACCCCTGTGCTGCAGCACTCCCTCGCGCGGGTTGCTGGGTGCGGGAAAGAAGGTGGCTGCCATGCCCAGACATGTATGCCCTGTTTTGCCTACTCCGACCGTTGCAACACCTGCCCTGCCGCCTGCCCCGCCCCACGCAGGGGCTCAATGTGGGCGGCGGCGGCGGCGGCACGCGCGAGATCTGCGTGCGCCTGCGCCCCGCCGGCGCGCAGTCCACCTTCCTGCCTTACGAGTGCGTGTTGGGCACCATGCTTCACGAGATCACGCACAACATCGTCAGCCCCCACAACGGCGATTTTTACAAGCTGCTGGACGAACTCACCCAGGCAGGGAGGGGCCAGAACACACGGGGAGCAGCTACGGAAGGGCGTCAGGGGGTGGCTGGCAAGGAGCGTGGGGGCACGGGGGGCAGTGTGTCTGCAAGGGCAGGGGTCTGACGTGGAGGGCAGGTGGTGGCGACGTGTGAGCATCAAGTGCAAGTGGTACAAGGGTTGGGGCCACACGCCGTGCCCCGCCTCCCGGCTGCCCCCCTACCAGGAGTGCGAGGACCTGGTGGCCCGTGGCATCAGCGGTACCGGCGCCGGCTTTGACGCCCCCGCCGCCGGCAAGGCTTGCGGCGGGTTTGTAGGGCGGGCGGGCGATGTGCCGGCGCACCGCCTGCGCGAGCTGGCTGTGCAGGCGGCGGAGGCGCGACTGCGCAGGCGGGCGGTGATGCCGCAGGGCCCACACACCGCGGGTGGGTGAAGGGGGGAGGCCGCTTGCAGGGGCGGTGCGCGGTATGCACCCAGAGGGGTGATGATGAGCGTGGGCGGCCGCGCCCGCAGTGCGTGCCGCCATGGTGCAAGCTTGCAACAAAACTCAACACAAGTCGGCATCCGCTATGTACCCCCTGTCTGCATGCCAGGTGGTGATATGTCCTTGCACCACCTCCCCCCTCGTGAGGCCGCCGCCGCAGCAGCAGAGCGCAGGTGCGCGGGCCTTCGGGCAGTGGTCGTATGCGTTGCAACGTGTGGGGTGCGCGCTGGCATGTCGGGTGCGTGCCGGCGAGCCTCAGCGTCTCGCGCATGGCCTGCTGATGCGCAGAGCTGCATGCCCAAGCGCCCTGCTGCCCCGCGTTGCCCTTCAGGCTGCGCGACAACAAGTGGTGCCCCAGCGAGGCTCTGGGGGAGGAGGCAGCAGCTGGGCACGACGTGAACGCTGCGCTGCAGGCCATCCTCGGCAGAGCGAATCGGGGTGCTGGCGCCAGCACAGCGCCGGCGGCGGTGGCAGCGGCGCGGGATGGAGGGCTGGCGGGGCGGCAGCAGCAGCAGCAGCAGCAGCAGCAGCAGGAGCAGCAGCAGCCGCTGCCGCCGCCGCCGATTCAGCCGCCGCCGCCGCAGGAGGAGCAGCAGCAGCAGCCTGAACTGCAAACACAGCAGCACGACGAGCAGCCAGCTGCCCATGCGGAGCAGGCAGGCGGTGCAGTTGCAGGCGTAGGGCAGGCACCGGCTGGCGGCAGGCTGTCCCTGCGAGAACGTGTTGCACAGCACGTCGGCCGGCAGGCCGGCGGCGGCACCGCAACAAGCGGTGCAGCGGCAGCAGCAGCGACGGCGGCTGGGGCGGCAGCAGAGCCAAGACTGGGCGACACTGCTGCGCTTGGCACTCTTGGTCCGGCGGCCACGCGGCCGCAACGTGCGGTGGAGGTCGCAGCCGCTGTGCAGGCGCCGCAGACGGCAGGCGGGGCAAATCCGCAGGTGGCAGCCCAGCGTTCACTGCTGCGACAGCGGGTGCAGCAGCAACTATCACCTCCGGAGCAGCCGTTGCAGCAGGCGCATCAGGCGGAGCAGCACCAGCACCGCCGCCACCAGCGGCAGACAGCCTTGCAGGCGGGCGTTGTGGACCTCACCCTGAGCAGTGATGACGAATCAGACGGCGCAGGCGCCTGCGCCGGCGGCCGCGGGACCGTCGCAGGACTACCATCAACGACGGCTGGCGTTGAGGGCGAGTCAGCGGCGCCGGCCAGCAAGCGCGCAAGCCGTCCCTGGGCGTGCCCAGTGTGCACGCTGCTCAATCCACCGCTGGCGCTGGTGTGCGACGCCTGCCTGCTCGGCCGGCCCGCAGGCTGGGCCTCCTGAGGGCAGCCATCATCTGACTTTGGTCAAAGAGATTTATGTGTAAAGGCGACATCACACACGGGACCGCCTCTGCAGAGAGTGCGGCTGTGGGGCACATGGCCAGCCACCGAAGGTGCACACCAGTCAGCATGGCTGCAGGCTGTAGCGCTGCTCAGGCGTGCAGGCAGGCGCCACGGATATCAACGTCACCATCAGATCACAAGTCGGCTGCCGAAGGGCGCAGAAGGTCTGCGGCTGGGCCCCGGGGGACAGATGCAGCATTTTTCGACGATCTCTCTCTTTCTCTCTGCTTGCCGCTCCCAGTGCAGTCTGCGCCTTGTCTTTGCGCAGGGGGCAGCGCTCTTGTTCGCGGTGAACCGCGAAGAGGCGCGGCGGAGGGGCGCCCCAAGTTTAGAGCCGCCGCTCTCCGTGCCAGGTGACCGTGCTTTCGGGCGTAGTGCCTTGCCTGCCGGCCGTTGCGGGGCGGGCGGGGCTACAGACTCAGGGTGCCCAGCGCTCAGGGTTGAGGTGGCGACGCGCTGATGCGCCGCTCCTACATGTATAAGGACGCATTGACACGAGGGAAGCGGCGCCGCTGGAGGCCGGAGGCGCCAACCACTGCCCAGCGGTACTGCGCCGCGACCGCCAAGCCAACAGGCGGCGCAACCCTTCCTGGCCCGGCTGTTCCCGCCTTTTCGGCCCGCGCAGTCTCTGGTGGAAGGACTCGGGCAGGCTGGGACCAGGTGCAGGCGCGGCGCGGCGGCGGTGGCACGCGCAGCGATGAGGGTTGCGGGTCCGGGACCGCACCTACGGCAGCGGCGGTCCTCGGCCACAGGCGTCGCGGCCCTGCTGCTGGCCGCCTTCTGCCTGGTGCAGCTGCACCTGCTTGTGCGGTCAGGCCGCAGGTGCGCTTGGGGAGCGTAGCCCCCACGAATGCCGGCAAGGGAGGCTCGCTGCCGTACTGCGTGCGCCTGTGCCACCCTTGATCGACGGTACATTTGCGCCTCCTCCGCGTCATCACAGGTGCATCTCCGTGCAGCCGCATGCTGCACTGCACGTCGCACATCTGCGCTCAAACCTGCACCACCACTGCGCTGCTTCATACTGGTGCTAACAGGACGTACGCCACCACAGCAAGCGGCACCCCTTCAGTCGAGCCAGGCACCCGACAGCTGGCGGCGGCGTCTGCAACGTCGTCGCAGCAGGCGCTGGGACAGCGGCTGGGGCTCGCGCGCACGCCGGCCTCCCCGGGCGAGGCCGCCGCGGCGGCGCTGGCGCGCGTGCGCGGCGCCCGCGTGGCGGCCTCGCCCGGGGAGGCCGGCGTGCGCGCGAGCCCCAGCCGCTGTCCCAGCGCCTGCTGCGACGACGTTGCAGTGGAGAATGAGGGTAGACGTGTGTGTGTGTGTGTGTGTGTGTGTGTGTGTGTGTGTGTGTGTGTGTGTGTGTGTGTGTGTGTGTGTGTGTGTGTGTGTGTGTGTGTGTGTGTGTGTGTGTGTGTGTGTGTGTGTGTGTGTGTGTGTGTGTGTGTGTGTGTGTGTGTGTGTGTGTGTGTGTGTGTGTGTGTGTGTGTGTGTGTGTGTGTGTGTGTGTGTGTGTGTGTGTGTGTGTGTGTGTGTGTGTGTGTGTGTGTGTGTGTGTGTGTGTGTGTGTGTGTGTGTGTGTGTGTGTGTGTGTGTGTGTGTGTGTGTGTGTGTGTGTGTGTGTGTGTGTGTGTGTGTGTGTGTGTGTGTGTGTGTGTGTGTGTGTGTGTGTGTGTGTGTGTGTGTGTGTGTGTGTGTGTGTGTGTGTGTGTGTGTGTGTGTGTGTGTGTGTGTGTGTGTGTGTGTGTGTGTGTGTGTGTGTGTGTGTGTGTGTGTGTGTGTGTGTGTGTGTGTGTGTGTGTGTGTGTGTGTGTGTGTGTGTGTGTGTGTGTGTGTGTGTGTGTGTGTGTGTGTGTGTGTGTGTGTGTGTGTGTGTGTGTGTGTGTGTGTGTGTGTGTGTGTGTGTGTGTGTGTGTGTGTGTGTGTGTGTGTGTGTGTGTGTGTGTGTGTGTGTGTGTGTGTGTGTGTGTGTGTGTGTGTGTGTGTGTGTGTGTGTGTGTGTGTGTGTGTGTGTGTGTGTGTGTGTGTGTGTGTGTGTGTGTGTGTGTGTGTGTGTGTGTGTGTGTGTGTGTGTGTGTGTGTGTGTGTGTGTGTGTGTGTGTGTGTGTGTGTGTGTGTGTGTGTGTGTGTGTGTGTGTGTGTGTGTGTGTGTGTGTGTGTGTGTGTGTGTGCGTTTGTCAGCTTTGCCAACGGGGCGTTCGACGACTTTCTGGCAAACTGGGTGCTGTCGGTGCAGCGCCTGGGGCTGCCCTTTGTGGTGGGGGCGTTGGACAAGGAGATGGTGGCCATGGCGGCGGCGCGCGGCTGGCCGCACATCGACGTGGCGGCGGCGGCGCATGGCGCCCCCGAGTTCTTCCGGGCCAACTTCACTGCCTTCCGGTCTATGGGCGCCACAGAGGTGGGTGGGTGGGGGCGTGGGTGGGGGCGACGGTGAGGCTGGGCCAGCAGGGACGCTGAGTGAGACGCCGCAAGTTGAATGCTCAGCTCAACTGGTCAGCTTTTGCTCAGCTTGCTGCAAAACCTTGTCGCAAGCCCGATAGCCAAGAGGGCGAGCCAGGGGCTGGCGCTCGCTCATCCCCCCGCCCAGCCCCGCCCGCCCTGCCCTGCCTGCCCCGCCTGCCCCGCCATCTATGCAGGTTCACCTGGCGCCGATCAGTACTGCCAGTCTCGGTCAGCGGTTCTCGCCAAATGTTGCATAATCCCCCCCACCCCCCACCCGCCGCAGGTCCAGCTGGTGCTGACAATGCTGGAGGAGATGGGGGTGGAAACGGTGGTGGTCTCAGATTCAGGCGAGCCGCCGTGGGCAGGGCTGGTGGTGGGTGGTGGGTGGGCGAAACGATGCGTGCGCCACACGTCTGCCTGCCGTCGGAAACTCTACGGCCCCTGCCACTGCCCGAGCTGCTCCGCTCTCTCCCTGCCCCCCCTCCCCACTTCAGACACCACCCACCTGCAACACACCACTGTTTACGCACCGCTTACGCACCGCTTGCACCGGCTCCCAACAGGCCGCCCTCCTCCTCTTTCCGCCCCCCCTCTCCCAGACACCGCCTGGCTCCGTGACCCCACCGAGTTCTTGGACACCAAGCCTGCAGCAGACTGGTTCCATTCAACAGACTGCCTGTCCCACGAGGTGGGTGGGCGGGTTTGTGGGTGGGTGGCTGGGTGTGTGCTGAGGACAGTCGCATGCTTGCTCCCCTGCCTGCTTGCCCGCGTGCCCTGGCACGAGCCAGCCTCGCTGCGGGCGTCCGTCCGACCGCTCTTGCCTGCACCCACCCGCCCGCCCGCCCGCCCGCAGACCGAGGCGGCCTGGCAGCCCGTCCATAACCAGCCTCGCTGCGGGCACATCACGGGCAACCACTGGGGGCGTTCCTTCAACACAGGTGGGTGGGCGGGCGGGTGGCCGCGGGACGGGCCGGCCAGCGTGGTCTGTTCCGCTGCCCCCTTCAAGTGGTGGCGAGATGGGAAATGGTTGACAGGGAGCGGCGCCAGTGGTCCGCCTTGTATGCGCGCGCTGGGCACGCTGCCGGCGAGGCGCAACATCCACTGCTGGCTGCCTTGCCGCGCCTGCAGGCATCTTTGCTGTGCGCAACCGCAGGGCCGGCCGCGACGTGCTGCGCGCCTGGCGCGACGCGCTGCTCGACTCGGAGCGCACCACGTACATGGTGACGGAGCATGCGGTGAGCTGGCCTCGGGGTGGGGGCCGCCCGTGAGGGGCGCAGCTCTGGGTGGGGGCCGGGGAGGGGGGAGCACGGCGAGGCACGCACCCCCGGCGCACATGTCGGTGCCTTACCCTGGGAGTGGCCCCCCTTGCCCCACACCCTCCCTGCCCCTTGACTTGGCAGAGCAACGAGCAGCGGCCGATTGGCATCACAGATCAGGCCGCGTTCAATCGACTGATAGACTATGTTGGTACGCGGGCGCGGCACGCCATGCCATGGCGGCGAACGGGCTGGGGCGCGGCGCGGCGGTCGGCCAGCGCTCGGCAGTGGTGGACACCGCGTTCCATGTGCAAGCTGCATGCGCACGACAACGCCGCGTGAGCCTAACGAAGCTTGCTGCCGCTGCCACTGCTGTCGGTGCTGCACATGCCTCGACACCCCAGCCCTGCGCTCCCCTCCACCTGCCCTGCAGGCAGCATGCCCTCCACCCCCGAGGACCCCCGGTTGCTGCTGCTGGTCAACGGCACGCTGCGCCTGCACCCCCTGCCCATTCTGCTCTTCCCCAGCGGCCACGCCGCGTTTGTGCAGCGCCTGCCCTGGAGGTGCGCGCGTGAGGCTGGTGGCTGGGGATGGGAGGGGCAGCAGAAGTGCCAGCGGGGGCAGCAGCACTCCGGAGCAGCTGCCTGCGACCCTGGCACGGTCCCAACCCGACGTCAAGCCTCTCTGCTCGCGACCTGCGGCCCCCTCCCCTCCCGCCGCCGCCTCTTGTTCCATTGGTGCAGGCACGGAGTGGAACCATACGTGGTGCACGCCACCTTCCAGCGCTTCCCCACCCCGCAGCAACGCCCGGGAAAGCGGTCGCGCTTCAGGTACGAAGCGGAGAGCGGCGGGGGCGTGGTGTGCCGCAGCCAGCAGCCAGCAGCCAGCTGCCACTCCCAGTCCTCCCGACTCGCCGTCCCCCAGCTGTGATCCCCTTCCTGGCCTGCACCTGAGCTTGTCGCAGCCTTCCCGGTCGCGTGCCCCCCCGCCACACGTGCCTGCAGCCGCTCGCCCCAGCGGCCTCCCACCTTGCTCGTCGTGCCCCCCTCTTTCCCCCCTCCCCCTCCCCCTCCCTGCAGGGAGACGGGCATATGGTTCCTGGACCCACCCAAATACTACGCGCCGCCGGGCGGCGCGTCGTACCTAACCTATGACAACGACGTGCGCGCTGTGGTGGCCCAGGTGGCGCAGCAGCGCCACGGCGGCGCCATGCCGCTGCTGATGAAGCACATGACGGCGGTCAGCTTCCAGCTGGCCTTGTTCAGGTGGGCGCCTTGTGCTGCAGCAGCACGGTGTTGCCCCCAGTGGGGGCATGCCGGCCTCAACTATACTGCGGTTCAAGGACCCTGCGCCTCCTTCCACCTCCCAACCTCCCCCCTCCCCCCCGCCCCCCTCTCCCGTGCAGGGACGCCCTGGCGGCGGCGCGCATGCTCAACCGCACGCTGGTGCTGCCCCGCAGCTGGTGCTGGTGCGACTACGACTGGACGCCGCACGTGTTGGAACGGTGCACAATCAGGTGCGCGCGCGGCGCCGCCGCAGGCAGAGAGCTTTTTGGTGCGCGACCTGCTGGCGCGCTCCCCCTCCATCCATGCAACCCAAACACGCGTGCCTTTGGTCTCCTCCCCTCCCTCCAAGCAGGGGCAGCGACCTGCAGCTGCCCTTTGAGTGCCCCTCCGACTTCATCTTCACCATTCCGGCCATGGACGAGCAGCAAGTGGACTACCGCATGCCAGGCTTCCTGGAGCACCCACAGGCAAGCACCGGTGTGCCAGAGCTCTGTGGGGAGGCCCCTGCAGTGACTGGCACGGCATGCAAGCCCAGGCCAAGCCACGCACGGTGTGCCCCGCAAGGCTCCTCATCGAGCAGCAGGCTGCAGCGGCAGCTGCTTGCCCGTGCCTGCCTGCCCACCAAGGCCAACCTCCCCCGCTGTGGTTCCCTTGAAGCAGGTGCCTGAGCGCGTGCGTCGGTGGCGCGGCGAACTCCAGATGCGGGCGCAGCGGCCAGAGGCGGCGCAGGCGCTGCCGGGCGGCGGCGGCGGCAACGCAGCGCCGAGCAGCGGCACGCGTGAAGGTGGCAGCCTGTGGCCGGGCATGGCTGAGGACGACCTGCTGGCAGCGGTGCAGCCGGTGAAGCAGGCAGCGGTGCTCAGCATCAGGTGTGCGTCAGGAGTCGGGAGGGAGAGCTGTCGCATGTGCGTCGGGCCGCGTAGCCTGCGTCGGGCGGCCTGCGCCGTGCGCTTCTGCAGGCTCCGCAGCGTGTCCAGCCAACTGCCCGACCGCTGTCCCGCCCCGCCCTCTGCTTGCAGCGGCATGCGCCCGGGTCTGGTGGCGGGCTTTCACGCCGCCGCCGCCACCGCCGCTTTTGACGGCTTGTGGCGCGCCCTCACCTCTGACCACCTGTACTGGTGCTGCGCGTCAGAGAAAGCGGAGTGGTCGAGTTTCCCTTACCATGTGCCGCGCCCGCTGGCAGGTGCAGGGGGCTGGGGAGGGAGGGGAGGGGGGAGGAAGGGGAGGTGAGGTCAACCCAACCAGCCCCAGGGGGTGTGCGAGTGCTGGGGGCCTGCCCCTCAGGGGCTGCTGCTTCCAGAAGCGCCTGCTTGGGTGAGGTGATGCTGGACCCTGGTCCCCCCCGCCGCCCTTCCTCGCCCGCACTCGCTCTCCACAGCCCCCTACAAGCAGACGGCCACCCCCCCGCCGCGGCGGGCGGCACTCGAGTGGTGCGCTCGCCCAGCTCTCGTTCCCACTGCTGACCCCCTATCTTCCTGTCCGTTTCCCACCAACAGAGGGCTACCGACCGTGGGAGCCGCCGCAGCTGGCGGCACCCAAGTGGTGCGACGCTGCCATGGCAGACGAGCGGCAGCGCGAGTTTGCTATGTACGATAACCACCCCTGCCAGTTCCTGCGCAACGCCACCGCGCCGCGTGTCGCGGCAGCACTGGCGTAGCTGGACAGCAGCAGCAGCAGCAGCAGCACTGACCTGCGGCGCACAACGGCGCTGGCACCCTGCGCGGGCCCTGGCGCGGAAGCAGGCGCCAGCAGCGGCAGGGTGCCAGTCCCGCCGCAGCCCGTTTTCCCTCCCCTATCTCTGCACGCAACTTCCAACTCGACAGGACACCATCTCATCTTCTGCTGTTCCCTCTTCACCCATATTTTATTTCTTCGTGCCCTCGGTGACCAAAAACCCATGCAGCCATGCAACACCTCAACATGCAACCCCCATCCCCCTCACGCATGCTGACACTCGAATCTTCATGCCCCGCACGCTGTCACTCACATCTCCATGCCCCACACGTACGCCACCCACCCACATCCGCACCCCATGTCATGCCATGCCACAGCACTGCCAGTGCCTCGAACCAACCCAAACCCAAACCCAAAACCCAAAACCCCTCCTGGACCGCGACTTACCTCACACACGATGCGTTTGTGCCTGCCCCCCCTACGACTTCGTTTCGTCCTCCCCTAGATGTCAGTTTTTCACCACCCCCTCTAGCCGAGCTCGTGCATCGTGCGACGAACCTGGCACCGTCGTGGGCGGGCGCCAGTCGGACGCGGCGGCGTCGGCGGCAGCCAACAGCGCTTCACATCCAGGGGTTTTTTATTGACGCGCGCAGTATACTGCAATAGACGCGCGAAGGCAAATAGAGGCTGCACTGCTGGAATAAAGTTTATTTATAAACCTTGCGCGGCCGCTTCGGACCCACGTGTCGACCCAGCACGCAACACATCGAGTGCGTTCCCGGTGGCAGACCAGAGAGTGTTGCGTGCTGCGTCAGCCCTCTGCACCCGTGGACCCCCCGGCTTGTAGCGGCCCCTGATCACGTTTTCGCTCTTCCCACATCCTTCAAGGTCATCTCACATCCTTGTGGAACCCTCCCGCGCCCCGCTCCCGCCCCCAGTTTAAAATGGCTGCTGCAGCTGCAGTCAAGCAGCAGCTGGAAGGCAACTGGAGCAACAGCCGCCAGCACAATGTGTTTCCGCTTGCTCAAATCGATTATATCATGCGCCGCAAACGGGCACAGCAGGGCCTGACGGTAACGCAGGCACCTGCCGCCAGCGGGCGGCGGCGGCGGGGCGCGGGAGGGGACCAGGAGGATGCTGAGCTGGTCCTGCCGCGTTGGGATGTGGAGGTGAGCATACTGTATCTGTAAGCAGGGCTGGAGTTGCTGGATGAAGCGGGGCAGGGTAGCACGAGGGCAGCAGGAGGGCAGCAGGCATGGCAGAACTGTTGATGCCGTGCCCATCATTAACGGACACATCCCCCGCTGTGCGCTGCCCACGATTGCAGCCCAAGGAGCTGAGCAACAGGTTGCTGCGTCAGTTCCATCTGGACAAGACAATTGACGGCAAAGAAGTCCTGCTGCGCTCGGTGTCCCGCAACGACGAGCTGGGCATCGCAGTGTCGCGCAAGGTGTTGGTGGTGGCCGCCGAGGAGGTGCCCGCCTTCTTCGCCAAGCATCACGGCATCCAGGGCCAGGGCTGGAACTCCCCTGCCCGCCTGTTCCACCACGTGCGTGCTCAATGGTGGTGGTGCAGACTGCAGCATTGCGCCTGTGCGAGGCAGCCGATTGTACAGCCTGTCGCGGCCGCCACCGGCTGCCTCCGCTCCCCGCACTCTACACCTCTGTGCTCCCTTTCCACCCGCTGCTGCGCAGCTGCACCACGCCGTGCCCACCCAGCTGATGCCTGCACCAGGCGGCCAGCCGCGCCTGGTCCACGGTGCTGAAGGGTTCACCGTGGAGACCGCCAAGGCGTGGTGCACCGAGTGCCCCGTGCGTGCCGACATGGCCGCCAAGAAGCCTGCTGAGAAGCGCGTCGTGCACCCCATTGTGGCCATCATGACCCTGATGCACCTGGCGGTCAGTTCAGCTGCAGGGTTGCAGCGCCTGGAAACTGCTGTGAAGCTGGTGTGAAGCTGCGATGAAGCTGCAGGGATGTGCTGCCCACCACTGTCACACCCAACCACCTCTTCTATACCTGCATGCTCCCACCCACAGGCCGATTTGATCGACCTGGGAGCAGGGCGTGACGAGCGCTACCGCTACGTGCTGGTGGTGATCGACGTCTTCAGCCGCTATTGCTGGCTTTACCCGCTGGCCTCCAAGACGACCATTGGCGTGGCACGGCATGTGAGCTGCCAACACTTGCTGCCAGCGCTTCCTCCCAGCGCTTGCTGCCAGTTTTTGCTGCAAGCACTTGCTGTCATTGATTGGTGCCAACGCTAATTGGCATCGCTACCGGCCAGCGCTGCCGACCAGCGACCAGCCGCTTCGCTTGCTTCATGCCTCGGATAGCGAAGACGAGGCAAGCGACGATGCAGCGCTGGACGAGGCAACGCTGCAATTTGCTGCCACCGCTTCTCCCCTGGGGCGGCGCAGTACCCGCACTAATGCAGGCGGCCGGCTGAGCCAGCTGGTGGCAGATGAGCTGCTGGACGAGGCGGGCGAGGTGCCCACTCGTGCGCTGCCGCAGCGTGCTACAGCCATGCGCAGCCCATCAGGCAAGCGGCGGGCAGCGACGAGCCTGCTGGATCAGCTGGCAGCCATTGCAGCAGAGTGCGACGCTGCTGGTGAGTGTGGGAGTGATGTTGGGAGCGGCGGGCAAACCATTCGTTGGGGGCCTGCCTGCAAATGGGGGCGCATGAAGCAGTGGCTGCTCCCACATGAGCGCTCGTACCTCCATGCTGCAGATGAGCTGGATAAGGTGGACGACAGCAGCGATGGAGCTGGCACCAGCGCTGATGCAGAGGCAGCGGGTGAGTCTGACTGGGCTGTTTGAGCTGGGGTAGACATAAACAGAGTTGGGCAGGCCGGCTGTGGTGCAGTGCGCACGCCCACCATCTCCACCCTGCATGTCAATTGCTGCTCTTCTCCTCCTCCCCCTACATCGACAGCCATCCTCACCGCCCACCACGGCGCTCACCAGGAGCAGGTGCTGGCACTGCACGTGCGCAACCGCCAGCGCATCCGCAGCCAGGGCGGCAAGGGCGGCGCTGAGTTCGACATCGGCGATGCCGTGCTGCTGAAGCCTGCCAGCATGGGCAAGGTCGGCACCAGCACCATTCAGCGCAAGCGGCTGACGTGCCGCGTGGTGGGTGTGGCAGAGCAGACCGGCAAGTACCACCTGCGGTGCAACACCGGCCTCCTCAAGGGCACCTACGGCGGCGGCGAGGTGCTGCGCCCGGCCCCCGCCGAGTCTGCAGCCGAGCTCAACTTTGCTGCTGACGCGGATTCCTCTGAGGCGCCGCTGGTCACGCTCACTGCGGCGGTGAATGCAGAGCTGCTGGTGACGGCAGGCGGCAAACGCCGCCGCACGTGAAGCACCGGCGGCGCTGCCCGTGGGCTGCAGTCCACCTGTCTCCAGCCAACCCAGCTTCGCCCTGCAACAGCCTGGACCCCTCCTGTCAGCTCTGGTGCAGCAGGCAGCCATTTAACGCAGGTAAGTTGGGCAGCAGCTGCGCTGTGATGCGCGCTGCTCCTGCCGCCGCTCACGCTTTCCTTGCCCGACAGCCTGCCCTCTGTCCCACATTCTCGCTTTGCTTTGCACACTTCTCCGGCCTGCCTTGCGTTTCAATTGCGGTGTAACAACGCTCTACTGCAGCGGGCGAGACCAGGGGGCTTGGCTTGCGCGGACCCGACCATCCCCTCGCTCTCAGCAGCTTTTCCGGCGCGGCCTCGCGTCTCTAGAGACACTCTGTGGACCAGGTAACAAGTTCAAAGTGGCGCCGCTGCGCCTCCTGCAGCAGGCAGGCCAGGGGGTCGACCGGTGCAGGGGTCGACCCAGCACGCAACACATGAGCTCGCAGGCTCTGTTCTCGCCTCTCACCTCGCAGCAGGTCTTTGCAGATGCCAGCAACGCCCAGACAACTATGAGGGGCATGCAATGTCCTGCCCCTCATTGAACCGTGCGGCGCGCCCCGGCGCCGGCAGCATGTCGACGTCCCGGCAGCATGTCCTGAAACCGCTGATGGAGGGGTTTGGCGCTAAGGGGGTGGTTCATAGTGGCGAGCCCAGGGCAGTGGTGGCAGTGGTGGCTGGAGTGGCTGGCTGTCTGCTGCTGCAGCTGCTCCCGCTGCCGCCGCTGCCGGAGCCACCGCCGCCGCCGCTGCCGCCGCTGTGCTTCCGCCGCTGCTGCAGCCACCGAGGGAGCTAGTGCCTGATGGGATCGCAGAAATGTTTTCCCTGCATTTCCCTGTAAATGCTGAAGCCGGTTGTAGACCGAGAAGCAAGTGGGCCTGGTTCTGAAGCGGCTCGATTCCAGAGGGGAGAGCGGTAGACAGCGTAGCATGCGATGTGTGTGAGAAAACAGCATATCAATAGTTGTGCAGCTGCGACGCCACGAGGGAAGGACCAGCGTGTACTAGCCAGAGAAAAACATGTAGTTGAGCTAAAGACGAAACGACAAAACGGCACGACCAAGCTGCCGCCAACATGCGGGCAGATCGCGCACGCCGCAGGCGGCGCCAGAGAGTTGAGCGCAAGCGGGCGCTGCACCGTTCTAACAGCGCCCCAAGCGCTGCTTGATTGCTCTCGGCACGTTACAGGGCAGGTTAGCAGCGCTGGTCGCGTCCTCGGCCAGCTTCGCCCCAGCACGAACCAGGGGGCGCTCTCCTGGGCCCCTTGTTTCTCCCGTCTGCCAGCCATGCCGCCTCGTAGGCGCCAGCGCGCCAACGGGCCGGCCGGCGGCGCGGCGGCGGCGCAGGCGGCGCCGCTGCTGGCGCTGCCGCCCGACGTGTTCGACCTCATCGGGCAGGGCCTGACGATGCAAGACAAGCTCAACAACATCGCCTCCTGTGTCCGAGACGTCGCTTCCCTTGCGCAGACCTGCAAGTGCGCGATCTGCGGAGGGGGTGGGCGCTTTGCGAGCGCCGGCACCGAGCGGGAAATGGAAAGGCTTTTTGCCTGCCTCCAGCGTTCAACCCGTCGACTCTTGCTCGACCGCCGCCGCTGTTGCAGGACGCTGCGCCAGCTGGCGGGGAGCACGCTGTGGGTCGGTCTGGGCGAGAGCGTGCCGGCTGTGGGCGCCGCCACCGCTTCCAAGCTGCCGGGTGGGCTGAGCGATGGGGGCTTACCGCCCGCCGCACTGCCTTGCAGGCGTCACTGCTGTCCATGTGCCTGCGCCCCGCGTGCATGAGCGCTTCGTGCCATCGATCCATGTCCTCTAGACCGCGTGTGCCTGCTGCTGCCAGACATCGCCGGACGCTGCGTGTGCACGCTATCTCCCAACTGCGTGCGCCTCGTCTCACCTGCATGCGAACGCCGCCGCCTGCGTCGCTCTGCTGCCAGGCATTGCCAACACGCACAAGTGGGAGGGTCAGTTCCTGAGCCACCGCCCTCGCAAGCTGGGCACCGACCCCAAGCCAAAAGTGCTGGCAACCGCGTACGCTGAGGTGCGCTGTGGTTGTGCACGCTGCGGCGTGCCCGCTGTGGTCGTGGTTGGGTGCGCTTTGCCGACACCTGCGCATCAGCGGGGTGCAGGTGCCGAGCATGCTGTGCTCGTGCAGGCGCCGTGCATGCTGTGCTCGTGCTGCGCTGCGTTGCTGTGCTCGTGCTGCGCTGCGTTGCTGTGCTGGGATGGCGAAAGCACAAGCTCGCCTGCTGCGCAGTGATCACCTTGGCTGCCCTTCATCACGCTCCTTGGCTGCCTTTCAAAATTCACCATGCTCGGTTCCCGCTGCGTCAGGACGTGCCGGACTTTGTGCCAGCTCACATCTTTGCCGAGGCCGCCCGCCTGCGCAACCTGGGGCTGGTGAGAGGCTGCCGCTTCCGCTTCCGCTGCATGCCTGGTGCTGCTGCTGCTGCTGCTGCTACCGCTGGCCGCCGTTTCAATTCGCAAACATGCTGGCTGCCGGGCATGCCGCGCAGGCGGGCACCAACGCCAAGGAGGAGTTCCTGCTGACAGACGGCGAGCTCAAGGAGCTGACCCGCACCGATAGGAGCAGGTGGGGATCATCCCCACCTCTCCACTCGGCGCCTGCTGCTGCCGTGTTACACCGGGTCCCGTCGGTTGGGGTCGGAAACGCAGGGCCAGCTGTTGGCACTTCTCGCCCTGCAGCGCTGCCTCCTGTGCTTCCAGCCCACGTGGCGGCTGTAAGAGGATATACCTTGAACGGCTGCTGCCCCTGAGGCTCGCCACGGCATGCCTCGCCGACCCAGCCCCTGCCAAGCGTGGTGCAGCGTGACGCAGCACATCACAGCAAGCGCAGCACAGCGCAGCGCGGCAGCACCTTGAATCCCATCCAGCGGCTCTCGCTCGTAACCAGCTCCTTCCGCATCTGCACAAAGGGGGGTCGGGCACCAGTTTTGCCGCCGGTAAAAGCAAGACGTCTCTGCGAGAGGTCTCCATATGCCTGTCTACTCAGGCTTCGGCTCACCCCGGCGTAGCCAGCGTGGCGCTCGCTCCAGCTCAGCAGGTCCAGGAAGGCGAGCAGGCGCTCGGGGGGCGCTGGGCTCCCCCCCTTGCGCAGAAACTCCCTCACACGCTCCACCTCCAGCAGGGTGGGGCTGTGCGGAAGGAGGGGGTGCGCTCTGGACCGTAGGTTTATGGAGCGGTGTCGTGGGGCTTCGGCACCGGGCCGTCAGCGTGCCAGCAGTACCAGCGCGAGTGGCAGAAAGCGAAAGCCGCGGCATGTTTGGCGGCGGCGGCGGCAGGCAGCGGCAGCAGCGGTGGCGCTCGCAGCACGCCGCGGCGGCCGCCTGGAGGGTTGGCAGACAGCCCTGATGACTCTGTGACACATGAGCGCGCCCCACGCTGTGCCGGCGCTTCGCGCAGCGCGGCCACCCGCGCCCCCCTTGGCTACAGGCGTGGAGCCGACCCTATGACTGTAAAATGTGGGCGCACCTGAGCGTGCTGCCGCGCTGCGCCAGCGCCTCGCGCAGGGCCTCCACCTTTGCCTCCCCCTTCTCTTTGGCCTTCTCCTTGCGGGCAACGGCCTTGGCAGCCTTGGCGGCGCGCGCCGCGGCCAGGCCTGCACGGGAGGAGGGGAGCAGGCACTATCGTCAGTTGGTACTACGGCGGCAGCAGCAGCAGCAGCAGCAGCATGCCTTGCATCGCCTTGGCAGCATTGGCCACCCGGGCCGCCCCCAGACCTGCAGGGGAGGATGTCGTGCGGGCAGCACATTTGATGGTTGGTTTGGCCTCGCATCAGCCCGGTCGCAAGCAGCCCTGTCAGCGCCCGCCAGGCCTGCTGGCACCAAGGGCTGCTGGCGGGTGGGAGTGCAGCGACATCTTGCGGCCGCACGGGCAGAGCAGGCAGCATCGGTGGCTGCACGCAGCCCGAGCACAACCCATGCTCCCGCGCACTGGCCTGCGGTATCGCCGTGCTTGGCGCGCGCCAAGTTTCGAGCGGTTTGAAAAGCGCCGCACGGCCTGCCGCAGCAGCTGGACCTCGGGCTGCGGGCGGCAGCAGGCGGCCTAGCCACCGCCCCACAGGGGGGCGGCCTGGCCACTGGTGGGCTGTTCGCATCCTTCCCTGACCTCTGGGAGCTTTAAGGGAGATTGCTGGGGCGCATGCTCAGAACGTGGGCCCTGAGGCTGTCTCTGAAGGCTGCCTACGCTGCCGGGCGGGCGGCGGCAGGCGGCGCCAGCGGCGGCGGCGTTCGCCAGCGAGTTAGAGCACCCTCTACGCACCCTGCTCCTGCCAGAGTTCTGCGGGTTGCTATACCAACATCCCAGTGGCAGCACAGCATTGGAGTGGGAGAGCTGGTTGGGGAAACGGGCCACGCCGTGCAGCAGGCGGTGGCGGAGGCGGTGGCGTCGGGGCGCCGCTGGGTCGCTTTACCGCCGCGCGGGTGCTTCCTAACCGGGTCGCTGGAATGTACCAATGTCCAAGACGGGCAGAGAGTCCGCGCAGAAGGCCCGTGGGCGGTGCCCGCCGCACCAATCCCCGCCCGCGCGCTCCCCAGCACTCTGCCGTGCGTAGCGGCGCTCTCAGACGTCGGTGTTGTGGTTATGAAGAATAGTGTGGGGCTTGCGAGACTGCCGGCGCAGGCGCCAGCCCCCCCAGAGGACCCACCGCCCCGCCGCCGCACCGCTGCGCCGGCGCCCAGCGGGGCCCCCTTTGCGGCACCTCTTACACGCCTTGCCCACCCCTGCCGCCATGCCCACCCCTGCCTCCTTGCCCCCCTTGATTCTTATGCATGTTTGGCAGTGCTGCGATCCTCGGGTGTTCCAAAATGGGTGGAACACCCCTGTTCCTGCACCCATGCAGACGCCGAAATCATGCGTTTTCCGGGGCACGCACGGGGGTCAGCCCCGGCGAGATAAAGTTCCTCCTCCTCGCCGGAGGTCCCTTGCTGTGTCTAGAGCAAGTGTGCGAAAGGGTCAACTTTATCTCGCTGGGGTCAATGGTCAAAACAGTTCGACCGTGCATGCAGCCGAACAGCGCCCGCCGCGACACCCCCCTGGCGAGCCTCCACAAATTGATCGAATGGGCAGTCTGGTGGGGCCAGCCATATTGGATGCGAGCAGCCCTCACGGCAGCTGGGCGCCCCTGTATGTACCACGCAACCCACCTTTGCAGTGGGCACTGCTTGCACAGCGGCAGGCGCCGCCCAGACGTTTGAGCAGCGCGGGCTGCCGTGCCACGTACGTGTGAACACATGTTCTGATCCCACGACACCTACAGCTGTTGGCAGAGACGCGCCGCGCTTTCCCCGGCCGACCGACCGTGCTGCTGCAGATTATGTTCCGCGACGATGGCGACGGCGGCTACTTCACTACTTCGGCTACTATTACGGGAAGGTGCGCGTCTGCTTTACAAAAATAAAGAGCTGCAAGCTGCATTGACGAAGGCGTGCTGGCTCGCCGCGCGGCGCGGCGCCTTGCTGCCACGCATGGCGTGCGGCGTGGCGATGTGCACCAGCAGCTGCTGCTCTGCACTGCCCGCGCTGTGCAGCTTTGCGGCAAGCCCGTTTTGCTGACCCGATTTGACCCAATCCCTGTCCATCTTACGTTTGGCAGGCCTCCAGGGCGGCCGCCACCCTGAGCGACCACGAAGAGGAGGACTGCGTCATTCTGGCGCTGCAGGCATGTGGTGGGGGTGGAGGGGAGGGTGGGGGGATGGAGCGCCATGTGAGAGGTCGGTTGATATCACGGGGCCCACGAATGGGCGAATGCAGGCTGGCACCGGTTGTGGCGCTTCGAAGATTGAAGGAGGGGTGGGGGCGCTGTCGATGCTGTGCTTCCTGGTCGCCACACTGCTGCTGCCGCCGCCGGCGCCGCCGATGGGCGCTGCCAGTGCCGGGTCGACTACTTCCTGCTGCCCTCCCCTGTGCAGCTGTACGCCGAGCAGCACGGCGGCGTGAGCGCTGCGCTGGCACGCCGCGAGGTGCCGGCAGAGGGCGCCCCGCTGCGAGCGCAGATCGCCGCCGCCATGCGCCAGGTATGGCGCTGCTCCGTCCAGGTTGCGCAACACCCGTCGGAGTGCTGCGGCTGCGCGTCACACGGCGCACACGCCGCGGTTCGAGCCCTTCTGCTGCTTGGACCCTGATGGCCGCCACCGTCGCTGCTCGCCCACGCCGCCGACCCGCTGCCCGGCTGGCCCCTCCCTTCCTGCCTGCAGCGCATCTCAACCAGCATTCTGTACGACCTGCCGTACGATCCGAGCTTCAAGGAAGAGATGCTGGGTGAGCGCACCGCCAGGGCTTGTCACCACATCGCTGCAGACCTGCATGCATGAACAGCGATGCCCTTGGCCCAGTGACTGCATTGTTTCAGTCGACATGAAGGCGGTCGGGCAGCTTGCGAACTGAACCAGGCTTGCCGGTGGGTGCGCTCACGCCACGCTTGTCCGCTGCACCCCACCCTGCTGGCTGCAGACGATGCGTCGTACGAGCAGGGTTTGTCCGAGGACGATGCCGAGGCTGCCGAGGGAGAGGGATCCGAAGGTGCGGGACCCTCGGCGCCGCAGGCGGGCGCGGCTTCAGGTGGGTCGGCGTGGACGCTGCTTGCCATGTCACATGCACAGCACACGGTGTGCTGAGGAGGTCGGGTGTGCGTCATGTGCAGCACAGCGCTCCAGGTTGTTTGGTTTAATATGAATATGCGTGCACCCCACCTTGCCCTCCCGGCAGCAATTACTTGTGCCCGCCCCCTAGCATGGCTAGCGGCCGCTGCCGTCCTCAACCTGCTGCCCTCCACCGCTCCCCACCACATTTCTTCACTGCGCACAGGGCTGGGCGCTGGCGGCGGGGAACCGGCGGGACAGGGCCCGGGCGTGCAGGTGCCGCGGTTCTTAGCGCGCGGCCACCATCGATATGTGCAGGCAGGCAGGGTCGCTGGGTTGCTGCTGCTTGGGGAGCGGCTTGGTTTGCAGCAGCAGGCTCAGGGAGGTCTCGTGTGACGTGCTGCAGTTGAATGCAGGCGTGCTGCCACTGCCGCCGCTGCTGCCGCTGCCGCCGCCGTTGCCGCTGCTGCCGGCAGGGGTGGTGATGGTGGTGGGAGGGGTGTGGGTGTGTGAGGGCAGAAAAAATCGCCGCATCGGAGGGTGGTGGTGGTGTGTGGGTGAGTGAGGGCAGTAAAAACGCCGCATCGGGGGTGGTGATGGTGGTGGGAGGGGTGTGGGTGTGTGAGGGCAGTAAAATCGCCGCATCGGGGAATCGAACCCCGGCCTCCTGCGTGACAGGCAGGGATACTAACCACTATACTAATGCGACCTCCTGGCGAATACCAAGATTAGCGGAAAGCGGAGCTGATGGGTAGCAGTGCGCTTTGACACATAATGTACGTGGAAGGTTGTTTTCAGTTCGAAAAAAACGCGACAGACGGCGACAGACGCTGGGGGGCAGGGAGCAAGGCTGGGGGACCAAGCCGGCGTGGGATCGCCCCCAGACCCACAGGCTGCTCCTGCAGGCCCTGCGCCAGCGCGCGCCCCTGGCGCAGCCATGTGGCGGCCGCCGCCAGCTGGCCGCCCGCCTGCTCCAGGCCCGGCAGGCCGCCGCCCGCCCCTCCAGCCGCCGCCGCCGCCGCCCGCCCCTCCAGCCGCCGCCGCCGCCCGCCCGCCCGCCCGCCGCCGCCGCCCCCCCCCGCCGCCGCCGCCCCCCGCACACACACACACACACACACACACACACACACACACACACACACACACACACACACACACACACACACACACACACACACACACACACACACACACACACACACACACACACACACACACACACACACACACACACACACACACACACACACACACACACACACACACACACACACACACACACACACACACACACACACACACACACACACACACACGCCCGCTCAGCTTGTGCCTGCCGCACAGCGGCACACCGTCGCCCGCTTCTGGGACCTGCTGCAGGACCTGTGCACTGTCGGCACGGCGCCGGCGGCATGGCAGCAGCAGCTGCCCGCTGCGCACCCGTTCATCTGTTGGGATGCCGAGGCGCGCTGCCTGCGCCTGCACCGCTCCCCCTGATCTGCTTGCGTAGCGCCTCGTTTTTAGCACACCTCTGCTCTCGCGCTCCCTGTGCTGTGTCCCCTCCGCTTCGTTGCATTCGTGCTGTGTCTCGCGCTCCCTGTGCTGTGTCCCCTCCTCCCTCCCGTTGCATTCGTGACGCCCCCGTGGCTCTTGCTCACGGCAGCGGTTGGGCGGGGCCTGCCCAGAGTTTGGGCCCCCCTGCAGCGGTGTTGCTTTCCCCCCCGCGGGAGTCAGTCAGTCAGTGTTTTGGCCGGCCTTGGGTAAGCCATGACTTGCAACGTGTAACCCGCCCTCAGTCAGTCATGCCTTGCTCGTGTGATGCCTTGTCGCTCGCACTCTGACCTCTGTGTCAGCACAGGGCTGTGCTGAATGCAACGTGTCAACCAACATCAGTCAGTCAGTTGTGCTGAACGTGACGTGTAACACACAGATCAGTCGCTCACTCACCCTACACCAACCCACCCAGCCCACCCACCCACCCAGCCCACCCATCCACCCAGGAGCTGGAGGGGCAGCTGCCAAACCCACGCCAGCGCCGCGCCGCCGGCGGGGTCAAGCATCAGTCGGTCGTTCCGTGCAACCCACGCCCACCCACCCACCCATGACTTGGGCAGCGGGGACGGCTGTCAACGACCCCACGCCAGCGCCCACCAGCCCTCACCCTGCGGCCCTTCAGTTTCTTTAAGTTTTTTTGCAAGCCGGCACTCCCGCAACGCTGCTCTCAGGCTGCCCTCGCCGCCTCGAGGCGAAGGATACAGCACGGTTACATGTGCAGGGCTTGGCAACAACAAGGGCTACGCTACCATACCAGCAAGGGCCACCATACCAGCAAAGCACATTTGCGCACACGCGGGCTCAGTTGGGCGGCTGCTCCGTCGCCGCCGGCGCGGGCACCGCCACGAGCTGCAGCCCCGCAGCGGGCACCCCGGTGGTGCTGCTGTCGTCGACCACGGCAGCGGGCAGCGGGCGCGCCGCCTCTGCGGCGGAAGGCGGCGGCGGCGGCGGCACCTCCCGGTCCAGCGCCTCTGCCACAGACTTTAGCGTCGCCACTTCTCCCGCTACTGTCGCCCACTCCTCGCGGGGCAGCGTGTCCAGGCGCACTTGCAGCGCCTGCAGGGCCGCGCGGAAGGCAGCGCTCTGCGGGGTGGCGGGGGCAGGGAGCAGACGGTTGGGGTTGGGGCGGCACAGCGCGGTTCGCTGGCTGCAGGTGCCATCAAGCGCCGCAGCACCGCTGGGCAGGGGGTGCCTTTGGGTGGTGCCAGCTGCTGTGGGATCCGGCAGCGCTGCGTCCCCTCGACAGCAGCCCCAAGCAGGCAAGCATCCCCACACTCCACAGCCCCTGCGAGCTCGAACCTGCTGCACCACGCGCAGCGCGCTGTACTCTGCCGCAAGCTGCTGCGCCACCGCCAGCGACGCCTCCCGGATGTCGTTGTCCTCGCTTTCTAGCAGGGAGCTGTGTGCATGTGTGAGGGGGGAGGGAGGGAGGTGGAAAGTGAGGAAGATTTCAGCCTGCCTGGGGGCAGGCTGGGAAGCAACCCACGCACGGCGCAAGCACAGCCACACTGCAAGGCGTGCTGCAACCCACTGCACGCGCCCCGACGCCTTCAATGATGGAATACCCCTGCTGGAGCCAGACGACCCCGAACCCCAAACCCTCATCAACACAGGAGAACCTACCTGTTCTCCCTGACATGTAACCCAACATCCGTCAGTCAGCCTGTCCCCCCCAACCCACGCACCTCAGCGCTGGCAGCAGGTCCGTGTCGGCGGCGGCGGGGCGGCGGTCGAGCGGCACCACCCTCAGCATGTACTGCAGCACTTGCAGGCACTTCCTGCAGCGTTGAAACTAGGAGATTACGGATGAAGGGAGCGAACAAACGATGCACACGCAAGGCAGAAGGTGTGCATGCTTAGGGCGCACGGTGAATTGCAGGCTAGGGGCCTGCGCATGCGCATGCCGCAGCAGGTGCATGCCACAGCAGGCACATGCAAGAACGCCACGAGGCCTGGCCTCGATCGCCTGCCGCTGTTGCACAGCCCCCCCTGGCCCGCACCTCTGCAGCCGAGGCTCCGGCTGAGCCAGCAGCCCCACCAGCTTGGCCAGGCCGCCCTCCTCCCGCAGCATCAGCAGCGCAGGAGGGTAGCCCCGCACCAGGCAGCTGCAAGGGGGGGGGGGGGAACGAACAACAGGGAAAATGCAGTGTTTGGGCAGGGTAGGTCGAGGGAGCTGCTGGCCCCGTGCACGTGCAGAAGCCTGCCCTTCACACACCCACCATCCCATCGTTGAGGCTCCACGCGTCCACAGCCTTCACCAACCTGATTGCCATCACGCGCTGGCATGGAGACCCTCCCTTGTTTGCACATTGCAGCCACGTGCGCCGACCGCCCTCGCACGCACCTGAGCGCCATCACCCCCTTGGTCTGCACCGTAGCGTGCTCGTCGCCCAGCAGCGGCAGCAGGCGGGGCATGATGCCCCCCTCCACGAACGTTTTCTGTTGCAGGGTGAGCAGGAAGGGGTTGAGGGGACAGCTGACCAGAGGAGAGGGCGGCAGTGTGGTAATAGACGAGGCGAGGAATGGGACAGCGGGCGGGGCATGATGCATGGCGCACATGAGCGGCGCCCTCCCACCTGCACATCGGGGTTGTTCTGAACGCACGTCGCCGCCACCTCGGCGGCTCGCCAGCGCAGCGATGCATGCGGCGAACGCAGCAGCTCCAGCAGCGTCTGCAAGCCGCCAATGGTCGACAGGTCTGCGCGCGTAGCAGAGTCGTGCAGGAGGTTTGGGTTGGAAAGGGTTGCTGCAGGGCGCCATGTGGGCGCCGTGACGAGCGGCGAGCAGGCGGAGAGCAGCGCACGCTCTTCCGCGCCTCCCCTGCTGCTCCTCAAGGCTGCCCCCAGCGACGCAACTCACCCCTGGCCAGGTCGATCTGCTCCACCAGATCCATAAGCTCGTCCAGCAGCTGCTCCCGCTCCGCCAAGCTGGCGCCTGCAGCGGATGCGACACGTCGAGCGGCACGCATGCGTAACACGTCCAGCTGGCCTTGCTCCCTTTTCAGCGGTCTCTACCCGGTGCCTGGCAGCATGCACGCTCTGTAACCCTCCTCTGTCAGCTCCCAACAAAGCAACCCAACCCACCGGCTTGGGCACCGCCAGCAGAAGCTTCTGCTGCGGCGGCGGCGCCAGCGGCGGCGGCGGCGCCGCCCGCGACCGGCGCATCCAGCTCCTGCTTGATGTCGGCCATCCGGCGGCCTAGGTCGACCATGCATGACTTCAGCGCCTCGTCCAGCCAGCGCCGCTCGCCCTCGGGCAGCACGCGCGGCGCCGAAGTGCCGTCCTGGTGCCGCATGCTCCACTCGAAGAGACCTGCGTGCAAGAGATGGTTTGCAGCAGTCGGTAGGATGGAAAGACGGCCACAGGGCGCGCTATCGGCTCGACGGCGCTGCGCACTGACCCTTCCAGAGCGCCTGGTCCGCCATGTTGTCTGGGGCTTGAAGAGCAGGTGCCAAGCACTGATCGAAGGGTAAGAAATGCGAGAGGTGCGAGGCAGAAGGCGCGCAGAAGGAAAATTCCAGGCCCTTGCATTGGAACCGCCCCGCTTCTTCTCCGCAGTTCCGAACCGCGCCCCCGATTGTGCTTTCTACCATGCGTCCCCTGCAGTGTTGTTCAACGAGTGGTGGACGCCATGGCGCTTGGACAACAGCACCTCGTTCTTGCAGTGCAGGCAGCGCCTGGACACCACTTTCCAAGGCACCCAGAATGCCCAGGACGCGTTCTCAGCGCCGAGGCAGCGCTCGAAGGCGTGCTGCACGGCTGTCCGCCCGGCCAGGTGGGCCGCGTCGCCGCCGCCGCCGCAAACGACCGCCCCTCCGCCTTCTGCCATGTGCCCCTGCCTTGTGCATGCAACCCGCCCAGCAGCATCCCACCACGCTGAGCGTCACCACCGCTGTCGCGTAGCACAGGTGGAGCGGCTGGGCGCGCCGCCGCCGCTGCCTGAGGGGCTGCTGGAGACGGTGCACACCGCGGGCCACCTGGCGGCGCTGGCGGCAACCTCTGCAGCGATGACAGAGCCGACGGGTGTCCGGGATCTCGACGACCCAGGTGGGTGCTTGGTCCTCAGTGTCAGCCTGAGGGCTGACGGCTGGACAGGCTGGGACAGCGCCGGCGGGCTGCCGGGTGGGAGAATGGGTGGAGCTCACAATACATGTTTGTGTAGGTGTGCCAAGCTGCGCACGCCCGCCCTGGTGGCACCACCCCATACACACTTCCCTGCTGCCTTGCACCTGATGCTGCTGCTGCCTTGTAGATGGACCCACCTACGCCACACCGACCAGCTACGCCGATGCACTGGCTGCAGCCGGCGCGGCGGTTGCCCTTCTGGATGCAGTAGTGGCGGGCTGCAGCGGCAGCACGTCATGCGCCCAGGAGGGCAGCGGCGGCGGCAGCGGCGCAGCGCAAGAAGATGGCAGTGCAGCGGCGGCGGCGGCTGGCAGCGCCCAGGCAGCAGCAAGAGCAGCGGCAGCAGGCGGCGGCCAAGCAGCAGCGGCGGCGGAGCCGACGGTGGGCTTCAGCGTGTGCCGCCCGCCTGGGCACCACGCCACTCCTGGAGACCAAATGGGCTTTTGCCTGCTCAACAACGCGGCGCTGGCGGCGCGGCATGCACAGCGTGCGCACGGCCTGCGCAGGGTACGTGGCGGCGGGTCGAGGGTGCAGGGCAGTGCGTCGCGTCGGGGCGGCAGCAGGAGCGCTGCACCCTGGCTGTGCCGAGGCCATCCTGCCCATCCCCTTGCTTGTGCTCCGCATTGGTCCAACCGCAGGAAACGCATCGACACAGAAGCAGCCTGTTTCAGAGCGGCCTTCCCCATCATTGCCTCCTCTTCCTGCCTGCCACGCAGGTGCTCATTCTGGATTGGGACGTGCATCACGGCAACGGCACGCAGGTGTGCGGGGGGGGGGGGGGGGGGGCACGCATGCAAGGCCGGGCAGCACCCAGCCGGTGAGGGTTGCGCCTGCCGCCGCTCATGTCCGTGCGAAACCAAGCACGCGATGCCCCCCCTCTGCAGGGCAAGGCAGGGTTGCCTCCCGTCTGCCAACTGTGACGGGTGCTGGATTTTCACTTCACTTCCCTCCCTTTGCCCCTCCCATCCTCATGCCCCTCCCCCTGCTGCAGGACATCTTTGTGGCAGACCCCTCTGTGATGCTTATAGACATGCACCAGCAGGACGTGTGGCCCGGCAGCGGCGGCGAGGGCGAGACGGGGGAGGGTGAGTGGGCCCGGTGGGCGGCGCAGCGCAGGCTGCGTCGCGACGCGCTGCTTCGAGGAATGTGCGGGGGCGGGGGGCTGCGTATGATCGAGTGCCGCCATGGCGACCGGAACAAGCCTGGTGGGCAGTACCAGCGCGTCGTGCACGCCTGCCTGCACGTCTGCCCGCTCATGTCTCCTGGCATCAACGCACAGCCTGCCGCCCCGCTTCCTTGCCGCCATGTCCTGCAGGCGCCGGCGCGTGTGCCACGCTCAACGTGCCTCTGCCCAGGCACAGCGGGCACGAGGCGGCGCAGCGGGTGTGGCAGCGAGTGGTGGCGCCTGCGGCGCGGCGCTTCAAGCCAGACCTGTTCGTGGTTAGCGCAGGTGCCGCTTGCAGCGGGGAGCAGCGGCAGTGTGGGACAGCAGGGTGTGCTGGTGCAAAGCGAGCGGGGCGGGGCAGAGCCCGGATGAAGCCTGGGCTTTCACTGCCCCCCCTCCCCCCCCCCCCGCCCCGCCATGGCTGGCACACACCTCTGCCCACGGGCCCTCTGCAGGGTACGACGCCCACTGGCGGGACCCGCTTGAGCACCTCCAGTTCCAGTCCGGCACCTTCCACTGGCTGGGGGGGGCGGTGCTGGCTCTGGCAAGGGAGCTCTGCGACGGCCGCCTGCTGCTGCTGCTGGAGGGCGGGTGAGAGGGTGCAGGCGGCGCGGGTGCTGCTTGCAGGTGTGCTGCAAGGAGCCATCCTCCCGTGGTGGCAGCCACCTGGCAAGCGCAGGCGCTGTAGCGGGCAAGGAATGATGCCACCCGTTGGCTTGCTCGCCTTTGGTAGCGCTGTTTGTCTCTACGCCCTGCCTGCATGCGCCCTCCACACCTGCCGCTGCCCCCACTGTTCCTTACAGTTACAACCAGGAGGCGCTTGGAGAGTCGGTGGCTGAGACGGTGCTGGCGCTGCTGGGTTGGCCCTCAGGTCTGCTGGGACAAACAGTCGGGGGGAAACGTCTGCCGCCAATGCTCTTTGGCTGCCAGCAGCACTCCGACCTGCCAGCGGTTTTGTATTAATGTACTTATCCTGTACCAATCCAGCTCCTCAAGCCGCTGCCTCCTGCTGCACCACAACATGCGCCCGCTCCCCCCGCCCCCGCTGCTGCAGCGCACCCGCTGCTCCTGCCTGAGCAGCTGCCGCACCCAGAGCCCCTGCAACAAGTGGATGCGCTCATCGAGCGGCTGCGGCAGCAGCACGGCTTGGAATGATGGGGTGTGACGCTGCACTGCGCAGCCTTACCCACAGCTACGGAGGCAGCGCAGTCATGCATGCGTGAGCTTCCAGCACTGGCAGCAGCAGCGTCCGCAGCAGCAGCAGGACCGGTGCTGCAGGGAGCACCTCGAGGTGCGCGTACCGCCGGCGGCGCCGAGCCACCCTGCTTGTTGATGTCCGCTTGTAACCCTGGCTGCTGAACGCAGGCAACCGCACCATGGTCGAGATCTCTGGTCTGCCACCGGGAACGCACTCGATGAGACGAGACCCGTGCTTGTTGGCTACTAGCGTGCGCGCAGCGGCCCTTTGCGGCACGATTATATTCCGCATATGCACCCGGGCGTGCCGAGCTGCAACCCCAACTCGCTGCGGGGTGACCGGCACTTGCGCTGGCACCCAGCTGCAAGCAAGTGGCGTGCTGATGTCGGCGTCCTGCTCATCGCTAACACCAATCTGCCGCCCGCATGCAGGGGGAAGGGAGCCTGCAGCACTTGCGGGCCCGCCGTCAAGGCGGCGGCGATTTATTGCCGGCGGCGGCCCTCGTCCTGCTGCTGCTCCTGGCAGCAGCCTGGCATTCGCCGCAGGGTCCGTCTGGCTGGTGGCGGTCCCCCACATTAAAAGCTTTGCTCCTCAAGGACGGAGAGGGGGCGAGCGGCGGCGTCGCCAAAGGGCGGCACCGGCACCGGCGCTGGCGGCGGCAGCGACAGCGGATGTGACGCTTACATTGCCACTTCATGTGGCGAGGTGAGACTGCCGCGCGACCCTCACATTCACTGAAACACACACACACACATCGCAGACTGAACATCAGCTCGTCTTGCTGCTTGCGTCCGCTCAGCCGCCTGCCTGCCTGCCTGCCGACCCCAGCCTGCCCATCTGCGGGCTCCAACCGCCAGCCTGCGTACCTGCCTGCCTGCCTGCCTGTCTGTCACCCCCTTCATCTGCCCGCCTGCAGCTGCTGGGAGTCAAGAAGGTGGCGCTCCTCTTCCTCACCAAGATCAAAATGCCGCACGAGCTGACGTGGCGGCTGTGGCTGGAGGGCGCGGTGGGCGTGCTGCCGCACCAGCACCTGGCGGCGGCGCAGGTCGGTCGACATCAACTCTCCACACAACCATCGCGGTGCCTGCGCTGCTGCGTGCCTGCCTTGCTCGGCAGGATGTTACGGTTTCCCTCCGTGTGTTGGATTCCGTGCGTAGGCGCGAGCAGCTGCTGCTGCTGCTGTGCTGCTGCTGCTGCTGCTGCTGCTGCTGTGTTACACCTGCTTGTGTTGTGATCCAAAAACACAGGGCTGCTCACAATGCTTTAGGTCGGCCCAGCCTTCCCTGTTTCGTTCCACCACCGCAGGAAGCGGCCTGCGGCTCAGATGACGATGCCCATCGCCGCCTGGCCTGCGCATGCGCCCCGCAGCAGCAGCAGCAGCAGCAGCAGCAGCAGCAGGTTCTGTTCATTGTCTACGTCCCCCGCGCCCTGGCCGGAATTCAACGGGGACACTGCCAAAGGTGGGGGGCGGTGCTGTCCGGCGGTGCCTGCGGGCTGCGCCCCCTGCCTGCCTTCTCTGCTGGCGTAGCGGGGCCGTGTGAGTAAGCGGGCGGGGGGGGGGGGGGGGGTCCCGCAGCGATGGTGGCGGACGTGCTGCACCCTGCCTCAGCCGCAAACCTCGGCAGTCCGCCGAGCCCGACCTGCCCCACCCTTCCCTCCATCACGCTGCCACCCACCTGCTGATTTGCCCCCCTCTCTCCTCCCCCCTCCCCACTTTGCAGGCTTTGAGCCTGACGGCATCTTCATCAAGCACATCATCCCAGGTTGCCGGAGGGGACGGGGGCTCAGCCTTCAAATGAACTGCACTTCTGAATGGATGTATTGAACCTGCCAGGCTCCCTCCGCCTACGCCCACGGGGCGTAACCTTTCTTGTTCCCTGTTCCCTTCACCCCAGGCCGCGTGAAGACGGAGTGGGGCCACCTCTCGTTAGTGGCGGCCTCACGCAGGCTGCTGGCTGAGTCGCTGAATGACCCGTTGAACGAGCGGTGAGCGTGACGCTGCGCCCCACCTGCAGTTCGTGAGTCCGAGGCAAACGTGGAAAGCTGCCTGGGCAACCTCGACCCTCCCTTTACTGATTCACCACCTTCGCCTCCGTGCCCCCCCCCCCCCCCCCCCCCCCCCCCCCCCCCCCCCCACACACCCCACCCCCCCCCCCCCCCCCCACCACACACACACACACCACCACACCACACACACACACACCACACACACACCACACACACCACACCACACACACACACACACACACCACCACACACACACACACCACACACACCACACACACCACCACACCACACCACACACCACCACACACCACACACACACACACACACACACACACACACACACACACACACACACACACACACACACACACACACACACACACACACACACACACACACACACACACACACACACACACACACACACACACACACACACACACACACACACACACACACACACACACACACACACACACACACACACACACACACACACACACACACACACACACACACACACACACACACACACACACACACACACACACACACACACACACACACACACACACACACACACACACACACACACACACACACACACACACACACACACACACACACACACACACACACACACACACACACACACACACACACACACACACACACACACCACACACACGCCGCCGCTGCAGATTCGTCCTCCTCAGCAGTAGCGGCGTGCCCCTCTACGACCCTCTCACCTTCTACCAACGGCTCATGGGGGTGGAGCGGTCGCACGTGGCCGCCTGCTACGAAAGCTATTGGCTGTCCGTCCCCATCTGGAAGCCCGCCATGGAGGTGCGCTGGGCCGTGCTGTGCTGCGCCGTGCCATGCTGCACCACGCTGTGCTGTCGCGCTGTGGCGTGGCGTGTGTTGCTGCGCCGTGCGCTGCTGGCAAAGGCGGGTGACACGCAAGCAGAGCAGCCTCTGCCCCTCGCACCGCGCTCCCGTGCAGACGCCGCTTCTCAAGAAAGAACACGTGCGGAAAAGCAGCCAATGGTTTAGCCTCACCCGCAAGCACGCCGAGCTGACGGTGGCTGACGAGGAGGTTTACGAAGCGTGACCGCGCTGTCGCCTGCAAACTGCAAACTGCATCGCTGCGGTAGGCAGGCAGGCAGGCAGGCAGGCAGGCAGGCAGGCAGGCAGGCAGGCAGGCAGGCAGGCAGGCAGGCAGGCAGGCAGGCAGGCAGGCAGGCAGGCAGGCAGGCAGGCAGGCAGGCAGGCAGGCAGGCAGGCAGGCAGGCAGGCAGGCAGGCAGGCAGGCAGGCAGGCAGGCAGCAGGCAGGCGGCCTTGCATGGCGGGCGGGCGGGCGGCTGCTCCACCCTTGCTGCTGGCAGATTCTTCTGTGGCCATCGTTCTTCCCGGAAGCACTCCACCCCACCCCACCCCACCCCGCCCCACCACCCGAACCCACTGCGTTTCCTCTGCAGCTTCAAGCACTGCGACTGTTGGAAAGCCGGGACGCCAGGTAGGCACCACACGCGTGCACTGTTGTGCACTCATTGGCGGCGCCGCCGCAGCAGAAAAATGCCAGTGTGCCGCACACCCGTAACCCCGGTGCAAGCAGTACAGCAGAAACGGGCAGCCTATTATGGGCCGCAGGTGCCGGGTATCTTCATCAACCGCAGGCAGCTAGGCCTGGAGCCTGCGCTTGCCACGCCGGCGGTGCACCGTTGGGGATCAGCCGCTGCCAGCTGGCGGAACATCGCTGGGCGGCTCGTGGCTGCCGGCTGGCTTCTGCGCATCCGTCTAGCAGGCCGCGCCCGCAAGCTCCACGTGGCCTCCTATGTTTGTGCCGCATGGGTTCCTCAAGCGTGGCCCCCTGGGCGAGGGCGCCAAGGCTGCCGCCATCCAAACCCCATCCGGCCGCGGTTCCGCAAATCGTCCGGCCACGGCGCTCCCCTTGCCACCTGCGATTGGCCATCCAAACAGCCGCTCGCCTCCCGGAACCCTCACACGTGCAGATGAGTTCTATTTGGCCACCCTGCTGAAGGCCCACGACGAGGTTCCCAACACGCACTGCTCGACCCCCACCTGGGTTCAGTGGCCGTCGACGCCCTCAGCGCACCCAAAAAGCTTCAAGTGAGCGGCGCCGCTGGCCCCCGCTGCCCTCCCGCCGCCGTACCCACCCCAGCTCAATCCAAGTGTCGCGCAGCGGCATCTCCTGCCTGCCATGCCCGCTGTCCTGGTTGCCAGTCCTCATTGCATCACGCAGACAAGGGCACCTGCTGCCGCCACCCCGCCCGCCCACCCAAGCCGCACTGCCGGCACCTGTGCATCCGTCCCTCCTCTCCTTGCCATCGCGCAGGGCGGCGGAAGTCACGCCGCAGCTGGTGCACAGCGCGCGGGGAAGCTGCGACACCGCCTCCGAATTGAAATTGCAGGTGGGTGCCGCGCTGCCCGGGTGCCAGCTCCAAAGTGGGGAGTGCACGCGGCCCTGCCCCTTGCCTGCGTGCCTGGCTGTGCAGGGCAGCGCGACCCCAGCCGGTGCGGCACCCCACCCACCACCCCACCTCACACCCTCCCCCCGCCTTGCAGCCGCGCACCGCATGTTTAGCCCCCTGGCTGTTGTCATGGAGGGAGGCGGCAACTGCGGCGAAGCCTGCCACAGGCTGCAGGGCGCGGTGCCAGCCAACACCACGATAGAGCCGCCCATCAACCCCAAGTGCTACGTGGTGGGTGAGTGCGCAGCCGCCCGCCTGGACTGCCGTTGCGTTGCGCAGGGCCCGCTGGCTGCAAGAGCGGGCGAGTGCTGGAGCGATGGAGTGATGGAGTGATGGATTGATGGATTGATTAAATTGGTCGGTCGACCGCTCGGTAGATGGAGTGATGGATTGATTCATGGATTGATGGCTTGGGCAGGGACCCCTGCCACTCATTTGCCACCTGCGGCACCCATACGGCTGCACCTTCGCACCCCACATCCAGAAAGAGCGCCCGGAGGGGGGGGGGGGGGGGATACCAATGCATTCAGCCAATGCCCACGTCGGCCCAGCCCCATCCAACACCCACCCCGCAGGGCGCAAGTTCGAAGACGACACCGTGGCCGCTGTGACGCAGCTGTTTGTGACACGTGCCGCCCCGGTGGCGCATCCTCGGAGGGAGGGCTGGGCCTGCTGCTGGGCCCGGCGTGCACGCCGGCGCAGCAGCTGGGGCTGCTGCCGGCGGCGGCCTCTCCAAGGAACCGCACCGCAGGCGGCGGCTGACTAGCCCTCCAGCTCGACTTCATTGCAGCGTTCATCTATTTCGTGTGACAAACCGTGTTCCCACCCGCCCCGTTCTTCCCCCCTAACTGCTGGCCCGCCCCCCACCCGAACTGCTGTAGTACTGCACTGTGTGCCTGTGCACCGTGTGCCGCACGTGTGCATGTATTACCCAAACATGTTAAACCCAAACATGCTCTGCCTCCCGTTGACACACTGAGACCTGCTGTCTGTAGTCCCAACACTCTGTGCACGCTCGCATGCTGGGCGTTTTGGGCAAGCAGTGCAGTGCAGGGCAGGCGGGCACAGCAATGGCCCCACAGAAGCAGCGGCAGGGCCACCCTGCCGCTCTCGACGTCACGCTTCAGTTCAGACCAAACACGGTTGCTGCAGCTGGCTGCAACTCCTCGGGCGGACGCTGCGAATTGCAGGCGAGGCGGCCGTGCCCAAGAGCTGTACAGGAGGGGCAGGGCTGCGGCGACGGCTGTAGAGGTCAAGGGAGAAGAGGCAGGGGAGGGGAGGGGCCGCGCTTGGCGGCCCACTGACGGGTGGCAGGGCAGGCAGGCAGGGTGAGTCGCATCATAAGGGGTGAGAGGAGGCAACGGAGGGTAGGGGTGAGAGGAGGCAACGGAGAGGGGTCACGGGTCTCAAGGGTTGAGAGGGGGGCAGCGGCGGCACTCGATGCGGTGCCGTCGCAAGTGTGGAATGTGCAAGGGAGATGTGAATGGCAGGTTAGGGATCGCGGGGGGTGAGGGGGGTAAAGCGTTAAGGGGCGGTCTGATCTGTACATTATCACAAGTCAGGTTGGCGGTGCTAGGTATAGGTTGGTGGGGTGTGGGGGTGTGGGGGGGTGGGGTGTGGTGGTGGTGGTGGGGGGGCAGCTGAAGCGCGCGTGCAGAGGCTCACGAGCCTCGGCTTGCAGTTTTGCAGTGCAGGGCAGGCGGCGCCTCCCAGCTGGTGCCGTTCGCTTCGCAGCGGCCGCCCATCAAAGGGTGGTAAGTCAGCGGCGGCGACGGCAGCGTCGCCAGGGCTTAGCCCTGCGCCAGCCCAATGCTGCGCCAGGCTGGCGGCCAGGCTGGCGCTGTGCCGGTGCTCACTTCTTCCAGCTCGTGGGGCTGATGCAGGGGGCGAACCAGTAGCAGAAGGTGCCGGGGGCACTGCACGGGCAGGGTCAAGGGGGCAAGGGTGGGCAGGCAGGACAGGATTGGAGGGCGTGAAGATGCATGCAGGAGGCGGGCTGTTGCTGCTGGCACGCAGTGGCACGGCAGGCGGGGGACGAGCCACGGCGATCCGGCTCGGCTTCCACTCGACAGCCTGTTCTCCCCTCGTCTTCCATCCCACCCTCCATCCCCCCCTGCCCCTGCTCCCCTGCCCCCTGCCTCTCCCCCCGCCTTACCACTTCTGGTACTGGCCGCCATTGCAAAAGCCGTGCAGCCCATCGCAGACGTAGTTCCCGCCTGCGAGGGGGCGGGGGGGGGGGGGGGGAGGGGGGGGGGGGCGCGCGGGCGGGCGAGCACCAGCGTTCAATGCGACCGTGTTTTGGGCTGGAGCAGCCTGTGGCAGCGCTGACGGCCACGCGCGGCGGTCTAGCGGGCAGGGGCATAACTGCCTTAACGCACCGCGGCACTTGCGGCCGGCGGGCTTCTTGTTCACGCATGGAGCCTCGCCCTTGCAGACGGTGCCGGCGGGGCACTTGAAGGTAGCGCCCCCGTGGCAGAAGGTGCTGCGGCAGGCAAGGGGGCACGGAAGGGGATGGGTGGTGTGCTTGTGCGTGCACGCGGGGTTGACAGGCGAGCGGCGCGGCCATGCATGCGCATGTGTTGGCCGCTCAGCACAGCCAGCTTAAAGCCGGCCCGCCCACCCGACACATGTTCAACCAAACTCTCTGATGCTGGCGTGCACGCAGTGGCCCGCGCGGCAGCTGCTTGGCGGCGTTTGCACCGTGGTATATCGTATGAAAAGCTGCTGTTCAGGCAGGCAGGCGTGCTGTGCAGTGCTGTGCTGTCCAGGCTGAGAACACAAAAGGCAAAAACACTCACTGGTCGCTGGTGCACACAAAGTCGCCCCAGTGGCAGGTGTTGCTGATGGGGATGGAGACGCAGGGGGAGCGGTGCACGGGGCGGCTGGGGGTCTTGCAGTGGGTGCCGGGCGGGCAGTGCATCACCTTGCCGCCGAGGCAGAAGGCACTGCAGGGCAGGAGGCAGGGAGCGGGGTGGTGGGGTGGTGGGGGGGTGGGTGGGGTGTTTGTCGGGGGTGGGGGTCATAGGGAGGGGGGGGGGTTGAGGGCGTGGAAGGGTGGGAGGGCGCGATGGTGCGGGGCCCGCCACACACGGGCGGTTGGCCAGTGGCGGCGGCAGGCTGCGGCGGGGCGCGGCAGGGTGGCACGGGGGCAGGCGTGCCGCCCACCGGCCCGGTGATCAGTTACTCACAGCCCCCAGAGGCAACAGACGCGCCCCAGACGATTTGATGCCCGGGTTAACGGCGTGCCGCTCTCCAGGCTACGCAGGCATGCGCCCGTTGCCTGGGCACCCACCCACTCCCGGATCCCTGCCCGACCGACGCGTAATTGACGACTTGTGTGACATGTCGGGTTGTCTGAGAGGGCGTTCGGCACGTAGAGAAGCCCCGACAGGCGGGGCGACACTGGGCATGGCTGGCCACCCCGCGAACAAGCCTCGAAGCGGCCGTGGACCAACCCCGCACGGCCGCCGACACCACCGATCGTCGGTTGCTGGGACGTGCGCGACGACAGAGAGGCACACATGCAACACATGGTTCGTGGGCGGCCATCGCAGCTCCCCTGCCCCAAACACCCCAGCTCACTTCTCGCCGGTCCAACTGGGCAGACACACGTAGTTCTTGTGCTTGCAATTGGTCCAAGCGAACGCCGGAGCGACCGCGGCCAGCAGGAGCACGGCCAAGACGGCCTTCATCGTTGTTGTGGAGGCTGAGGGAGTGTGGATGCGTAGCGAGAGAGCGGGAGATGTCGGCAAGCGCCCTGGGGGCGCTTTCTTGAGGGATCCCGAACGCGCCACGTCAGCACGGTATGCACGCGCCCGCGCTCCACTGTCACAAACTGGTCAACAAACTGGTCACAAACTGCTGTCCCTTTGGTGACTCCACGCTACACCTTCACAAGATATACAATGGGGCATGCCAGGGCAGTGCAGGGGCGGCGCGGGTTGGGGCACTCGCCCGTTGCCGCTGCATCCGCTGGCGGGACTGCCCGCATGCTCGCGCTCACTGCTCGTCGGGCGGCGGACCAGCCCCAAACTCTGTGCTGTTGCCGTTCCAATACTGCACGGGGTGGGTGGAGGGGGAGCGGGAATGGGGTGCGACGACGTTTGCACAACTTCACGGCAGCGCGGAGCAAGGGCTGCAGCAGCTCACGGCATTTGCAGGTGGGGGAGGTCCCGGCACGGCGACAGCGCTGGGGTGCGCGCAGGTGCAGGCAGGCGGAGGATGCTGCCCGCCAGCCACGCCCTGCCGGCGCAAGCCACCTTCACACACCTGGTTGGAGTCGTCTCCATCCTCTGCGCCAGCAGAGGCGCTGCCAAGGGTGTGGATGTTGCTGGCGCCGGCCCCGCTGCCAAGGGCGCGCTTGCGAGCGCCACGCTGGCTGGCGGTGCCGCCCGCCTCGCCGGCAGGTGCCGACAGACCTGCAGCCGCTGCCGACGCATCATTCACTGCATCTTGCTGCACCACAGCATGCTCCTCGCGCGGCGTGCCCGCCGCCCCGGTGCCCCAGTAGCTGTAAGGGTTGAGGTAGGACGCAGCGGTGGAGAGCGCGCCGCGCAGCGACCAGCCGCCGCCCCGGCCACCACCGCTGCCGCCCTGGGGCTCCAGCAGCAGCAGCTGGCGCGATTCGAAGCCCAGGGAGTGCAGCGTTTGTGGCATGTCGGCGGGGCCGAAGCGGCGCTTGGGGTAGGGCTGAACCAGCACGTACGGTGCGCCGCCGTCTGCAGGCGCCGCCAGAGAGGAAGGGGGAGGAGGGAAGGCGTGCCGGTCGGGAGGGAAATTGCGAGAGGTGGTCGCCAACGCCCAGTCGCCCCTACCCTGCTCCTCACACTTGGCGGACAAACCCCCCCACTCACCCACCCACCCACCCACTCACCTGCTCACCCACCTGCTCACCCGCTCAACCATCCCGCCCCCCCCAACCCCCCCCCACACCTGTGCGGTTCACATCCAAGTAGTGGCACACTTGCTGCAGCGTCGCCTCTGGCGGGAAGCTGCCCCGCAGCTGCTCCCCGTTGAGCAGCTTGAACTGCAGGCTGTACTGCCCTGCTGGCGGGGCGGTGGGCGCTGCCTTGTGCACGACGGCAGCGACGGCTGCGGGTGCCGCTGCTGCGGGGGCTGCTGCTGCCAGCTTGGGGCGGGAGGGGAGCAGTTCCAGCTGGAGGGAAGCTTGGGCATCGAAACCCAGCTCCTGCAAGTACAAGGGGTAAGAGGGAGTGGGTGGGGGGTGGGTGGGTGGGATTTGTGGGCTGTAGGCAGCTTGGGTCGGGTGGGAAGCAGCCAGAGGGAGGCACCGGGCACCGAAACCCAGCTCCTGCAAGCAGAAGGGGCGAGAAGGAGTTGGGTGGGGAGCTGTGTGAGGGATGCGAGGGGCGCACCAAAGCGAGCGCAGCAAGGTTGCAGCGACCGACGAGTGCAGCCGCGCTCCAGCGCGCCTCCTGCGGCACACACACACACACACGATGTACTGCACACGGGTGTTATTCCCCCTCCATACTGTACCAGTGCAGACGCACACACAAAGAAACACACGAGTACCTGCAGCGTCAGCCCCAGGTCGCCGGAGAAGAAGGTGCGCTTGGCGGGGTGCAGCAGCGACAGATTGTAGGCGCCGCTGCGGGGGGGGACGAAAGGGAGGCGGGAGGAGGGAGGCCTCTTGAGGTGGGGCGCACAGAGGCGCGCAGACGCGCAGCAGAGGGTCCGCGGCATGCTGCCGGTGGGTGGACAGACGTGAAGCACACAAACGGGAGTGGAATTGGATGGAGGGCGGGGCCCCCGCGGGGCACCCGCCAGGCTCTGCGTACAAGCGCACATGTGCTGCAGACCCCAGCCGTGCCCAGCGCTCCACCCCCCTAACCGACCATGCCCTCGCTGCTACGCATCAGAGAGGCGCACACGTCACACCTGTCGGTGCGGGCTGCGTCGATCCAATCAAAGACAGCCGCGAGCTTGGTGGCAGCTGGGAAGGTGCGCTGCAGGCTGGCGCCGTCGCTCAGCCGCACGCGCAGCTGGAGGGATGCCGGGGGCTGGGAGGACGGCGCCGCCGCCGCCGCTGGCAGGGGCCGCTGCGCCGCGGGTGTGGCTCTGGGGGGCAGCAGGTCGAGCTGCAGAGCGGTGCGCCCCTCAAACCCGAGCTCCTGCAGGGGTCCACAGTTTGAAACATTTGAACACATGCGGAGAAGTTTGTTGATTACTGAAAACTAGCAAGAGAGAACCAGAGCTCCTGCAGGCAGCGCGACGAGCAGACAGTGGCACGATGCGTCGAAGCAGGGCCATGCAGGCCGCGCGACGAGCAGACAATGGCACGATGCGTCGAAGCAGGGCCATGCAGGCCGCGCGACTTCCGGTGTGCATGTGCAGGCATCGCTTGCGGGCAAACGCAGCCGCCACGAGAGCGCCCTTTCGAAAGAGAGGCGGGTGGCAAAGGTGAAGGGTGACACGGCGAGCCCAGGGCACCTGCAGGCTGTGGCCGAGGTCTTCTGAATGGAAGGTGCGCTTGGGGTAGGGCTGGCTCAGGTTGTAGGCGCCGCTGCACAAGGAAGGGCAACGGAGGAGGAGGGTGTGGGCCATGCAGCAGCGGCGCAGGAATTAGAGCCTGATGACTTGCGCGGCTGGTCGCCACGCACGGCAGCGCTGATGCAGTCCAGCACTCCGTGCACTCCAGTGAGCACTTTAACAGGGGCAGCCTCCAACCAGTCCCGCCACCTGTCGCTGCGCTCCGCATCGATCCAATCCAGCACTGCCGCCAGCGGGGCGCTGGGCTGGAAGCTGCCCCGCAGGCTGGCGCCGTTGCTGAGCCGCACCGCCAGCTGGACGTCTGCTGGCAGCGCTGGCGGTGCCTGCTGCTGCTGCTCCACCTCGGCCTGCTGCCGCTGCTGCACCTTGGCCTGCTCCTGCTGCTGCGCAGATGGCTGCTGCGCCTGCTGCGCCTGGTGCTGCTCCGCCGACGGCTGCTGCTCTGCGGGCTCGGCTGCCACAGGCACAGCGCCGCCAGCAGCCTGCTCCACTGCTGCAGGTGCGGGTTCGGGGTCGGGCGGCGCCGGCGGGCGGTGACCGTCGGCGGCGTGAGGGATGACCTGCAGCAAAGGTTAAGAAACAACATTTCGCGTACATGCGGTACTGCCAGGGGACGCATGTGGCGATTGAGCAATGTACCGAGCTATGTACTGCACACGTGTCTTGTGGGGCCTGACCTGCAGTGTGGTGCGCGGCTGCACGCCAGCTTCCGCCAGGCTCTGCCCCTCGTGCGCCGCGCCCAGCACGCGGCGCGGCGCCGCCTGCACCAGCACATACGGCAGCGCCGGGCGGCCCGCCGCCGCGCGTGCTGCGTCGACTGCCTCGAAGACTTCGCTCAGAGGGGTGCCCCCAGTGAAATCCGCTTTGAGGGTGGAGGTGTCTGTAAATTTGAAGCGAAGAGCAAAGACGGCGGCCACGTCGGCCGCCGCTGCCGCGCCGCTGTCGTCCGACGGCCGCCCCTGCTCTTCCTCTTCGCCCTCGAGCAGAGGGAGATCGGACAAGTCGCCCGCTGGCTGTGCCGCCGTCGCAGCTGCCGCTGCTGCTGCAGGCTGCGCCGCCGGCGTCGCCCCGGCGCTGGCCGCCAGCAGCGCCGCCTGCGCCGCCAGCACGCGCTGCTGCCGCTCGCGGAACGCCGCATAGGCCTCTGCCAGCCTGGCAGCCAGCTCAGCAGCGGGCAGCTCGCCCTCCAGCTTGGCCAGGGTGGCGCCGCTGGGGGACACCATCACCACCTGATGTCAACAGAGGTGTAGGCGCGTGCAGAGGGGGGCGGGGAGAGAGGTGGTGAGCGTAGAGAGGAGCCCGGGGTGAGCACAGGCCGGCCAGGGAGGCAGCAAGGCAGTGCCACCGGCGGCGGCGCCGATCGCCGACGTCGTACCTTCACCTGCAGGTGCACCCACTGCACGTTCCCAGCCGCTGCCCCCACGGATCCTTGTTGAGACCGACAGCTGTGATCAACCCCCACACGCACCGTCGGCAGCACCTCCACGGGGCAAAAGGCCCGGAAGCCCTTGGCATCGGCAAACGCCTCCCTGTCGGCGTTGCCCAGGTCGTCCTGCAGTGCGTGGCATGGCAGAGCACCACGGCTTGCTCAGGTACGTTGTGCGATGCTGTTGCATTGGAGGCAGCGCCACGAAACGGCTGGCAGAGGCGTAACTGTGCATGCGCGGCATACGCGGCCTTGGGGTACAGCGGGTCGACCCAGCGGGCGAGCACCCACCTCCAGGGCCAGCACGATGCTGCCGCGCGCCCAATCCGAGCCCTCCTGCTCGATCAGCGCATCCTGCACCTGGCGGCTGCCATTGTCGAAGCCTGCGACTCAGGGCGGGGTTTGGCAGTCGGCGGCAGCGGCGTCGGCGGCAGTCGGCGTCGGCGACGGCGGCGCGATGCGGCAGCAGGCACACAGCGCGCTAGAGCGCTAACCAGGCGCGGCGCGCCTCCCAGCAGGCTTCGACGGTCCTCTGCCTCACCGGTGAGCAGCACAACCAGGGGCTTGACCTCCTGGCGCGAAGCGGCCACCGCCTCGGCCACCCCGCCCTCGAAGAACATGGGCGCTTGGTGGATGCGATGGCACGCGATGCGAAGTGGTCCATTTTTACAGGGCGTGCTGTGCTGTGCCGTCAGCCGCCGCTCCTGCTGCCAGGCCGCAAACCACGACTCTCGACATATTGCACTGTGTTGACAACATCTTGCAAGCTTGCACAGAGCCTGCCGCGCACACAACCCAACAATGCTGGCTGGCGAGGCCCTGCGGCCTTTCATCGCCCCCCAGACGCCGCTCATGCGCTGTACAGGCGCCGATGCGTCGGCTGCAGCACGCCACCCTGCACCCGGAGCCTGCCAGACGCAGCGGCAAGGGCTGGCCACCCGCTTGCAGCCCCAACCGGCGCTGCGGCAGCACCAGCAGCGGCCCCTCGCCACCCGATTACATGTCTCGGTCGTGGGTGACGGCCTGACCGAGGAGCAGCAGCAGCAGCGCGGCGGTGGCGGCGGCGCCGCCGCGGCAGTGGCGTCGGCGTCGGCGGTCCAGCTCGAGGAGCAGCAGCGCGCGTCTGTCGTGGAGCGGCGGCGCGGCGCCTGCGACAGCGTGGTCTGCAAGCCAGAGGAGTTTGAGCTGGCACCAGGGGAGCTGAGCTATGTGGAGCGGGGCACACCGACGGCGGCTGCCGACGTGTTCCGTTGCGCCGCCTGCATGTTGCCAGAGTGCCAGGTCCGCGCTTTGTGTGGGTGCAGGGCGATTCGTTGGCCTGCGACAGCGCTGAGCATGGGAGAAGAACGCTGGAAGATGCTCTCTGCTTGATTGAGGGGCCGCCCTGCAGACGCCGCCCGCCCTGCCAGTCCGCCACAACCCCTCCCATGCCGCTGCCTGCCCGCCACCCGCCGCCTCGGCCCCACCCTTTACTGCAGACGCAGGCGGGGTGCGCAGCGATGCAGTGGCGCAACGCCCCCGGAGGCTACCTGCGGGAGGTGCTGACGGCAAAGGTGTACGACGTGGCGGTGGAGACGCCGCTGCACAAGGCAGAGCAGCTCAGGTGGGTGGGTGGGTGGGGTGGTGGGTGGGGGTCGCGTGTGCAGCACCCACGTGCCTTTTTCCATTCCGAAAGCGCCCCGCGGTTGTGCTGCCCGCATTCCCTACGGCGTGCTGAAGCTCTATGCCGCCAGGCTGCGCTGCCGTGGTCACCAGCTGGGTGTCCCCCACCTCACCGCCTGCCCTGTGTCGCCCCGCCCCCTCCCCTGCGCGTGTTCAGCGAGTCCCTCGGCAGCACCCTGCTGCTGAAGCGGGAAGACCTGCAGCCGGTCAAGTCCTTCAAGCTGCGGGGGGCTTACAACAAGATGGCGCAGCTGACGGCGGAGCAGGTGGGCGGGCGGCGCACGACAGGGAACAATGTGTTGGTTGCCAACCAGATTTCGTTGGCTGCGGGGCGGGCAGCAGGTGATGGCGGAGCAGGTGGGCTGGAAATAGCATTGCGTGCTTGGCGGGGGGGGCGTCACACATCTGCGGTGCAGCCTCCTTGAGGCAGAGCTGGCCGCCACGCGTGATGAGCTGGCTGGTGAGCCGAGTGCACAACCGACTCTGCAGCCCTGTGCCCCGCCCCCCGCCCCGCAGCTGGACCGCGGCGTCGCCACTCCGCGTCATCACTGCCCTGCCCTGCCTGCCTGCGCACCCTTCTGTCTCATCATCCCCGCCCCGCCCCGCCCCGCCCCGCCCCGCAGCTAGACCGCGGCGTCATTTGCTCCTCGGCGGGCAACCACGCGCAGGGGGTGGCGCTGGCGGCGCGCCAGCTGGTGCGTACGTTGCAGTGTGCCCGTTGACGGGTTGGAGAGGCAGCCAGAGGTTGAGAGGGTGGTGGGCGTGGCACTGGCACGCGACACCTGGTGCATGGTGGGGAGTGTCGGAGAGGCAGCCACGTGTCTGGGCTCTGGGGGGGGGGGGTTGCATGGGAGCCACCGCAAAAGCCCGTTGCAACAGCGCTGGTGTGAGCGACACTTCCAACATTGCCATTTCGCACTCCCGTCCTACGCAGGGCTGCTCCGCCGTCATCTGCATGCCCGTCACCACGCCTGATATCAAGGTCAAGGCGGTGCGGGCGCTGGGCGGCAACGTGGAGCTCGTCGGGGAGAGCTACCAGGAGGCGCAGGCGCACGCGCAGGTGCGGCGCAGGGAAGCGGTCCTCTGCGGCGGTGCTGGGGATACGGTGTCGCGCAGCGCGATGCGTTACTAGTCAGGGGGAGAGCTGCCAGGAAGCGCAGGGCACGCGCAGGTGCGCCACAGCGCAGGGGTGCATCCGGTGGTGGAAGTGCAGTGTCGTGCAGAGTCGGCTGCTGTGTGTTAGCCTCCGGGAGAGAGAGAGAGACAGGAGGATGCTGCGTCGACGGAGGGAGTTCAACACACACGGCCACCTGCCTTCGCTTCCCCCCCGTTGCTGCCACAGAAGCGAGCGGCGGAGGATGGTCTGGTGTTTGTGGCCCCATATGACGACCCCTACACCATTGCCGGCCAGGGCACCATCGGCAACGAAATCCTGCGGTGCGCTTTGCATGCTGGGCTGTGTCGGCGCTGGCAATGGGAGGGGGGTGGCGCATGCTGTGTGCTCCAAGTGGAGCGTCCAGCGCTCTGGCACCGCAAGCCTGCTGCTGCGGCGGCAACAGCGCGTTTCTCACGCTCTGGCACCGCAAGCCTGCTGCTGCGGCGGCAACTGCGCGTTTCTCACGCCTGCCTGGGTGCCCCGTCACCGCAGGCAAACAAACATGGACGACCTCGATGCCATCTTTGTGGCGATAGGTGCGGCAGCAGCGGGCAGCAGCACAGCCGTCGACGGCGGCAGAAGCAGCACCAGGAGCACCAGGAGCAGCAGCGGTGGCACGGTCGGCAGCAGCGGCTGCAGCAGGCGCACCAGCCGTGGCAGCACCAGCTGCTCCGCCCTGACCAGACACCTGTCACACCGCGCCTCTGCACCCCCTCCCCCCCTGCGTCCTGCCAACAGGCGGCGGCGGCCTGGTTGCCGGCATTGCAGCGTACGTCAAGGCGCTCAAGCCGCATGTGAAGATCATTGGCGTGGAGCCCAGTGGTGAGGGCATGGCCCGAGGCTGGCAGGGTTCGGGGGGGCAGGCCCTCTAATAGTTGCTGTAATAGACAATCCGTGCTGCCTTTGATCGGATACCTGTCTCTCGTCGAGCAACTCTAGTAGCAGGCGATTGGGCTCGATGCCCTCGACTGACCTGCGCGCTGCCCCCCCTGCCGTTTTGCCGCAGGAGCCAACGCGATGGCGCAGTCCCTGGCGCGCGGCGAGCGCGTGACGCTGAGCAAAGTGGACGCGTTTGCTGGTGGGTGGGCGGGTGGATGGGCGGGTGGGTGGGGTGCGCCGCCATACGCGGCATTACTCGCTTGCAGGTGTGGTGCTGCCTTGCAGCGTTGACCTTGCAGCGCTTGCCCTGCCGCCGCCGCCGCGTCCCCCCTCCCCCAATTCTTCTAATGGTTTTGTCTGGCGAGCGCGTGGGCGGCAAGACCTTCCGCCTCTGCCTCTCCCCTGATAAGAATTTCACTTCCCTTCTTCGACCCCCCTCCTTCCCACAGACGGCGTCGCCGTCAAGTATGTGGGCGCCGAGACCTTCCGCCTCTGCCGCGAGCTGGTGGACGGCGTGGTGCTTGTCGACAACGCAGCCACGTCAGCAGCCATCAAGGTGCTTTGGCGATCTGCGACGCCGCGCTCCGGATGCGAACCAGTTGCCACTGCGCCTAATGGTCCCTCTCCTGGCGCTTCACTCTGGCTGCCTGCATGCTCAGCCCCCTTTACGCACAGCCCCGCCCCCACAGGACGTCTTCAACGAGACCCGTTCCATTCTGGAGCCGGCGGGCGCGGTGGCGGTGGCGGGCGCCAAGGCCTACCTGCAGCACTACGGGCTCAAGGGGCAGACGGTGGTGGCTGTCACCTCTGGAGCCAACATGAACTTCGACCGGCTGCGCCTGGTGGCGGGTGGGTGCAGCATACATGCGTGTGCATGCATCTGACACTTACCGGCGCTGCGGCAGCGCAAATGTGTGCCGCAAATACATCGCCCTCCCCCACTCCACCCCCGCCTCGCCCACCCACCCACCCACCCTCTGTCGCCGCCTCCAGACCTCGCCGACGTGGGCGGGCAGCGCGAGAGCTTGCAAATGCTTTACGCCTTTTACGCAACTCTCAACCCACTCTTCTTCCACTCCACCCCCCCTCTGTCGCCGCCTCTAGACCTCGCCGACGTGGGCGGGCAGCGGGAGAGCATGCTGGCGGTGACCATTCCCGAGACCCCGGGAGCCTTCCTGGACTTCCTGCAAACCGCGATCGGCGACACCGACATCGATGTGACGGAATTCAAGTACCGGTGAGTCACGGGGGTGGGGCTCACTTGGCTGCAGCGCTACAGCGACTGCAGTGGAGGGCGGCTGGGGGACTGCGCCTGCAGCCCACGCTCGTGGAAGCGGCCACAGCGCTTTGGCTGATTGCGTGCGTCACAAAACCCTTTATTTTCGCCCCTATTGTTTCTATCACCAGCGCAGATACGGGAAGTGCCAGGTCGCAGGTCGTGCTGGCAAACCCATTTTTCGTCCCCATTGTGTCTATCGCCACTGCAGATACGAGGAGGGCCAGGTCGCGCACGTGCTGTTCAGCGTGGGCGCCGCGCCCGGGTCGCCCGAGTGCGCGGCGGTGCTGGCGCGCCTCAACGCCCGCGGCTTTTCCGCGGCAGACATCTCCGGCATCGAGCTGGCGCAGGTGTGTGGGGCGGCGGCAGTGGCGGTGTTCCCCTCTGCTTCTGGGGGCTATGGTGTCAACTTTACAGGCAGGCCCGCGCACAGCTGGGGTCGGACTGAGCAGGGCGCGCCGTCGCCCTGCTCGTTTGCTGCTGCTTGCCTCCTCACTGCTCGCACAGCTGTTAGCTCAGTGAGTCAACCAACAGTGCTGCAGCAGCATGGCCTGTGCCGCGCGTGCGTCGTCCCAGCGCACGGCGACGTTGGGCCTAGTTTGCCGCTGCCAACATGAAGCCTCCTCCTGCTCCACGGCTGCCCGCGGCTGCCTGACAGGTCCACCTGCGGCACTTGGTGGGCGGGCGGGCGCGCGGCCCCGCCGGCGAGCTGCCCAACGAACGCATCTTCCAGGTGGGTGCTTCTTGCAGAGGGTGGGGTGGGGTGGGTGTTTTTTGTTTTCTTTTAATGGGGTGGGGACGTGCCGCCCGCGCTGGTGCCTGTCCTGTCGCATCGTCTGTGTGTGCGTGTGTGTGCCTCTCGACAGGTCTCGCGCGCGTGGACCATGCTGTGCTACTACACACCACCGTGTTTTCCTCCCTCCCCTTGTTTGGCTCTGCCAGGTGGACTTCCCCGAGCGGCCGGGCGCGCTGCGCCGCTTCCTGCAGGTGCTGTGCCCCATGTGGAACGTGTCGCTCTTCCACTACCGCCGCACAGGTGGGTGGGGTGGGTGGGTAGGCTGGGTGGGTGGGGTCAGCAAGTGGGCAGGGCCGGCAGGCGGGGCCGGCGGTTGCTGGGCGGTAGGTGTGCACGAGGCGGGCAGAGGGGGGGGGTGTTGTGGAGGCAGGGGGAGCCAAACAACCGCGTTTGAGGTTGACTGGCACGTGCTGGCAGCGTGTCCAGGCTTCGCCTCACCATCTGTGCCTGCCCTGTCAGCCGTGCTGCGCTTGCTTGCCCGCGCCTCCCCCCTCTGCGTCATCCCCCCCCCCCCCCCCCCCCCTGGTTTGTTGCGCAGGCAACCAGTCGAGCGGCGTGCTGCTGGGCGTGCAGGTGCCTGCTGAGCAGGATGCCGACTTCCAGGGGGCAGGTGGGTGCTGCTGACGTGTGGGTGCTGTGGGCGCTGCACCGTCGGTCCGGGGCATATCGTGGGTGCAGCAAGCTGGCCTGCTTCCTGCGCGCCACCGGCCCTCCTGCTTCCTCGGCGGTGCCCTTCCCGAGGGGTGTTTTGAGGGTGCATTGGGTGCCGCAGCTTGGGGAGCACCCGTAAGTGCCATCCAGCCACCCACCCTCCCTTTTCCAACCGCACCGCCCCGACGCACGCCCCCGTGCCTGCTGCCGCAGTGACGGGGCTGTCCTCCGACTTCACGTTCACCGAGATTGGCGGCAAGGCGCGGGAGGTCTTCAAAATGTTCATCTCCTGACCAAGCGGCAGCAGCACCCAGCAGCACCCAGCAGCACCCAGCAGCCTCGCCTGCCGCCCCGGGGGCTGCCCGCGACCCGGACCTGCAGACGCAGCAGCAGCAGCAGCCGTGGCTCTGTGGATGGCCGCACACGTGATGTCCAGCGGCCGCCGCCACGTTCCATTTTTTCCGGCTGCTGTGTTTGCCGGGCAGTGGCGGCGGAGCGACCATGACTCGTGACCTGTGGCTGCGCATGTAGACTGCCAAAGTGCACGGGGCCTCGAGCGAGACTTACCAGGGGGAGGTACGACGAGCTGGCCGCACCTTGCACGGCGCGGCCGGCCGCCGCTACGCTGCGACGCCCGGGACGGGTCAGGTCTCCAGCGGCGCGCATCCCCCGGGCGGGCATTGTTCGTCCTTCCTGCTACGCTCATCTTAGCTACCGCACCGGCTCCAAGCAGCGCATGCACCAGAAGTAGCCGCAAACTTACCCGGTGGCCCCGCTCCTCGCTCCAGCGCCAGCCCGAACAGAAGTTGGGCTCTGTTACAGCAGCCCAAAGCTGCTCCAGAGCCCCCAGCCCTCTGCGCCGCCATTGGCAGCCGCCACTCGGCACAGGCGCCGCCCTCTTCTTTGACCCGCAGGTACGCTTCCGACGGCAGCTGCGATGCGTCGGCAAGCGGGGCTGCGGTGCCCCCGCTCTGCCGCCGCCGCCGCCGCCTGCGTCGGCGCCCGCTGCCGCCAGCATCGACCGCCCTTCCCTCGCCCATTCAAATCCTTTGCAGCCGCTGCAGCAGCTAGAGCACAATGGGCAAGGCCAAGCCCGCCAAGCACACCAGTGCCGAGCTGGCAGCCAAGGCCAAGGCGGCCCTGCAGAACGTGGGAGGCGGCAAGGCAGGGCTGGCGGACCGCAAGGGCGGCTCGGTCGGGCACGCCAAGTACAAGTGAGGAGCGGGTAGAGGCTTGCGTGTTTTGAGCAGCAACGAACCCTGCACAGGCAGCGGCTGCGCTGCATGCTTGGGGCGGGACGCAGGGCTTTGGGCGCGCCGCGTGGGCAACTAGCGTGGCGGGAGGCGGGGCGCTGCTGCCAGGGCCTGGGTGTGCAGAATGCTGCATGTCCTTGGCCGAGTCCACTGGAGCCAGCAGCCCCAGCCGTGCTGTGCTCGGCTGGGGCAGTGCTCTGAGGGCTGCCCGGCACCCAGCACCCTGCCCTGCTGCCCCAACACCAGGTGCCACATCTGCGGACAACAGGCGCCAGACCTGAAGACCATGCAGGCAAGCGGGCCTCGGGTTTGGCGCAGCCTCGGTGGCACGGCAGCAGGCGTGCTGGCTGCTGCCCTGCGCTGCTCATACGCATGCGCCCTGTCTTGCCCACCCCTCCTGTGGTGTTATCTTCGCAGGGGTGCCCACGCCCGCCACCTGACCCTTCCCCTCCCCTGGCCGCCGCCCGCCTGCTGCAGATACACCACGACGCCAAGCACCCCAAGCTGGCGTGGGAGCCTGAGAAGTGCACAGACATGCACGCGCTGACGGGCGGCGTGACCACGCAGGGCGTGGCGGTGCGCGGCTCCAAAAAGAAGTGAGAGACGCGTCGGCGAGGCGGCGCACCCCACAACACGCGCGTGCGCTGCAGAGGCTGCACGCGTGCGCCGCAGACGCGGCCCTCACCAGAGGCGGCTGCAGCACGGCTGCATGCGTGCGCTGCGTTGCGGCCCTCAACCGAGGCGGCGGCCTCGCGATGCCTGCCCGGCCCTCATCCGAGGCGGCTGCAGCACGGTGCCCTGCCCGGCCCTCAACCGAGGCGGCTGCGCAGCACACTGCGCGCGTGCGTCTCGGCGCCTCCTCCTCCTCCTTTCATATCGTACCTTGATGACGCTTGCGGCTGGCGCGGGCGGCTGCGATGCGCCCTGCGCAGGGCCCTGCAACCACCGACGCCGCCTCTTTTGCTCCAACATAGGGTTGGCGTGTGAGCTGGCATCGGCAGAAGCCTCTGCGATGCACGACCGCCAGCCCGCCGCCAGTACAACCCAAGCCAGTGATGTGCGCCACGACAAAGCAGCCTGCGGCGCTGGTTGCCGGCCCTGCGGTTGGCCTCGCTGCCTGCGGCGCACCCCCCGGCCGTGTCACACGGCACCCTCCATTTCATTCGCTTCGCTTGCCGCTTGTGCGCACACGCATCCTCTCCCTCTGTCCCCTCTGGCCCACTGCCACGCTTCGCCTGCTGGGCCTGGCGAGGCTGCAGGCGTGGCAGCGCGCCCGCCTGCGGTCAGGCACGGCCGGCCTCCAGCCTTCACCACCCCCTTTTTCGCTGCTGCTCGGCATGCACGTGCATGCATCGCCCCACCACTCTGTGACTCATCCGCCGTGCTCAGAACTCTAAGAGGTTGTTCAGTGAGCAGGCATGCCGGTGTGGACAGCCCAGAGTGCATGTGCAGCAGGTGGAGGAGGAATGGCTGGTAGCAGCCGGCAGGACCCCGTGTCAGGCCCCGCCTGACCACGTTGCAGGGCAATCGACATAGCGCACGCTCCCTCTGAAGGTCCAGGCAGGCTTCCAGGGGGCATGCTGCTTGCGCCAGCTGCTTTGACAGGGGTGGCCCTGCAACGCCGCAGCTTTCCTGCCCGGCTGCATCCGCTGCCTCCTGCCGAACCCACTCCAGTGCTTGAAACGCCACCTGCTCGATGCCGTGACCCTGCATGCAGTGCACAGACAGGTATGTAAACTGCGGTATGCGCATGCAAATGATGATTGCCACCCCATGGCAGAGAGAGCTGGGGCTACCCACGAGGACGGTGCACCGCGGTGCCCGGCTGACGTCAGCGCAGCGGTCGCGCGGCGGTATGCACCTCATTCAGCGATCCCACCCGGATATATGACTCATCAGCTGACTGCAATCACCTCTCTGCACTGCTTATGACCCGTGGCGATCCAGAGGAGCGAGGGTGACGCCGCGCCTGCGCCCGCGACAGCCCGCAACTGGCGCGCCGACAGGCAGAGCGGCAAGTAATCCACTGCGGCATCCTTCCGTCACAAGCGGTGCAGCAGCGCAACGAGCAGCCGCTGCAGCGCACCAGCCTCTCGGGGCAGCCTTAGGGCACGCGCCAGGCCTCGCCGTGATCCTCAGCAAACACGGACAGGCCCATAATGGATTACGAGCCGCTGCCCAGGTGAGAGGTGGCCCCGCGCTCTAGCCGCCGCCGTTGCCTGTCACAGCCGCCCCCGCCGCTGCCTGCCCCCGCCGCTGCTGCCCGTGCTCGCCGCCCGCTGGCCGGCCTCCCTGCACTGTCACCGCACTCCACAAATCCTTGCTGCAGCATGCCTGAGGACGGGGGCGAGCGTGGCGGCACCGCCGGCAGCCCTGACGAGGCGCTGCTGGGGGAGGGGTGGCAGTGGGCCGCCGTGCCCAACCTCGACCAATTCTTCACCCGCACCTACCGGTGGGTGCACTCGTTTGCTTATGCAACAGCGCTGCAGCAGGTTCGAGCGGTGGGTGCTGACAGCGTGTGCTGTCATCACGGTGGCAGTTGTTCTGGGAGGCGTGAGCGCTGGGGGCGCACGCTGCGGTTGCTGCATGCCAGCCAGCCCAACCGCCCGTCCCGCCCCGCCTCCTCCCTTGCTGCACAGGTACTGGGAGGAGAAGGGGTTTGTGGTGATGCTCACAGCTCGGCTTCTGAACCTGGCAGCTCTGGCGTTCACAGGTGGGTGGGTGGGGGGAGGGTCAGATGGGGAAGGCAGCGAGCCCTGCCAAGCATGCACGGCGCAGGTGCGGTGCTGGGCCGCCGTCCCGTGCCGTCCTGTGCTGCCTGCTGCCACTGCACTGCGTTCCTCCCCGCCTGCCGCTCCCTCCCCGCCCCAATATTCCCTCACGCAGCCACCACGTCAGCGGTGCTGCTGCTGACCTGCCACTTCCTCCCCCCCCACCCATGCAGTCGCCATGTCAGCGTTGCTGCTGCTGTACGTCAACTGGGGGGCGCTGCAGGACCCATGCCTCAAAGCAGACACCTGCGACCTGTGGAAGGTGCGCCGATCCAACACTCATTTTGTCGTTAGGATAGCGATTCAACTCCTTTCAATTGATTATATTAGCAACTGGCAGACACCTGCGACCTGTGGGAGGTGCACGGGGCGCTGCGACTGTGGGCCGGGGGGCATACGCGCATGTGGGGTTTGGGGTGGCGCGCGGCACAGGGCAAAGGCGGGTGATCGACATGCCCGTCCAGGCGCCTCTGCATAAGGAGCCACCTTGTGACCCCCATTGCCCCTCTGTTGTTCTCTGGCCCCAGGTGGCCATCCGCGCGCACCCCCTGGCCGGGCGCTGGTCCTTCTACACCCTCCTGTCCGTGTCCTACCTGTCCCTCTTTTCCCTCTACTGGCTGGCGGCGCTGGTGGGTGGCTGGGCCGGCACTGGTTGGGTGGCCGCACGACGCGTTTGGCTCGATTTTGGCGCTTTGGCTGCCTGCCAGCTTGGTACTGGGTGCAGCCGCCAAAGGGCTTGCACTTGGTGCCCCCGGCATGCCCCCCCCCCCCCCCCCCCGTCACGGTGTTGCTGTGCAGGCGCACCTCCTGTACGAGTCTCGTGACCTGGCTGAGGTCCGACGCTTCTGCAACGACACGCTAGGCATCAGGTAATCAGGCGTCGGCGAAGGAGGGCGGGCGCATGTCGGCGGCGGGTGCGTGTCGTGCATAGCATAGTGTCATTCTCGCACCCCTGCTGCTGCTGTTCTTCAAAACCCCCTTTCGCCTCTGCTGTGCGCTGCAGCGATCGACAGATGGCGACGATAACGTGGCCCGAGGTGGCGCATCGGCTGGTGCAGGTGGGCGGCGTGGGTGCGGGTGGCTGGGCGGGGCACATGCGTGTGCACCGGCGGTCGAGCGGCGGCGGCGGTGCTGCGCCGGCAGCGGCAGCAACACAGGCACGGCCGCCTGGCCCCTCCTCCTCTCCTGGCATGCGTGCAACGCACACGCTGCTGCTGATATGTTGCAGCAAAGAGGCTTGAGCGGAGGCGACTCGAGCTGTGAGCCACGACCCCCATGCCCCGCCGCACGTCTTTTGCTTCTCCTGCCGGCAGGTCCAGAGGACGCACCGGCTGTGTGCGGCCAGGGACCTGAGCGAGCACGACATCGTGAGCAGGGTGATGCGGAAGGAAAACTACCTGATCGGCATGCTGAACAAGGTAGGGAAGGATGAGTGTGCAGGGCTGCGGCCCTGCTCCTGCAATGGGAGCGCGTGAGGTTGGGGGCAGCAGCACCAGGCGGAGGTTCAATCTGCAGGCCTGCTTCCAGTCCTCGATTGCTGCTCGCTCCACCTGGCCCCGCTGGCTGCCATTGCCTGCAGCGCAAAGCGCAGTGGGCGCGTGCACCTCCTGCCATTGGCGCAAGCGCACCCCTTCAGTCCCCTGGCCGCCTCCCTCGTTGCTCCCTGATCGCTTGCAGGGCGTGCTGGCGCTGAATGTGCCTGTGCCGGGCCTGCGCCGCTACTTTTTGCTGACCAAGACGCTGGAGTGGAACCTGTACTGGTGGGTCTACCTGTTCCGAGGGTGCCGGGCGTCTGCTGCTGTGGACGAGCCTCTTCTGCGGTGTGGCAGTGGCGGCACGAACCGGAAGGCGCCCCTCGCCTTCTCCCCAGCCTGTTCTCTCTCTACCCTTCTCTGCATGTTGCAGGTGCCTGCTTGACGCCATGTTTGACGAACGCTCGTTCCGCCTCAAGCCAGCGTTCCTCCACAACGAGGCAGCCCTGCGCAGGCGCCTGCGGTGAGTGCGGAAGCAGGCAGTTCGTGAGGCTGCGCAGGCTGGGGCGAGGGTTGCGCCATGAAGGCGCTGCTGTTGCCAGCAGCCGGCAGCGCGCCGCCCCCCCTTGGTTCGCTCACGCCACTGCTCCTCTCACACGCAATGCCTGCAGCGTCATGGCGTTGTGCAACCTGGCCGTCGCTCCCTTCCTGCTCGCATTTCTGCTCATTTACTTTTTTATGAAGGTAAGTGTGATGGGGTGTGGGCAGGGAGGGTGGGAGGGGAAATGGGAAAAGCCGGGGTGGGCTTGTCAGGCCAAAGGGTGCCTGCTCCTGCGCATCCCAGGCTTGGCCGGGGCCCCACCACACCCGCGCCTCGCCCCCTTTCTTACCCCTTGCCCTGCAGAATGCCGAAAAGTTTTATCACCACCCCTCCTCCGTGGGTGCGTGGGTGAAGGGTTGCTGCATGTTGCTGCATGTGTGTTGGCAGCAGGCGTGCGCAGGCGCTGGGCGCACGGCGGCGCGCTGCTGCCCTGCACGCTGGGGCGCGATGCCATACATGTGTGCGCGCTGGCGGCGCTTTGCAATTCACCGCTCCCTGACCGTCTCCTCCTGCAGGCGCGCGTCGCTGGTCGCCGCTGGCGCAGTGGCGCCTTAGGTGGGGTGTGTGGTGGTGGTGGTGTGTGTGGTGGTGTGTGTGGGTGTGGGTGGGTGGGGTGTGGGTGGGTGGGTGGTGGGTGGTGGTGGGGTGGGGTGGGGGTGGGGGTGGGGGTGGGGGTGGGGGTGGGTGGGGGGGTGGGTGGGTGGTGGGGGGGGTGGGGGGGGGGGGGATGGTACTGCAGTGCTGGCGCTGTTCCCTCTCCCGCTGCCTGCTGCTCGCCCTCTGGCAGTGGCTCGAGCGCATCCTGTTTGCCCCCCGCCCTTGCATCGGGCACCGCATTTGCCACCTGCGGCCCTCGCCACTACACATGCTGTACAGCACACCCCGCCTGCACTCCTCAATGCCCCCCCCTCCTTTTTGTGTCTGCAGGGAGTTCAACGAGCTGCCCCACTTTGTGCGGCACCGCCTGGCGGCCAGCCACACCGCGGCAGAGGACTACATCCAGCAGTTCCCCAGCCTCATCCTCAGGTGCTCAACCCGCAGCTCCTGCTGGGGCCGTGTGGTTTGCGCCGCCAGCTGCTGGCTTGCAGACGAGGGAGTCGGGCGCCATTGCCGGCCACAAGGCAGCGCGCGCCTGCATCCGACAGCCTCACAGCCGCGTTTAGAGGTGGAGGGTGGAGCGGTGTGGGAAAGGGCAACACTGTGACATGGGCAACACCATGACATGCACAGCAGGGCTGTGCCGCTGCCCCCCTGCTGCTGCTGCCACATCCCTCCCCGACGTGCGTGCCTCCCTCCCTCCCTCCCTCCCTCTCCTCCGCGCCCTGCCTGCCTTGCGTACAGCCACGTGGCGCGGCTGGTGTCCTTTGTCGCGGGCAGCGTCGCAGCGCTGCTGCTGTGCATCACGTTCATCGACGAGCGCTTGCTGGAGCGGGACCTGTTGGGCAGGCAGCTCGTGTGGTGAGCGCAAGAGGCAGGGGAGAGGTCGGTGGGTGGCGGGGACAGGCGGTGGCGTGTACGCAGCGAAGCTGCACAAAAGCTGCGTGGCAGCGACCCGTTGTACCGCCCACCAGCCGCTCATTGTACTGCCCGCACCTGGGTTGACAGCCTCCTGCGCATTCACGCCTTCATGAACAAACAATTGCTGCACCTTCCCTGGCCCCCCGCAGGTGGGTGGCGGTGGTGGGTGTTCTGCTGGCGCTCAGCCGGGCCTTCGTCATAGAGTCCACCGCGGCGTTTGATCCCGAAACCGCGCTCATGGGTGCGTGGTGGGACGGAAGATGGCGTGGGTGGCACGGGATGCATGCAGGCGGTTGTGGCGCAACACCATGGACAGCCACGGCGCATGCCTTTTTATGTCTGCAATTTATCGCCCTGATGTGCCCTTGTATAACCGCTTGCGCTCTTGCCCTTCGCCATCCCTCCCCTGCCTTCCCGCCCCTGCAGAGGTGGTGGCACACACGCACTACCTGCCGCGGCACTGGCGGGGGCGGTGAGTCCTCCCCTCCCCTCCCCCCTCGTTGCTGCGCCACCCTTCGGCAGCTGCGCCGCCCAGCGCGCAGCTGCGCCTGCTCTCCCCCCGCTGCTTGTGGCGTTGCCCGGCTGTACACTGCAGCTGCTGCATGCCCCCCCACCCCGCTCACTCGTACCCGCCTGCCCGCCCACCCGGCCACCCACGCCGTGGCACAGCGCGCACACACGGGAGGTGCAGGGCCAGTTCCAGGCGCTGTTCCAGTACAAGGCCCTGCTGTTCTGGGAAGAGCTCTCCTCCATCCTGCTCACGCCGCTGCTCCTCTGGTTCAGCCTGCCGCAGTGCGCGGGTGCGCGGGCGGCGGGGGCGGCGGGGTGTGTGAGGGGTGTCGGGAGGCGGCGAGGGTGGGAGGAGCTGAGGAAGGGGGCGGGAGCTCTCCCACGCAGGCCTGAGCAAGGGGCAGGCGGGCCTCGAGGCAGGGCCAGCCGCATGATGCGGGATGCTGGCAGCTCGGCACGACCAGTGCTGGCGGCGCACGGACAGCGTGTCCGTCTGCGTAGTAGCCACTGCTTATGAAGCACTGCCCCTCGCGCATCAAACAGTGACCCTGGCCCCCCCGGTGCATGCACTTGATAGACAAATCCTTGCTGGCCCTTCCTTGACATTACAACCACCGCCGACGCCCACGCAGGCGCGGTGCTGGCGTTTGTTGAGGAGCACACGGTGCATGTGGAGGGGGTGGGCGACGTGTGCAGCCTGGCTGCCTTCGACTTCCAGGCAAGGAAGGCGCCAGGGGAGCGGGGCTGCAGGCCGCCATGGGGGGGGGGCTGCAAGGCGCGGGGGCGGCCTGCAGCACGGGATGCGGGAGGCACGCATGACGGAGGGCGGGGTGGCAGGGTGCATGTGTAGGAGTGTTTCGAAGTGTGCACCCCGGCGACGTGCTGGTTCCAGGCAAGGCGTGATGCCCAGGAAGAGAAGCGCCGGCCCCTCAACCCGCTGTTTCGCCCGCCCCAACGCCGCCCTGCTGCAGCGCCACGGCACTGCGCGGTACGGCGCCCTCGGCTGCCCCGCCACCGCGTCCCCGCTGTTTCACCCCCGACTCGCTGCCTCCCTTGCCCCCTGCTCTGGCTGTTCCATGCTGCAGCGGCACGGCAACGCGCGGTACGGCGCCCCGGCAGCCGCCCCGAAGCTGCTGCGCAGCCGGCAGGGAAAGATGGAGAAGAGCTTCCTCTCCTTTGCTGCCACCTACACGGGGTGGGAGCCCGACGCGGCGGGCCAGGCGCTGCTGCAGCAGCTGGCTGGTGCGCCCGCTGCCCCCGCGCTGGCAGCCTCGCTGCACACTCTGCACCCGATGCTGCCGCTGGGCGCCGCACGCTCGCCAGCGGCGGCGGCGGCTCTGCGGCGGCGAGGCGCCGCAGCCGCAGCGGGCAACGGCTACGGGGGGCGGCACGCTGGCTTGCACGCCGTGGGAGGGGGCGATGGGCTGTTTGGCTCTGCTGAGCTGGCAGCAGGTGACCAGCTGGTGGCAGAGGCTACCTCCAACCTGGCGGCGCCGCCTGGCACAGACCCGCTGGACCCAGTGACTGCCAGCCAGCTGCTGCTGCAGTCGCTGTACGAGCAGCGCCGGGGGCAGCCGGCGCAGCAGCAGCGGCGGCAGCAGCCGGGCCAGCAGGCAGCGCAGGAGCAGCAGAAGGTGGCGCAGCAGCAGCAGCAGCAGCATGCAGCGGGCAGCCCCGGGCTGGGAGCAGGCATGCAGGGCGGGCAGGCGGCACACCCGGTGCAGCCACAGCACCCCCAACAGCAGCAGCAGCAGCAGCAGCAGCAGCAGCACGTGTGGCAGCAGGTACAGCAGCCGGTGCCCATACTTCAGCCTGCCGCCGCCCGGCCTGCCGCCTCGCCGCTGCACCTGCCACATGCTTCTGCCTCCCCGCAGCAGCGGGTGCTGGGCGCGCAGCTGCCGGCAGGCTCGCCGCGGCAGCCGTGGCTTGGCAGGTGCGTGAAGAGCAGGGTAGGGAAGAGGCGGGGCAGTTGTGTAGCAGGCGCGAGCAGCGGCGCAGTTCCTGCAGCGCCGGCGGGCTGCGGTGCTGACAGGCTGAGCGGTGCATGCCGCCCTGGTGGCCCGCACCAGCTGGGGCGGCAGTGTTAGCTGCTGCCCTCGTGTGTGCCCATGCAGCGGACCAGTGAGCAAGCACCTGAAGCCACCCCCCTCTTGCACTGTAGCCCACACCCACGTGCGCCCCACCACCCACCACCGCCGTCTCCTGTCGTTGCAGGTCGCCCTCGGCGCGGCAACGCATCTCCGAGCAGCAGCTCAGCGTGCTGAGCAGGGAGAACAGCAGCGCGGAGTACCCGCCCGGCGGCAGCAGCGGCGGCGGCGGCGCGCTGGTGGCGGCGGCGCTGGACGGCGGGTCCCTGCACGCGTCGCCGGCAGCACCACTGCCACGGCTGAGCGGCCATGGCTCGCCGTCGCCTCCCGACAGCATGCACAGCATGTCGGAGTCTCTGCTGCAGCAGCAGCTGCTGCTGCTGGGGCAGCACGGCTCGCAGCTGGCCTCCTCGAGCGGGCCGCCAGCCAGCGGCAGCCGCAGCCGCAGCACCGACGACGCCGACGACGGCCCTCCAGAGTTCTTCTGAGCTGTGCCGGTTCACGCCGAGGGCTCTGCCAGCGCCCCCTGTGTCGCTGCACGTTGCTTCCTGGTGCAATGCAGGTTCAGCGCTGCCTGCGTGCCGCACTGTACCATCACCGTCGCCACCCCCTGTCGTAGCGCCCATGCGGGAGGCCGCCCACCGCCCCTGTACACTCGTCCCCCTCGCGCCCCTGGCGCTGCCTCGATTGGGAGTAGAACAGCCAGCCCATCGCCCCATGTCATGCAGGCCTGGCCTCAGGAGGGGCTTGTGGCCCTGGGCTGCACATGTCGCCATTCCCTCCTCAACATGCATGCTGCCAGCTTCCTGAGGTCTGGGTAGTGGCGGGGTAGCGGCGGTATTAAGGTCGGCGTGACCGCTGCCGGAGGGCTCGGGCTCCCTCCATCTCCCCACGCCTGGTAAATCACTGGCGGTGGTTAATGCAGCTACGGCCGAGCCCCGCAAGCGGCAAGCATGTGTTGCGTGCTGGGTCGACCCCTGCACCGGTCGACCCCCTGGCCTGCCTGCTGCAGGAGGCGCAGCGGCGCCACTTTGAACTTGTTACCTGGTCCACCTGTGCAAGGGAGTGGGCAGGCGCTTGCAAGCGCTCTGGGCCATTTACAAACCACCACACCGTGTCCACAAGTTGCGTCAGGCGATTGGTGCCTCCTTCCCAAGGGTAGCAGGCCGCAACGCGCTCAAAAGCCCCACGCTTCGAGGCAAACCCGCTCCCTACTCTGCCCGCTGCCCACGCAAGCCCCATTCCTCGTCTCGAGCGCAGCCGCGATTGGCGCACGCCTCCTCCACCCGCTCCCCACCCGCCGCCGCCGCCAGCTGCCCCCGCCTGCCGCCGCCCCAGCTGTTCATCAGCCATGGCAGAGGCGTGCAATTACAGCGCGGATGCCGACCTGCTGGGCTTTGGCGTGCGGCTGGGCACGTACCTGCAGGTGGGACCAGGATGACAGTCCTGACGGCGCGCCAGGCTGGCGGCGGCTGCGCCTCACCACCGCGCTTCCCGTTCCAGCATTTCTCCACCTGCAGCCGTAAGCTGCATGCTGCATGGGGCTTGGCATGCGCCGCAGCAGCCCTCCCATGCTGCTGTGCCCTCCCCGCTTGTGCCCCCGCAGGCCCTGTCTGCCATCCTCAATTTGAAGCTGGACACAGACGACGCGCCCGGCTCCGCCTGGGTGTCGCTCTTTTCTGTGGTGGTGATCATGGCGTGAGCGCAGGGCCTGGCAGGGCTGCACGCACCCGCTCCTCCTACTGCACCGCACCTCTCCTGCCTGCGCGCCCCCGCTCCCCTGCTTCTCAAGCCTCGCTGCGCCCCCCTTGCCGCCCTCCGCCGTGCAGGCTGGCCCTCAAGTACGTTCTGCAGCGCACCATCAGCAACGCCATGTTCATTGCTACGGCGTACATCGGCTGGGGCCAGCTGCTCATCACGCCCGCGGTGCGCATGCCCTGCCCAGTGCTTCCTGTGCCGCGTCCCCCTTGACTTGGCTGGATGCAGCAGTGTGCTGGCTGGGGCATCTGCTCATCATGCCAGCGGTGCGCTGAAGTTTGTTGATGTATTGCGCTGTTTGCTCGGTGCGGCGCCCGCTGCAAACCGCCCCCCCAGCTCACCCCGCCCCTGCTCCCTCGCAACAGGTGCTGCTGATGCCCACGATCCGCTGCTACAAGTTCCTGGTCGCCCTCATCTACGCAGCCATCCTGTTCACCTGCGGCCTGCTGCTGTGGTAAGGACTCGAATGTGCGGCCCGAGGCCTGACCCTGCCGTGCGGCGGCACGTGTACGCAGGCCACCTCGTTTCTGCGTGTGTGTGCTTTACATCTGTCCAACAGAAGGAAACAAACCTGTGTCGAAGCAGATGCCCCTTCCCCCCTTTTATCCCCCACCCCACCCTCCTCCTCACCACCCCCTGCCCGATTACTGTGTGGGGCGGCAGGTACTGGGCAAGCGGGTTCCGCCGCCTCGAGACCGCCGCCTGCGGCGCCACCACCGCCTTTTTCTTCGCTCAAGTCCCCGCCTTTGGCTGGTTCAGGTGGGTGACTACAGGGGGCAGCGGGCACTGCTGGGCACGCTGCCTTGCAGCGCCCGCCTTCGGCTGGCCCAGGTGAGTGAAGGGGGGCAGCGGGCATGCTTTTTGCAGTGCCCGCTGCTGGTGCGTGCCCCATGGCACTTGCTTCCGCCGCAAGTTCCCGCTTGTCGCTGATTCAGCACCCACCGACCCAAGCCAGCCCTGCGTGCCTTTGCGCCAGCAGCAAGCATGTGGGGCAGGCTGCGACGGCCAGCACACCCTCATCTTTGCCCTGCCTCACCCACTCACTACCCACCATGGCCATCCACCCGCCCCGCTCCCAACGCCTCCCCGCGAGCCATTCAAACCCTGCCGCCCTGTGCACTGCTGGCCATGTTTGCTGCTCTGAGCTCTACTGGCGGCGTGCTGACCTGCCGCCTTGCTCCTCTGCCCCTCGGCTGCCCGTGCAGGTATTTCAACCTGGCCGCCCTGGGCGTCGTTTCCGCGCTGTTCCTCGGTCTGCTGGCGTTGCTGATGACGTCTTGGCGGCCCGCCATGCTGCAGCGGGTGCGCTGCGGCGGGGCCTGCAGCGCGTCCCTGCCCTGCTGCGCTGCCTCCCTTCCAGCTGCTCGCTGCGCGCTGGCTGCACGTGCGGCGTCGCTGACGCCAGCCCAGCCGCCCCGCGATGCTTTGCCCCAACCGCCGCCGCCTCTCCCACACTCCTGGCCGACAGGTCAACCGGCCTCTGACGCTGGGGGTGTCGCTGGTGCTGTTCCTGGTGCTGATGGCGCTGGGCTGCGAGCTGACGCTGAGCTGGAACGGTCTGACCGACATTTACTCGCTCAACTCCACCGGCCAGCTGGTGCCCCTCATGGTGGGTGGGGTGCGCGCTCGGGAGCAACCAGTTGGGTGCACCCGTCTGGCTGGCTGGCCCCACGGCTTCCCCTTCCCACCCACTACCCACCCCACCTCGCCCTCTGTGACCCCCAGGCCGGCATCGGCGCTGTGACGCGCGACGCCTATTTTTGGTGGGCCCGCCGCCGCGCCTGCGCCCTGCCCCCGCCCGCCGCGCCCGCCACGCGCGGCGGCCGATGGGGCGGCGACAGCGACGCAGCTGTGACGGCCGCGGATGCTGCGGCCCTGGCTTCGCCGGGCTACAAGCACGTCTGAGGCTGCTGTGGCGTTTTATTTGCCTTGCTGGCATGCGGCGTGCGCACTGCAGGCGTCAGTTCAACCTGGATGCACACCCCCACGTTGCGCAAACTGTTAATATACTTCCCGAAAATGCCCTCCCTGGTTTTGGCAAACTTAGAACTCAACGTTGCCCACAGCTCAGGGGTCAGGCACAGGGGAGTGGGAAGCACGCTTACGCCCGCCCGCGTGCCGCCGCCAGCGCCGCCGTCTCCCGGAGCACCTTTGCTGCCACCTCAGCATTATGATGCATCACCTCCTTCTTGGCTCGCCACGCCGCCGTGTGTGCGGCACGGCTGCCTGCGTCATCAAACGCCGCCAGCATGGCCGCCGTGTAGGTGCCGGCAGGTGGCAGCTCCGGCCTTTCTCCTCCTCCTGCCGCCGCCGCTGCTTTTGCCGCCGCCGAATTGTGCCGCTGCCCCTCGCCGCCCACACCAGCCTCCTGCTGCTGCTGCTGCTGCTGCTCCTCCTCCTCCTGCGCCCACTGCTCCGCCTCCTCCTCCTGCGCCCACTGCTCCGCCTCCTCCTCATCGTCCTCCCCTACTGCCTCCGCTGCTACCGCCTCTGCCGCCTCACCATCCCCCTCCTCTTCCACCGCCGCCTCAACTTCCCCGAGGAGGCGCCGCCCCCCCGCCGCCGCCGCCGCCTTCTTTTGCGCCGCCGCCGCTGCAAGCTCGTGCCGGTGCGCCAGCGTGGCAGCCACCCGGCGCATCCACTGGGACAGCTCCTTGCCCAGGCCTCCCCCCAGCGCTGCCGGGTCGGGGGTGGCCGTGCCCGGCAGCGTGTAGGCAAAGGCGGCGTCAGCGGGGACGTAACCATATGCATCCAACACCCTGCAGGTACGTGGCGGGTGCGGGTTGGAGGCGTGGTGCTGTGGAGGCGGCGCCGGGCAGTGTGTGGGCAAACGAGGAGCTTTGGGCGGGGTGTGTCGATGAGCAACCAAACTCTGGCCCAGGGCGCACCTCTGCTCTGTGAGCACCGGCGTGCCGACCTGCAGCGCCGCCGCCATGGTGCTGCTGGTTTTGTTGATCAGGTAGAGGTCTGTGTGTGTGTGTGTGGGGGGGGGGGGGGGGGGGGAGGGAGACCGGGCTGCGTAGTGGGCGACAGAAGCGACGCCGCAACCCTGCGTGCGGCTGGGGGAGGTGGTGGGCGGCAGGCTGGCACGCCAGGCATTCGCTCGTGCCAAAGCAGTCGGACTGGCGTGCCGGCCAGATCACGCGTGCTGCATCCGTACGGGCGCAGAGCGCCAAGCCTTGGCAGGCACGCGGCCACGGTCCCTCGCACACTCAATGAGCTGCCCCCACCTGAGCCAAAGGCGGTGAGGATGGCGCGGCAGCGGGACAGCGTGTCGTAATACTCCTGCGACAGGTGGAGGGGAGGGAATACACACGTCGGCGGTGTGGCGTGCAGCAGGGGCCCACACGACGCTGGCAGACGGCAGAAAACAGGGGCCAGGGGAGCGGCGGTGCCAGCAGTAGGACGGGGGCGGCACGACACCTCGACCCCCAACGCCAAACAGCCGTCCAGCAGTCGAGAGGACCAACACATTCCAGCGGGAGCGCAGCGGCAGGGCCCTGTGTTTCTTTTTCAATACAAACAGGTGTAATGCAGTACCGTACAGTACAGCAGGGGACCCACCCTGAAGGGCAGGTCGGGCACGATCCTGACGTGGGGGCGCAGCACCTCGGGCATCTCCAGCTCCCCCATCTTCTTCTTCTTGTAGCTCCCCACCAGCAGCAGGCTCTCGTTGCGGGCGCGCAGCTGCGCCAGCACCGCCGGGTGCGAGGCGGCAGCAAAGGCGCTCGCATAGTCCCGCCGCTTGGGGTGCACGGCGCCCTGTGGGCGGGGCACCGGAGGGCTGGCAGGCGTCTCGGCACGCTCAGAACACCAAGGCAAGTGAAGGTAAGACAGGCACCTGACAATTGCTGGTAATCATAGGAGGGCAAGACGAGGGACGTGCGAGGATCGGGTCGGTTCTGAGCGGCGTGCCAAGCGGCACGGGTGCGCCGGCAGGTGCGGCGCCCGCCCGCCAGCCCACGCCCTTCCTCCCACCCCTGCGCCCACCCGCCCACCTGGATGCACAGGTGCTGCAGGCGACCGGCATAGGGTGCGTCTCCCTTGCTGGCGCGGCCGCCCCCCGGGAACGCCGCCTCGTCTGAGGGGGCCCACGGCACCAGCGGCGCGATCCAGGGCACCTGCGAGGAAGGCAGCGCAGGGTTTGGGGCGTCGCCAGCTGGCGCCGACAGGCTGCTGAGGTCGACTGGCTATGCCTCCATGCATCCATCCATCTAGGATGCATGCCCCCCAGCATTCCCAGCTGTTGTCGGGAACCGTTGACAGGGCGGCCCACCTCCAGGCGGGGGTCCACTATCGACAGGTCCGGCCGCCAGCGCTTCATGTCCGCCGCCCAGCCCTGCAGCAGCGACTGCAGGTAGGCGGAGCCGCAGGGAGCCAGGGACAGCAGCTGCATGGCGCGCGGCGCCGACGTCGCAGGGCCTGCCAGGCAGGGGGTGCACACAACAAGCGAGGCTGAGTCCAGAGGCAGGCGGGTGGGAACAGCAGCGACAGCAGCTGCAGGGCACGCGAGGGCGCGGCAGGGCTGCCAGAGAGATGCACGCGCGGGTGTGGGCACACAAGTGGGAATAGGCACACATGCATGCACCGCCAGCGCACCCGCCAGCCTCCCATGCCTGCTCCCCCCCCATCCCACCTGCGCCGTCGGTGTGCGGCATCGCCTGCCCCAGCAGCGTGGGCCCCACCCATTCGGGCGCGTTGTTGATCAGCCAGCGCGGGTTGTGCACCGCCAGCTGCAGCCGCTGGCGCGCCGGGCGGCCGCCCACCAGCGCGCCCTGCAGCGGCTGCGTGGCCTTGCCCTCGGGGAACGTCACCATCAGCACCACGTCGTACTGCACAGAGGGGAGAAGGACACACACGCCAGCAGCAGCGGTCGGCGTTGGCGGTGCGCAAGGTGCCCGCAAGGTGCATGCGTGGCAGCTTGGCAGCGCGACAGCGTCGACCCGGCTGCTCCGGCAGCTGCCTGCCCACACCTGCGCCGCATCCCCCTCTATCTTTTCGCGGGGCAGCAGGCGGCCGCGGAACCAGCGATTCATGACTTGCTGCGGCAGGGGGGAGGGGCAGGGGGCACGCAGGCGGGCGCGCGACTCGTCGGCGCAGCGGGAAAGGCCGTGTGCGTGCACAGCAGCAGGCCATGAGGGTCACGCAGGCAGGCCTGCCTTGCAATGCGCGGTGCCAGCGGAACATCAACAGAGACGCGGCACGGCTGGCCCTGCACGTGGTGCCACCCCTGCCGGCAGAAGGTCTTGCCTTGAGGCCGCGTGCGTTCTTGTGGAGGTACACGTTGGTGTCGCAGCCAGCAGCCTGGCCGCAGGTCGACAGGGGGCGGAGAGCGTTGCTGGGCAGGCAGGGCGGAGCGGCTGTTGCACGTGCAGGCCGAAGGCGGCTGGCGCAGGCACAGCTCCTCGTCTCTTCCTGCATCCGCTTACACCTTGCTCGTGCCTCTTACCTGGAACGCCCACGCCATGCCTGCCGTGACGTCCAGGTGGAACATGGCGCCGTTGTAGATGGCGCACGTGGGTGCTGCCCGCTTGGGTGCTGCCCGCTTGGGCTGCTGCTGGTGGTGGTGCTGCTGCTGCTGCTGCGCCTTGGGACGCTTCTGCAGCTGCTGCTGGGTGGGTTGCTGCCGCTGCTCCTCCTCCTCCTCCGCCTCCTGCTGCCGCTGCTGGTGGGTTGGTTGCTGCCGCTGCTGCTGCTCCTCCTCCGCCTCCTCCTGCCGCTGCTGGTGGGTGGGTTGCTGCCGCTGCTGCTCCTCCTCCTCATGCCGCAGGTGGGGGGTGGGTTGCTGCCGCTGCTGCTCCTCCTCCTCCGCCTCCTCATGCCGCAGGTGGGGGTGGTGCTGCTGCTGCGCCTTGGGACGCTTCTGCAGCTGCTGCTGGGTGGGTTGCTGCCGCTCCTGCTCCTCCTCCTCCGCCTCCTGCTGCCGCTGCTGGTGGGTTGGTTGCTGCCGCTGCTGCTCCTCCTCCTCCGCCTCCTGCTGCTGCAGGTTGGGGGTGGGTTGCTGCCGCTGCTGCTGCTGCTCTTCCTTCGCCTCCTCCTGCTGTCGCTGCTGCTGATGGGATTTGGGCGAGAGCGTGAGCTTTGCCGCGGGCCGCTTGGTGCCGCCGTCGGCGCCACTGCCACCGCCGCTACTGCCGGCTGTCTCCAGCTGCTCCAGGTGCGTGGCCACGTCCTCCTGCCCATCTGCATCTTCATCATACTCCAGTTCGTCACCAACCAAGGACGCAGATGGCTGCAGGAGGCACGAGAGCGAAGGTGGGTTAAGCGCGGGTCGCTGGAGCACCCTGGAGGCGCTGCCAAATCGCGCACATCGGTCCGCACCTCGTCTGGATGCCTGTGTCGGGCTGAGGCGCTGTGCGAAGGCTGCAGGCGTGACTCGCGGGCGCGCTGCGCAGCCAGGCTGGTTGATCGGCTAAAAGACAGTGGCAGGGCCAACATGAAGGCCGCCAACGCCAGGAGGAGCAGCAAGATGCCCTGCAACGCTCCCCCTGTTTGTGCCGCGCGCGCCTTCATCGCCTGGAAGCCCGCGGGGCAAGCAGCATCGACGGACAGTCGAATGGGATGCAAAAAGTACAGCTGCGGGGCAGCCTGGGGATCCAGCGGCGCAGCAGGCACTGCGGCGGCGGGGTAGGCGGCGCTGCTGGGAAGCGCCGGTTATGCATGCAGGGTGGGGTGCTGGGTGCAACACGGCGCTGCAGCAGTCGTACTGGTGAAGTGACGGACGACCAGGGATGGTCTCGGTGCTCAGGCAGGGAGACCCGGTTGTGTGTTACAGGCTGCACCGCCACGAGGTAGGGAGAGCGGCTGCGCTCAGTCTTCTGCCTCTTCCTCCTCCTCTGCAGTTGCTGGGTCCTCCCCATCCGCACCCACTGCCGCCTCCAGCGCCGCTTGCGGTGTCCGCTAGGAAGCGCGCCGCAACGTCAGCATTATGCCGCATCACCGTACGGCGGAGGCGCCACGCCGCGCTGTGCGCCACTGCGTTTGCTGCGTCGTCAAACGCTGACAGCAACGCTGCCGCGTAGCTCAACTCCTCGGGAGGCGCCTCCTCACCAGAGCCAGCCGCCGTCGCCGCCGCAACCTCGCCCTGCGCTGCGCCGCCGCCCGCCGCCGTGGGAAGCAAGTCCAGGCTTCCCTGCCTGCGCAGCCGCCGCCGCTGCTGCGCCGCCGATGCCGCCGCGCCCGCTGCTGCTGCGAGGTTTGTGCTACCATCAGCGACGTTGGTGTTGTTGGCGCCAACGCCGGCGCCAGATCCTGCCCCAGCAGCCTCCCGCGCCCTTGCCGCGGCCGCCTTGCGACAGCGCAGCCACTGCTCCTGCTGCTCCTGCTTGCTGCGGTTTGCCACAGCAAGGCCTATTTCGCCTCCCAACCGGCCTGGGTCCAGCCTCTCGGCGGTGATGCCGGCCCGGCGGTAGCTGTAGGCTGCTGCTGGATCATAGTAAGAATACGCTTCGAGCACGCTGCGGACAGAGGATGCACGGGTGGGCGGTGCACGGCTGAGGCAGCACAGGAGACCAGGGAGCTGGGCGGGGCCGACGGAGGGGTACAGAGGCACAGGCAGCTGGCCAGCTCTGCTCGACCCCAACATGCAGCACCCCTCTCAAGCGTCGGCAGCGGCGTGCCTGCCTGCCTTCCCACATGCACGCACGCAGCCACGCCCCGCACCCCGCAGCGCACCTCTCGTCTGTGAGCAGCGGCGTGCCGACCTGCATCGCGATAGCTATCGTGCTGGAGGTCTTTTTTGTGGTGTATGCATCTGCAGCAGACAGAGGAGCGGGCTGCTTGAGCAGGCACTTGCACGCGCAGCGGCATGCCAGCATGCACACGTGCACACCGGAGCAGGCAAGCGCAGTGGTGTGTGGCCTCTGCTGCAGCGCCAGCCAGCCAGCTGCCGGGGGGCGCCACCCACCTGAGCCAAAGGCGGTGAGGAGGGCGCGGCAGTGAGCCAGCGTTTCATAATACTCCTGCAGCGGAGAAGCAGGAGGAGGAGGCAGCGAGATGAAGAAAGATAGGGAGGAAGCAGCAAGAATGGCTGCACGCACCACGCGGGGTTTCAGCAGACAAAGCTGAGCCGTACCAGCAGTCGCTCCCGACCCCCTGCCCTCTTCCAACGCCCCCTCCTCTGCAGGGTGCTGCCTGCTGCTCTCTCCCAGCGCAGCGCAGCACCCCCGTGTGCTGCCCACAGCCACCCCATGCGTGCCTCGTAGGGAAGGCTGGACAGGATGCGCACAAACGGCTGCAGCGCTGCCGGGATGTCCAGCCCCTTGCCGCTGCCGCTGCCGACGATGAGCAGGCTCTCGTTGCGGGCGCGCAGCTGCTCCAGCACGGCTGGGTGCGAGGCGGCGGCAAAGGCGCCGGCGTAGTCCCGCCGCTTGGGTTCGATGCTGCCCTGCAAGGCAAACGAAGCGGGCAGCAGCAGGTGGAGCGCCGCAGCAGCAGGTGGAGCGCCGCAGCCGACACGCGGATCAACTAAAGACGAAGCAGTCATCCACCCACCTGGATGCACAGGTGCCGTGGGCGCCCCTCAAAGTCGCCGCTGCCAGCCGCCGCCGCCGCCAGCGCTGGGTCTGCCGGCGCCCACGGCACCAGAGGCGCCAGCCAGGGAACGGCGGCGCGCGCCCGCCCGCCGCGGCCGTCGAGCCCCGTGGCCCAGGCTTCCATCATCGCCGCCAAGAATTGGGACACCTGCAGAGCGTCAAAGGGGAGGAGGAAGGCAATCGGTGAGGGACACGCTGCGGCAAAGACGGGCTCAAGCGGAGAAACGCCTGGGGCTGGGCATGCGGTCGGCCGCGCTACCCTCCTGCACGTTGCTCTCACTCACACATGGGGCCAGGGTGAGCAGCTGCATGCGCGGCGGCACTGCCGGCGCCGCCGCCCCCTCTTCGCCGCTGGCAGGGCCGCCGCCTGTCGAGCGCACCCACGCCAACACGTCCTCCTGCAGCAAATTCAGGCGGCAAGATGAGGCAGGGTTGTCAGAGACCCAGCCAACCAGGCCAGACGCACCTCTGTGCCAGCCAGCTGCCTGCTATTATAACCGACCTCATTCCTTCCGAAACCAGCGACCAGCCACCCTACCTGCAGCACTCCCAGCAGCCACGGGTTCGTGGCCGCGGTGCAGCCGCCCACCAGGCGGTGCGGGTTGTGGGAGACCAGCAGGAAGCGCTGGTGGGGCGCCGGCTGGTGCAGGCCCTGGGGCAGGGGGGGGGACCACGCGGCGGATTGGTTGGTAGCCAGGTTGGTTGGTACCCGTGAGTGGGTGGGCGAGCGGGTGAGTGGGTGGCTTCGTCAGGCGGCGGCCCTCGTCACGCACCAGCCCCCTACAGTTCTGGGTGCTTGGCCACGCACGCGCGGCTGGTGTCGACCTCTAGCCCATGTACGTCAGCTGGCGACGCACAAGAAGGCGGCGGTATGGGCGGGCCTGCGCCGGTTGCACACCGCCGACCCATGCGCGACCAAGCTTGCGCCACTTCCCCTACATGCCCCCCACCTGCAGCAGCGCCCACTGCGTGTGGAAGAAAGGCTGCGGCTCGGGGAACGTGATCAGCACCAGCACGTCATACTGCAGGCACATTGAGGTAGGAACAGAGGTAGGGGAACACAAGAAACAACAGGGGGTTCGAACAAATGAAGAGGGCGACCCGCCAAGGCCTGCTGTTCTGTGCTACGGGACGCATGCTGTGCACGCTCGTCGGGTGCACGGCGTGCGACAGGCTGCCAAGCGTGCCTGCGCTGCATCTGCCAGCATCTCTGTGTAGTCCTTGAACTGCCCCGTGTACCAGGTGAGCATCACATCCTGCCACAGCAGGGGGAAGGCACCGTTGTCACGAGTTGTCAAAACAAAATGAACCAAGTTCGAAGAGGCAGGCCTGCTGGCCCTTCCACCAACGAGTCGCGCGACCTTGTGGCTGCGCGCCGGCCAACACGAAATGACGGCGCCGCAGGCAGCGGTGGGGCGCGCTGAGGTGTTCAGTCGCCCATGCTCCGCACAACGCACCCGCATGCCGTGGATGGAAGGGTTGAAATAGACGGTCACGTTGCAGCCTGCCTCCTGCGCAACAGATCGAGCAGGAGAGCAGCAAGGCGCATGCATTTGTTGATACTTGCTACCAACGCTACAGTAGCCGCCGCAGCTGTCGGCCGCGCCTGCGCAGCAGCACTCGCCGACACGCACAGCACGCATCATCAACATGCGGCACCACTCCCCCCCTTCCGCACCTGGAACGCCCACGCCAGGCCGGCAGCCACGTCAGCATGGAACTGCACGCCGTTGTATACGGCGCACTTGGGTGCAGCCCCCTGCTGTGCCGCTGCCTGCTGCTGCGCAGACCTGGACAGTCTGGCTGCTGTAGGCGGGGTGCCTGCCGGCTGGTGCCCATTTGCAGCACCAGGATCGGCGTGCTCTAGGTCCTCCAGCGAGGCAACTGCACCAACTGACAAGCTTTCGCTGCTGCCATTGCTGCTGGTGTCGCCGCCTTTGCTGCTGCCGTCGACGCCACTGCCGTCGCCGCTGCCGCCGGCGGCAGCGACGGTTGGCAACCGCTCGAGCGGCTCCAAGCTGGTGACCAGCTGCGGCGGCGGCGCAGCGCTGCCTTGCCGCTGCTGCCCCCAAGCCAGCGCCAGCAGCAGCAAGGCGCCCAGCAGAGCGCCTCTGCTCCAGGGCGTTCGTCTGGCGCCCGGCTTGCGCATCGCTGCGTTGTGCCTGCCTTCAAACGCACGTGAAAGGTCGGGTGGTGCAAGTGCAGGCGTGATGATGCGCCCGCGTTGCAAGGGCACGCCGCCGACACCGCCGCCGCGCCGCTGCCACCACAGCAGGCCGCACATTTCTGCTCGGTGCTTGCCGGACACCATTGCAGCTGCGGGCTGCTCCTCAAGCCACACACCTGACAATCAGTGCCTTGACACTTGTGCAGGACAGCACAAGCCAGGACGTCTCAGTGCCGGGCGGTGCGCCCACTGCTGGGGTCTCCGAGAACAGCTGTTGATCAACATGAGGCAGCCACCAGCAGCCTTTCTCTTTGCAGCACGCAACATCGCTCAGCACCGGTTGGGCGGCCCGCTGCTGGGGGCGGGGTTACGCTGAAAGGAGAGGCAAACATAGATGTACAAGTGCAGCAGCGACGCAGCATGGCCAAGCAGCAAGTGATCGCTGCCTCGTGCGGCGAGCTGCACAAGGGCCGCCAGGACGGCGGTTGCTGCACAAACGGCGTACACGCAGCGAATGGCGGCGTCGCTGCAGCCGCTGCCGCCGATCCCGCCGCTGCCGCGAGCGCTGCAAGCAAGCAGACGCTTCACTCCAGTCCGCTCATGTCGAGTACCGCCTTTGTCACAATCTGCGTCGCCTCGGCATACCTGGGAAGCATGGGTGGGTGGGTGAATTGCAACGGGTGCGAGCGTCAAGCGGCAGCGGCATGCCGAGGCAGCGCACGACTTTTGTTGCGGTTGCCGCGCAATGCCGGCCCGCAGCAGCAGAGACACGACAAGGCTACGTGGCGAGCTTCTGCCAACAAACCTCGAGCTGCCCCACCATGCACCAGCGGCGTCGACAGCACCCACCCCCTCCCACCCGCCCCGCCCCTGCCCACCTGTCGCAACACCGCGCCAGGCACTGCTGCTCGCTGCTGCTGAGGCTGCTGCTGGGCTTGGTGACGCACTTGTCAAAGCACTTGTCCCGCACCGTCTGCGCGGGGCGGGGGGGGGGGGGGGGGGGGGGCAAGGCAGGCAGGCGCGTGGGAGGCAGGCAGGGGTCGCAGTGGTTCTAAGAGGGAGGGGTCGTGCCGCGCCGTCGGCAGGCAAGCAGGGAGGGTCTGGTGTGCGAGGCCTGTCGAAGCACTCGTCCCGCGCCGTCTGCGTGCGGCCGGCGGCAGCGGGCGCTGGCGGAAGTGATGCAAAGGCAAGACAGCTGGCAAGGCCCAGCACCCGCAGCAACGTCTGCGCTTCACCACCCAACAGCCACCGGCCTGCACCCACACCGCTCTCGTTTTCTTCGACAGGCTCACCTGGTAGAACTCCTGCAGGAAAGCTATCTGCAACAGAGGAGGGACCGGCAAACGGAATGGTTGCAAGCAAGCACGCATTGGGCAGCACAGGGTCAAGCTGGCGCATGCAAGGACCGGCATGCGGGGCCCGGTTCCCCCTGTGTGGACGCGCCTGCATCTCATGCTGGACCTGCGTGGCCGGAGGGCAAGGGACGTGAGGGTGGGTGAGGGGGGTGGGAGGATGGGGGCAGGGCGCTTTGGCGTTGCAAGGATGCGCATGCTGGTGCAGCTGCCGCCAGCGCATGCCTGGCGGTTTGCCCCTGGTACGCTTCTGCATGCACCAGCAACATTTCCTAGCCGCCGCCGCCGCCACCGCCGCCGCCGCTGCCGCCGCCGCCTGCCGCCCGCAACCTGGCGAGCTTCCTGGCTGCGTCCACGCTGCTCATACCCTCCGGCATGTCTGCACAACGTGCACGGCGCCTCTGAGCGGCGGCAGAGCACGGGTTTGGGGCGCAGGCGCTTCCTTCCCGCCCCAACCCGCTGCTCACCGCATCCATCACTTGCGCCTCGGAAGGCTCGCCGCTCGAGTGTCCATAAGAGGCCATGGCGAGTGGTGAGGGGCAACTCGGACCGGGAAGCGGTGTGAGCGTGGGTAGAAGCGTGTGTGGGCAATAAAGATGACTGGCTTATAGCTGCTGGAGCGCGATGGCGAGCGGAGGATCCTGTTCTTTCGTCGTGACGACACGCTGGCCAAAATTGCGCCGCTCTGTTTCTTCCGGCCTCCCCGCACGCTTGCACGCATCCCTGCGCGCAAGTCGGACAACCTCCGCGTCTGTCATTTGCTGAGCGCAACCTCTGGAAACCTGCGATCGCTTCTGTCATTTGCTGAGCTCAACTTCTGCGGCATCTCTCGGCGCCCCTCGCCTTCCCTGTGGCGAGCCGCCGGAGCTGCTACGAGGTACTAGGTGAGGCGCACAGCATGCAGGGCCCTCTTTTCAACTGCCGTCGACGCGGCGGCGGCGGCACGCTGCGCGCTCGAGGTGCGTCGGCGCCGGCGCCTGGCAACACCGCCCGCGAGCTCCCCACCCGTTTGCTGCTCTTCAGGCACCGCAGTGGAATCGGAAGCAGCACCCATGTCGCGGGAAGAGGTCGCCGCTGCGATGCGCAACTTGCAGCTGTCGTTGGATGGGCTGCAGCGAGAGCTGGAAGGTGCGACCGCGCAGACCCATATGCGGGTGCCCCATCGGCATTGCATGCAACTGCTGCGTCAGGCGCTTGCATACCTGAAGCAGGGATGCCCAGCGGCAAGCATCAGGGGCGCGGGACGAGGCCTGCATTTACACGACCGCCAGACTGTGGAACTCCCCATCCCCCCCCCCCCCCCCCGCCTGCCTGGGAACCAGGCAATCCCCCAACTCACCGCCACTCCACTTGCACTAGGGTGCCATCCGCGTGCTGTCCAACACTACATGGGGGCAGCACATGCTGCCAAGGTCCTTGCACCTGACAGACCGAGCTGCTCCCCTGCCCCTGCAGGCGCCATCCGCGCCCTGCCCGACACCAAGCGGGAGGCGCTGCCGGAGGCGCTGGCGGCGGTTCGCACGCGGCTGGCGCGCTTTGGTCTGGAGCAGATCGCTGAGCTAGACAGCTTTGCCAGCGAGGCGGGCTGGCGGGTGAGGAAGGGCGCAGCAACAAAGTGGCATAACAGGTTCGGTGGTGAGACAAGGACCAGGCTGGCTGTTGGGGTGGCGGGTGGGGAGTGCTGCCGAAACCGTCGGTACAGTGGTCGTCGCAGTACCCGTGCATTTGCCAGGTGCCTGCCAGCCCCGCCGACCCAGGCTCTCACGCACGCACGCTGACGCCGCAGGCGGAGCCGCCGGGTGCCGAAGACTCTGCGGCAGCCGTCACGCCCGGCGCAGCGCCGGGCTCTGCGCTCAGCAGCGGCAGCGGCGGCGAGGGCACGCCGTATGCGGGCGTGCAGCTGCGCAGCCGGGTGGCATCTATCCAAAAAATGGGGGGCATCCCTGCGCTGGGTGGCGGCCTGGTCCTGCCGCGCATGACGCCGGGCCAGCGGCCGCAGCTGAACGCCACCGCCAGTCCGGCAGGTGCGCTGCAGTGTCTCTCTTTTGAAAGGCGAGGGGTGGGGCACGAGGAGGGTGAAGGAGTTGGGGCGATGTGGTGCTTGCCTGCACTTGTGCTGGCTTCTGCTGCCGCCCACCGTCGTTGCCTTCCCCTCCCCCTTCCCTCCCCCCTCCCTGCAGCTGTGGAGATCATGCGGGGTCGGCTGGGCAGCGGCGACGCCGACGCCACGCCGCTGCGCAAGACTGGCGGCGAGGAGGAGGGAGCGGCGCCGACGCCGCTGGTGCAGCTGCGCGCCGCGCCCGCGGCCTCGCGGATGGCGGGCACGCCCGGTGCGGCGGCGCCGGAGAGCGAGCTGGCGGCGGCGATGGCACGGCGCATGCAGCGGCTGGGCGTCAGCCCTGATAAGGAGCCGGCGGCGGCGGCGGAGAGCGTGGCATGCGGGGGTTAAGCTTGCGAGTGTTATTTGTATCGACTACAGGTCTGGGTGCTGCTGCTGTCTACGCTGCAGCAAGAGCACTGGAGGCGTGCAGGTGTTGACAGCAGCATGGTGTGCGGGGCACGACGTGGCGGCGCCGCCGGCATTTGTGGTGGTCACTGACGGTCTTTGATGGCGATCGGCCCTGCTTGCATTCCATTCATCCTCACTGCTGCCATCTTGACTATCCATTTCGCTGAAACGGCCAACGGCAAGCACTCAGTATGGCCTCGAGCATTACCGCTGGTCGGGCGGCGATCCAGCGCAATGATCGCTCCAACGGCGCACCGAGCATGATTTCCGTGCCGCGAGCCCTTGCTCGCGTGCAGCAGGGGCGCCAGTGCAAGCGCTCCCTTCGCGTAGGTGCGTCGGCCCTACGCCCGCACCCTCCAAATTGCTGTAGGGGAGATCGAAAATGCTTGTGACAGCGAGGGAGGGCCGGCAATGTGGCGCCTTTGGCCGCACGGCGGCGGCGGCTGCAAGGCGCCGGCGCCGCCACTTTGCCACCCGCACACGCGGCCTCACCTCCACCTCCTCTCCACGCCTTGCGCTGCAGCCGCTGCATCCAGCCCCGCGTTGGAGGCCGCCCCGGGCCCCGCACCGCTCAACCGCCAGCTCCCCGAGGCCGACGCCCGCTTCAGCGTACGACGGGAGCCTCAGTTACGGTACATGCCCTGGCCCAACTCCCAAGTGAACCTCGTGCCCCAGCATGCTTGCCAGCTTCTTCCCGCCCTTGCAGGGCCTGCGTGTGCTGGTCGCCGGCGCCACCGGCGGCGTGGGCAAGGCGGTGGTGAAGCAGCTGGCGGCGCAGGGCGTGTCGGTGCGGGCGCTGGTGCGCGACGGCGTCAAGGCCTCGGGAATGCTGCCCCCCGCCAGCCAGGGCGTGGAGATCGTGGAGGGTGAGGCTGGTGTGGTTCCGTAGTTGCACGGCAAGAACAAACGGGTGCTGCAAAGACGGATGGAGGGATGTGCATGCTTCGATATGGGCGCCTGGAGGCCAGCACGGCCTTGCCAGTGAGAACGCTAGAATTGTGCAGGCGAGGCGTCGCACGGGGGAAGCGCGTTCTTTGCAGCCGCCCGGGCTGCGCCGGTCCAGCTGCGCGTTTCCCCACCCTGCCAACCGCCATCTCTTCTATCCTGGTGCTTCCATGCACCGCAGGAAATGCGTAAACATAAAGCACCGTGGCTTCCAGGGCTCGTCCCAGCTGCGCGTTTATCTGCTCTGCCGACCGCCGTCTCTGCTTCCATGCTGGTCTTGCTCTGCAGGCGACGTGTACAAGTTTTCGACGGTGGCCAAGGCGATGGCTGGCTGGTGAGTGCCATTTGCACAGTGCCCTGCCGCTGCTTCGCAGTGGAGGCGGTGCCGGCGCACATGGCTGCAGTGACCAAATGTGGCGATGGCTGGCTGGTGCGTGGCCACTCGCGCCTGCGCCACCTGTCAGCAATGCCAGGCAGCGACGCCTGTCAGCACGTGCTCCTGCGTGGCTCCTCGCCCGCCCTGCCCTGGGCTGCCCAGGCTCGCCAGCTGCGCAGCACCTCGTCGCTGCCAACCCCAACCGCAACAGACACCCTCCACATCTGCCCCCCTCTCACGCCGCGTGCCTCGAACGTGCAGCACCGCCGTGATCTGCGCCACAGGCCCCACCGACGGGCTCAACCCCCTGGGCCCCTACACAGTGAGCGAGCCACAGTCGCTGCCCTGCTTCCGCGCTGCCCGGACGCTGTTGCTGCTGGCCGCATGTTGCCTGCTGCTGCTACCATGCTATACCCGCCCGCCTGCCCGCCTGGCCTGCCTGGCCGCTGCCTGCCTGGCCGCTGCATGCTTCCACCTGACGGTACCACTTGGCCCTTCCCCTCCTTCCCTCCCCCCCTCACCGCCAGGTGGACTGTGAAGGCACCAAGAACCTCGTGGCAGCGGCACAGCAGGCGGGCGTCAAGAAGTTTGTCCACGTCACCTCCATCGGCTGCGACGACCCCCTGTTCCCGCTCAACGCTTTCTTCGGGGTGCTGTTCTGGAAGAAGCAGGTGGGTGTGGGTGTGAGAGGTGTCAAGCGCTGGCCCAAATGTCTTGGGGTGCTGCGCAAGTCTACAGCAACCTGGCAGCCTACATGACACGCAAACCCTCTGCGCCCCACCGCCACCTCCCTGACCTTCGTCGTAACGGAACTGCAGGGCGAGGTGGCGCTGCAGCGGTCGGGCATCGATTACACGATCATCCGCCCGGGCGGGCTGGTGGACGAAGCCAAGAATGGGCGCGGCGAAGGGCAGGTGGGTTGCCCTACACCCTTGTTGTGGTGCAGTCTGCTTGTGTCGCTGCGCAGAGGCAGGGCAGGGCAGCACGCCCGGATGCAGCGTGCACCTGCCTGCATTGGTGCCGCCCCCCTGGAGGACAGGCCTTCCCACGTGCCCTGATGGCAGGCACCGCTTCCACCACCCACGCGCAATTTCAACATCATCCGCTTGGACACCACACCACCCACCCACCATGCTCCCCCCCTCCCCCACTGCCAGGTGGTGATGGGCGGGCCAGACGCCTACGGCCTCCCCCCGCGCAAGTCCCCTGGCAGCATCCCCCGCGCCAGCGTCGCCGAGTGCTGCGTGGCGGCGCTGGTGGAGCCCGCCGCCAGCGGCAAGGTGGTGGAGCTCATCTGCGACAAGGAGGCGCCTGCGCTGGGCTTCACCGAGCTGTTTGCCGCCGTGTGAGCGGCGTTCTGAGTGGCGGGTTGGGCGGGTGCGCCCCGCAGGCGAGCCCCGCTCCGGTGGTGCAGCCATGCTGGGCACGCCCTTGCGTGCCGCCACGGCGCGCCCGTGCTGCCAGTGTGCTGCACCACTTTGCAGTGGCCCTGCCCCGCCTCGGCCTTAAGCCAAGCTGAACGAACCTGCTGCGAATGATGCACCCTCCTGATCTATTTATCGCCTACATACGTGCCTGTGCCCCCCGCTTGCGTTGACCCCTCCCCCATTTCATTGTCGACCGTCATGTTGAGTTGTCAACACAATACGATTGCAGTGCGATTGGCAAGTCACATGAGGGCGCAGCAGCTGGGGGGCAGGAGGGAGAGGCTGCCCGGGGGCACGCCTCCTTCGTCGCCCGCGTGTGCCGCCTGCGCTTGCTGCCACGGCTGCTGCTGCCCCCATCCTGCCGGCACTGCCGCCGCCTGCTGCCACGGGGCCTGCTGCTGCGGCGCACGCGGTTCGGCGGCAATGGCGAGCAGCGCACGCTCGGCGGCGTACCCGTTGACAGCCGAGTTGTCGAGTGCCCACGTGAAGGCGCCGCCGATGCCGCGGGCCTTCAGCCGCCGGAACGCGTCCAGGCACGCCGCCAGCTGCGGGCCGCGCAGCTGCTCAGGCTCTGTGCATGCAGCAGCGTGGGCAAAAAAGGAGAGAGGGTTACCAATGCCGCATGGATTAGGTGTTGTGCAGCAAGGCCCCCCCCGCAGAAGATTGGGGTGTGCACAGAGGCGTGGGTGGTGAGCAGCTTGGGGCGCGGCAGCGCCGACGGCGGCACGCCTGCCTGCCTGGCCGCCACGCTTGCAGAGCGGAGGTGCATAGGTCCTCCACCTGTGTTCACACAAGCGCCAGCCGGCCGTCGCTGCAGCTCAGCTATTCTTGGCAGCATAACCCCCTGTCCCCCCATCACCTGTGTTCACCCCCAGCGTCAGCCGGCCGTAGCTGCCGCCCAGCTCCCGAGCCAAGCGCTCGTATGCTGCCACAATCTGCAGGCAGGCAGAGGAGCGGAGGACGCGATGCAGGGCGGGGCGCCATGCACCACCGTATGAGCATGACAGCAGCCAGAGGTCAGCACACATCGACTGCCTTTGTTTCCACTGCCTTGGTTGCCCCCCCCTCCCCCCCCTGCCTGCCTGGTCTGCATTGGCGTGCGGCGACTCCAGCTCAGCATAGACCTGCCAGCAGGGATGGATTCAAATATGGAAAAAGAAATGTCAATAGGCAAACGCACTTGATATCATGCTGCGATGCCATGTGGCCTGCCTTGGGCTCTTGCGCCCCAGCTGCTGCTGCCTAAAACCAACTCTCCCTGTGCCCACCTACCTGCCAATTAACGTAGTCTATGTTGCTCCCTGCCAGCTGCGAGGCGCACAGGGGGGGAGGGGGAGGCAGGCGGACGAGTCTGCAATGTTGCAGGCCAGGGGCTGCACGCCGGCACCTCCTGCCCAGCGTGCAACAGCGCCCCTCAATTCTTCGCGGCGCCCCGGCTGTTGCCACCGTCTCCACCCAGCCGCACCCCACCTGCAGCAGCTGCCTGTAGTGCGGCCACACGCAGTCAAAGGGCACCACCGTGACCAGCAGCGACGGCCGCCAGGCCTTGAGCTGCGCGACCAGCGCCGCCAGCGCCTCGGGGAACCCTCCCGCGTCCAGGCCCTCCTGTGATGTGTGTGTGTTGGGAGGAGTTGGATGGGAGGCGCTGCAGGCGGTGCGGTGCAGCGGGCCGGGGGAGCTGAGCAGGCTTTTGACAGGGCAGAGCACGCTGGCATGAATACAGGCGTTATTGACGTCGTTTAATGACGCAGCGTGCACTCCACACAGTTTCCAACACAGCGCGCACAGACACACACACGCGCCTCGTAGTTTACATCTAGCCCCACGAGGGAGTAGCGAGTCATCAAGTCTTCCAAGCTGGCCGCCGCGTTCTCCACCCACTGCTGCAGCGGCACCGCCGGGCCCCAGGCGAAGCCAGCGCCGGCCAGCGACAGCATGCCGCGCTGCCCTGTTGGGTGCTGCTGCGAGGCGGCGCGCTCCAGCTGCGCGGGATCTGTCCAGCGGGGGATGGAGGGCGGGGGTGGGTAGAGGGGCATGAGCGGAGGAGCTGCTGCGAGGCTGAGCATGCAAGGCGTTGCTGTTGGGGTGTGACCGGGGTGGGAAGGATAGGGGCATGAGCGAGTGGGTATGAGCGGGGATGAGCGGAGGCAAGGGCGGCGAGCGCGGCGACTGCAGCAAGCTGCCATTGCTGTTACTGCCCTCGATGAAGCGCACCCCCCTTCCCTCCCCCGTCCCCCCCCCGATGCACGCACCGTAAAAGGTGAACACGCCATCGTGCGCCGCATCTCTGGCGAACGAGTAAATGAGGTGTAGCGGCAATGAGGCGTCGCCGTCACCGGCGGCGCCACCGCCGGGCGCGGCGGCGAGCGCTGGCAGCGGGCGGCCTAGAGGGCGCGCTCCTGCGTAGGCTGCGATGAACATGATCGGGTTGCAGAGCGTGGTGGGAGGATCCAGGGGGAAGGGGGAGGGCAGGTGCTGGCAGCTCGGCGCAGCTCAAACGGCTTGATCGGCGAATTCAGCGACTTGTGAGCCGATAGGAGGCGTTCAGGAGTCGAGAGCGACGCGAATACTCGCGCAGGAGAGCGAGGGACTTGCCAACACTTTCTCGCGCGCCGCATGGACTTCGTGCTCGCTTGCCAGTCATTCTGCTGACCTTCTAAGACCCAACCTTACACTCAGGTTTCGCCACAGTCCGCGGATCGCGCCTGCCTTAAACCTCCCGTCTCGCTCTCCCCACCCACCCGCTTGCGCCGGCTGAAATGGCGACGCAATTGTCCAGCAGGGCGTGGATCGCCGATCGGGGTGCCCTGGCGGCGCCTCGGCGCTCTTGCAGCGGCGTTCGCAGGCAACAGCGGCTGCAGGCGCACGCCACCACGCTGCTGGACACGCTGCTGAAGCCGGTGCTGGACATTGGAGAGGTACTTGGGTCGGCGCGATCCGGGGTGTGGCAGAGAGCTCGTGCCGCCGCCGCCGCCTGCCGCTGCTGCCGCCGCCTGCCCGCACACTCCCTCCCCTGCCCCGGTTCCACCCCGCAGCGTAAGCCGCTCAAGGAGGGCATCGCCAACTTTTACGACGAGTCCTCGCAGCTGTGGGAGTCGATGTGGGTGAGTCTGCCGCTCGCTGCGCCCTGGCCTGGCCCTGTGCTGGCTCGTGCCTCCCGCCCGCTCGCGCCGCTGCGGCACGCGCACACCCTGCAGGTCCCTTGCTCATTTGATCATTCGTTGCACAGCGCTGCACCACAACAAAGGCACGCCGCGGGTGCGTCGTGTCGGCACATGGCAGGAATGGGTCTCCCGCACGTCCTTCCCACCACTCCTCCCCTAAGCTTAATGTTAACGCCATGCCGTTCCCTCCCAGGGCGAGCACATGCACCACGGCTACTACCCTAAAGGCTCAGCGCCCAAGACCAACCAGCAGGCGCAGATAGACATGATCGAGGAGACGCTGAGCTGGGCGGGCGCCACGTCAGCGGAGAAGGTACGCGGCGAGGCAAGGTGCTGCCGCCTGCCCTGCGGCCGTCTGTGCTGCGGCCTGATCCTCTGCAGCTGCACGCAATTCTCAAGCACTTGCTGCTGTTCTCCTTACCGTAGTCACAGCCTGTTTCAACTTCACCGCAACCCTCCACACACGCACTCACAGGTGGTGGACGTCGGCTGCGGCATCGGTGGCAGCAGCCGCTACCTGGCCCGCAAGTTCGGGTGCACGGCGCGCGGCATCACCCTGTCGCCCAACCAGGCGGCGCGGGCAAACCAGATGGCGGCGGCGCAGGGCCTGGGGGACGCCTGCACGTTCCAGGTGGCAGGTGCGTGCGGGGGCGCTCGGTGCATGTGTGTGTGCACGGGGCCAGGGAGGGACAAGGCTGGCACCTCTGGGCGGGGCTGGAGGATGCACCAAGCAGCTGGCGGCGACGCCGGCCCCAGGGGAGCTGCACCTTCCGGGTGGCAGGTCCGTGCTGCAGATGCGCTTTCTCAAACGGAGGGTTCAGCTCTCTCCCTCGCTGCCCTGCCCTCCCCCACGTCGCCGTCTCTCTGGTGTTGCGCCACTCTTGCTGCCTTGCTGCAGATGCGCTGCAGCAGCCCTTCCCAGACAAAGAGTTCGACCTTGTGTGGAGCATGGAGAGCGGGGAGCACATGCCCGGTGGGTGCCTGCCGCGGGGAAGGGCGTCTCTCGTGGCACCGCATGGGCACCCGTTGGGTGGGAGGCAGCCGCCGCCTACAGCCGCGCCTGCCTGCCCTCCACTAGACCGGTGTGCACGTGTAAGCCACCGCACCCCATTGACACACGCATGCCTGCCCACCCCACCCCGCCCCACCCCGCTGTGCAGATAAGCCTCAGTTTGTGTCTGAACTGGCGCGCGTGTGCGCCCCCGGCGGCCGCGTCATAGTCGTCACCTGGTGCCACCGGTACGTGTGCTGGGGCTCCGTCGTCATTGTGCTGCGGCGTTGCCGCGTGTGCTGCGGCGCGCTTTGGCTCAGCCTGATCACAGCCAGGGCAGGGCAGGGCAGTGTCCCACCTGCCTTGCCTCTGCGATGCTCTCTACCTTGCCTGCTCTCGCTCCCCTGCCGCGTGATGGCCCCCGGGGAGAAGGGGCTGCGGCCCAAAATAGCAGTCGCTTCTGGACCACAAACGAGCAGCCGGATATCTCCCTGCACGCCACCCAGCTCCCCATTCCCTCCTCTGCCTGCAGCGTGCTGGCCCCCGGGGAGAAGGAGCTGCGGCCAGAGGAGCAGTCGCTGCTGGACCGTATCTGCGAGGCTTACTACCTCCCCACCTGGTGCTCGGTCGCCGACTATCAGAGGCTGTTTGAAGCGGAAGGCCTGACAGGTGGGCGTGAAGGGAGCGGAGACGGCTTCGGCCAGCCGTTGCACGCCGGCCCGCGCCCGCCGCCCGTCCATCCCCGCTCGCATGCACCTGCCCTGCCTGCCCACCTGCCCACCCACCACCTGCCCACCCACCCACCCGCAGACATCAAGACGGCAGACTGGTCGGAGGAGGTCGCCCCTTTTTGGGGGGAGGTGATCAAGAGCGCCTTCACGTCTGAGGGCATCAGCGGGCTGCTGAAGGCGGGGTGGACAACCATCAAGGGGGCGCTGGTGGGTGTGAACGTGGGGCATGGGGGCGCCAGGCAGGCGGGCGCTTGCCTAGAGTGGTTGAAAGATGTGGTGGGAGCGAGTAGGCTGCTCATAGCGGGGTGCACCACCATCCAGGGAGCGCTGGTGGGTTTTGGGAGGGCGGCGTGGCAGGCCAGGGCAGCCGGCGCTTTCAAGTAATCTAGCTAGAGTCGGCAGACAACAATCACGGGCGGCGCCTGCCACGGGCATCTGCCGCCCTTCGTGGCCACCGCTGCTCTGTCAGCTTCCTGATGTGCTCTCCCTGCGTTGCTGCGTGTGCAGGTCATGCCCCTCATGGCGCAAGGCTTCCGCATGGGCCTGGTCAAGTTTGTGCTGATCACTGGCCGCAAGCCGCAGTGACGTGTGCGGCACAACAGCAAGCGTGAAGCGCTGGCGGCGAGGGGCCTGGCTCCACAGCGCATGTTGGTTCTTGACACTGCGCGGCGCAAGCTGCATGCAAAGCAAGGCAGCTCTGCCGCCGCGGGCGCGGCGAGCGGCGACGGCACGACATGCTGCCACCTTCCTCTCAGCCTCCCCCTCACCTGCCTCGCTCCAACTTAGCCCTGCACCTCACCGTATTGCCTGGACCTTGTGTATACTGCACTTTGAATACTTCTGTACCTGTGACACCCTAGCAACTGTTTTCGAGCGCAGCAAGGTGGCGCCACCGCTGCCGCCATGCGACGAGCGCCGCCATGCGATGAGCGCCGCCATGCAATGAGCGCAATGTCGCAAATGACAAGGCTGTCGCTGTCTGCACCACTCTTCCGCCGTGCCTCAACCTCTGGCGGCCCTCAGCGCCCCCTCTGCCGCCGCACAGAGCGCCTTTGGACTGCGCTGCAGCGTTCACCAGCGCCCGGCAGCCGGCCTGCAGTAATGCCCTCGCCGCCGACGCTCGCCCCGATCCCAGCCAGCCCAGAGGACTCCCAGGCCGGCACCAGCGCTGCAGGAGCGGCCGCAGGCGCCGCCGCCGCCGCCGCCGCAGCTGTGGCTGCCGCCGATGCCCCGGCTCCTGCCCCGGCTAGCAGCTTGCTGCGAGAACGCCTACATTTCAGCGACCCCGCAGTGGAGGCGATGTATCAGGAGGAACGGTGCGGCGGGCGAGCGGGTGCCGCCGGGTGCCGCCGGGCGGCGGCGCCGCGCGGCTGCCGACCTTCAGATGTTGTTTTTGGATAACCTCGTCTCCCCGTGCCCTGCCCTTGGTATGCTTCCTTGGCTCGTCCAAGCAGGCAAGCGTTCCTGGCACGTCAAGATGAGTACGCAGGCGCTCTATTGGCCGTTCTGGGTGCGCGCTGGCTGATGCGCTTGTGGAGCGTTGATGCCCCCCGCCTGGTGCTGCTCCGCGTGCTCGCCGTCACCACCGGCTGCTTGGCGCTGCCTGTGCTGCGCTGCATCTGGGGCAAGCGTGCGTATGCACGGTGAGATTTCGATTGCAGAATCCTGTCTGTGTGATGCCTACGCTTACTTGGGGCAGGGGTCGCATGGTGCCGCAGCACGAGGGTGCGGGCGAACTGTGGGCTGCAGCAGCAGGAGGTGACGAGGAGCGATGCATGCACAGAGCGTCGTGATGGCAAGCGTACGTACAATTGCCGGTCAGGGTTGCGCGGTTAGAGGGGTGGCAGCATGGCGCACGCGTGTGGACAGGCGAGTGCGCCTGTATATCGCCTTCCTGCACATTGCCTTTCAATTACTCAGGCCCACCCCTCCCACCATCCTTCCACCAACTGTAGGGCCCGCAGCCGCCTGGTGCTGGCGCTGCGCCTGCTGATGGTGCTCAACCCAGTTACCCTTGCAAACCATTGGGCTGCACCAGTGCCACTGCCCTCCTCCGGCGTGCTGCACGTGGTGGGCCGCCTGTTCCTGGCCGCGCGCGGCTTCACCCTGCTGGCCTGCCCTCTGGGCTTCGGCCTGCCGCCGACGCACAACGCTGTGGTGCACGTCGCCGCCACTGCGGCAGCCTGGCAGCACGTGCGCGCTCCGTGCACCTGCGCTGGCCTCCCCGCCTCGGACTGCTTCCTGGGGCTGCCTGAGGCGCAGCAGACGCTGGCTGGGTGCGTGTGTGCGGGCGGGCGCCCTGCCTGGTGCTTTGGGAGGGACGTGCCCGCGGCGAATGTAGTACCACGCCTGCTGCTGGCGGATGCGTGGCAGGCGAAGGCCTCGCCTGCTGCGGCGGCAGTGTCGCTGCATGTCCCCCCCCCTGCCCGCCCCCTGTGGCAGCCCCCTCGTGTCTATCACCCAACTGCAGGCTTGCCAGCCACTTTGTGTGCAACCCCCCCCCCCCCCCCCGCCCCCCCCCCCGCTGCCACCAGGCTTACACAGCCCCTGCATTTGCCCTGCTGCCTCCCCTGCTGTCTGCCTGCAGGCTCGCCAACGGGCTGAGCCGCCTGCCCACCTTCTTCCCGCTGCCCTGGGTCGAGCTGCACCCCTGGCACAACCCCTGCCTGCTGCTGGCGCACTGGCTGCAGGTCGGTGCAGGGTTGTGGGTGGGGCAGACGTCGGTTTTGTGCCTGAACATGCAAGGCAGGCCCTCAAAATTTGCGCTCGCGATCGGCCCGAAGGTACTGTCGCGTGCCACGACCGTCATCGTCGGCTCCGGATCCACCGGCGGCGGCCAGCCTGCCAGCCTGGCCTGGTTTGGCCCCCACCGTCGCGCCGCACATCCTGGCCATGTCAGGCTGCGCTAGCCGTGGGGCTGTGCTCTTCTCCTGGCCAACTGACTGCTGCGCTGCGCTGCGTGGCTCTCCTCCTCGCTGCAGATCTGCTGGCTGTGCGTCGTGCCCTGCGTGCTGGTCTGCAGGTGGGGAGGACGGGCGGGGCTGGCTGGCGGTCTGAGGCTCCAAGCCAACAGTCCCGCCCTTCACTACACACCCCGGCAGGGCGTTGCGCTCTCCGCCGGTTGCACCCCACACCGGCGCGCTCTCCACCGGGTTCCCTGCCGCCACCCTGCCCGCTGAGTCCCCGCTGGCCTGCCCCCCGCAACACACGGCAGGTGGGAGATCACGGCGCGGCGCGAGTTTGCGCTGACGCTGCCCCACGACGCGCTGCCTCCGGCCGAGCGCGCGTGGTGGGCCGCCCACCCGTGCCCGCCCATCTGGCAGCTGCTGCTCTTCTACGTGCCGGCGCTCTCGCAAGCGGTCTGGCGCTTCCAGCTGCTGTGGCCGCACCGTGCGGAGTGAGGGGGGGCGCCACGCCCGCGACGGCGGCGCCACCCTCGGGGGCGGGACGGAGCCTGAGCGCAGCGCGCGGCGCCAGCGGCGCCAGCGGCGAGTTGCCAAATGCGCTGGAACGCGGGAGTGCTGAGCATTACCCAACGAGGCTCGTGCTGCTGCCTGCCCTGCGTGCTGTAGCGCCGTGTGGCTTGCTGCTGGCTGCACACCCCGTTCCCTGTCCGGCATGCCTGCCGGATGCGGCGTGTGTTAACCCTTTAAGTAAGGGGTGTGTTAACCCTTTAAGACTAAGTCCTTCCGAAACACAAGGGTGATCCGATCATTGGGGAACTGTTGCAGCATGATTTGAATGTTGCATATTCACCGCATGACATTCGAGCGACCACAGTGCGAGACTGAGGGTATGTGCAGAGCACCTCAGAGGACTCACTGTGCTTTAGCAGTCGTTCCTTAATCCACGCCCACGGGCGTATTCTTACTTACTTACTTACTTACTTACTTACTTACTTACTTACTTACTTACTTACTTACTTACTTACTTACTTACTTTCTTTCTTTCGACAGTCGTGCATTGGTGACGCCGCTGTGACTCGGGCAGCGCGGGCAGACGGGCGGCGGCAGGCGGCGGCGCGCCTCCGCATTCCCCCCTCCAGCATTTCCCCCAGCCGCCACCCAGCCGCCCCAGCCTGCAGACGCGTGCAGAAGCTCGTGAGAAGCTTTCCCGCTTCGGGCCCTTTTTGCCCTGAGGGGCCACTATCGCCCCAACACCGGCCGCAAGCCTGGCGCCCGCTGTCGAGCCTGCCATCTGCCCAGCTTGCCACAGGCACACACAGGCCTCCCGATGCGTTTCGGGCAGCCCCAGGAGGAGCGGTTCAACGCTGCCCTCCAAGGGTCGCTGGCCAGCGCGGATGCCGGCCTGGCGGCGCTCTGCAGCTGCCTCTGGCTGACGCATTTGGCCGGCAGCATGCTGGCGGGCGATGGGCGCGCCTGCACCAAGGTGGGCGCATTGCCTCCCCTGCGCCCGCCGCCGTGGGCGCCGGCGAGGATGGCCTTACTGGTGCGTGCTGCTGCTAGCTGCGCCGACTAGCGGCGTCGACGCCGACGCCGCTTGCCGTCATCCATGCGCAGGCGGGCTTGCTGCTGGCTCTTCACTGCGTGCCGCTGTTCGACTGGCATGCCTGGCAGCAGCTGTGCCGCACCCGCGTCAGCTGCCTCACCCTCTTCAAGGTCATGCTCTGGCTGCTGCTCACCACCAACGGGCGCGGCTGCAGCAACGCCATCGTCCCCACGGCGCCACCCAAAGACGCGTGCTCGCTGCCAGGCGGCGCCGCCAGCTGCGGTGCCCCGTGGCGTTCCGCCACCGCGCATGGCGCTGCCGCTGGCTCGCAGCCGGCGCCGCTGCCCGTGGGCGGCGCTGCGCCTGCTGCCACCGCCGTCTCAGACGGCGCCGCCTGCCTCATGGCCTCCCTCCTGTCAGAGGTGGGTGCTGGGTGGGAGCGCGCGTATGCTACTGAAAGGTTGGGTCGAGTGGTGCCTGCCTGTCTTCTTCCGCGCTGGCCCCGCTCCTCCCCCGCCCCTGCCGCTGCCCAAGCCAACCCCCGCCCCCCATCCCCCCCGCCTCACTCACCCCAGCAGAGCCGCATCTTTGCGCTGCTGCACACCGGGCTGGCATTCCGCTACGCCCGATGGCAGCACACCGCAGCGCTGCAGGCGGTGCTGGTGGGGGTGGCGGCGGCGCGGTCGGCCGCAGACGGGGTCTGCGCTCGCGCTGAGCTGGCGGCGCACGCCGGCAGGCTGAGCGCTCGCCAGGTGGCGGCTCTGCTGACAGGCATGCACCTGCTGCCGGTCCCGCTGGTGCAGCCAGGCAACGCCACCAGCAGTCTGACGGCATGCGAGGGCGCCGGCGGGGGCGGCGCCAGCTGCGCCAGCGAGGCGGCGCGCCTGCTGCTTCCCGAGGTGCCGCCGCACGTGGACGCCTGCCGCCTGCTGCTGTTCTGGGCTCAGGCAAGCCCTGATCAACTGTCTCAACTCCCAGCTTTGCTGCTTTGCTTTGTGCAGTGTCACTCCCGTGCGCTGCTGGTCGCGCTGCCGCACATGCCTGGCCGCCCCTGCCACCCCCCCTCGCACATCTCGCGTCTCTCCCCCCCGCCCCTGCCCCTCCCTCCTCTTCGTCCATTGCAGATCTGCCTGGGGCTGGTGCTGCCAGTGTGGCTGGGGATCCTGAGCGAGGGCTGCGCGCGCATCAGCTTCGCTCTGCAGGTGACGCCCAACAGAACCAACCGCCAGTACGGCGGCAAACGGGCCGGCGGCGGGCACCCGTGCTCGGCAGCAGCGGCGGCACAAGAGGGGCCCTTGGCCGCAGCTGTGGCGCGCTGCCACAGGGCCCGGCAAAGGTGCGCACGCTTGCTGCTGCTGCGCGGGGGGGAGCGCACCCACACCTCGTGCCTTTCACAGCGACGCGCGCTTGTTCCTCCTGCTGTGCCGCAGCACCCCAGCGAGATGTCCCCTGCCGAGAAGGAGCAGGTGCTGAGCGCTGCGACGAGCAACGACTGGATGACGGCTGCCGTGCATCTGACGCTGTTGTGGATAGCCCTCTGGCACGTGCTGCTGGCGGCGGCGGCGGCGGCTGGCGGCGCCGGCGTGTGGGCCGTGAGCGGCGGCGGCACCAGCGCTGCATGAGCATCCCCTCCTGCTTTGCCTGTCGTCTTGTAGCGTGTTGCATGCCTTCTGTAGCGCTTGCATGCCAAGGGGCACAGCACCGGCAGGCAAGACCAGGCAGGCCAGGCAGGCAGGGCCCGCATGTAGGCGCCGGCCCCGCTCCCTCAGCGCGCCGCCACCGCAGCCCGCGCGCCGCCGCCGCCGCGCGTCCGCGCCGCCTTCACCGCCTTCCCCGCCTGCGCCGCCCGCCACGCCGTCAGCAGCTCGCAAATGAGCCAGACGTGTGCTGCAAGGAACGCCAGGCTCGCTGCCCACACAGAGAGGTGCACACCCCGGCCCTGAAACTCCAACAGGTAAGCCCAGCCCAGCCAGTGCGCCATGGCGGCGCCCCAAGCGGCGCCAGCGGCAGCCAGACGGCCCTGCGCGCAGCGAGGGCGGGAGGTGCGAGGAGGGGTGCATGAGGCACATACACATTCGAGCCCTGGAATATTACAGGGCGCAGGGCCCTGGAAGCATGCAAAGAGGGCCCTGGAGTTGCACGCAAGACCTAACAACAGCCTGCGCCTCTCACCCTGTTGGGCGCCGCCGCCAGGTCTGGCAGCACCAGGGGCAGGAAGGACAGGTACCAAACGAAGTACTGGGCGGTACAGACCTGCAGAGTGGGAGGTGGCACCTGCGGGCGAGTGACTCTCGGCTCGTCTGTACCTGAGTTTCATCACAGCAGGAACATGCAGCAAAATGCTGCCAAAGCCCCTGCATGCTCTGTTGAACGCCCCTGCGTGCCCCTGCATGCCTTTTTGAACGCCCCTTCGACAGCCCGCAGCCAGCCCCACGTGCCTTGTTGAAAGCCACTAGGGCCAGCGTCTGCAGGAGGAAGCAGAAGGGCAGGTCGGCGGCGCAGCGCCACCCCACCGCCGCCTGCACCACCGCCTGCGCCGCGGTGAAGGCCCTGCAGGATGCGTGGTTGGGTGGGTGGGCGGGGAAATGGGTGGGCGGGGAAATGAGGGCCGAGGGATGGCAGGCTCGGGGTGAGGGCCAACTACGATTGGGCACGGCAAGGCGGCTGCTCTGCCGCATTTGATGCAGCGCTGCTGCCGCCGCCGCTGCTGCGCACGCTGGCCTGCACCTCGCCCCCCCTGAGCAGGCTCACCATCCCACGTCCCAGCTGCTGCGACCGCTGCTGCCAGCGACACCGGCAGCGGCGCCGCTCGAAGCCAGGTAGGCGGGGTAGAAGTAGGGAGAGAAGTTGTGGCGGGGGTCGGTGCGGGCGGCGTGGTACAGGTACGTCTCGTGCAGGAAGGGCCAACCATAGCGCGCGTAGCACGCCGTGCCCAGCCCCAGGAACAGGCCGCCCGAAAGCGCAGCAAAGGCGGCGCCGCAGGGGGACACCACCGCTCTTGCTGCCGCCGCCAGGCACGCGCGCACGCCGCGAGCCGTCCCCTGCTGCTGCCTCCGAGCCGCGCTGCTGCGCGCCGCGCCGCCTGCTGTGCGTGCTGCGCTGCGCGCGGCGTGCCGCTGTAGGGCGAAGTGGCGCAGCAGGGGCAGCGCGAAGATGACGGGGTAAACACGCCAGTGCACCGCCAGCCCGAAGAGCAGCGCGGCAGGTACCAGGCGACCTGCCGGGCAAGAGGAGGGGCAGCAGGGGCGTTTCTGATGTGATGTAAGTCGAGTCGAGGAGAGCAGTGCCTTGCCTAAGCTCTCCCTGTGCGTCTGCCTGGCCCCAAGCCGCCTGCCATCCCGGCCGGCCGAGCAACACACGTGTGGCTGTACAGGTATGGGTTAACGCCCACACTCCCCGGGCGAACGTGAGAGCAGCGGCAGTCCAAGCAGCAGCATGCACACGCACGGGACTGGCTTGCCAGTGTCCCACCAAACTACTCTCCTCCCCCCCGCCCCCATTTCCCAAGCGCCCACCTGCTTCCAGCGCAAGCAGCAGGCCCAGCAGCATGCATGCCACCAGCGCTTCTCCGTTGCCGCGGGTGGAAATGGTCACAGTGAATGGGCTGAACAGCCACAGCGCCACTCCTGCCGCCTGCACTTGGGGGCTGCCGCCACCGCGTCGCGCCAGCAGCGCCGACAGCATCCTGCAGGTTGGGTGGGTGGGTGCGTCGACACAGACAGGATGGGGCGAGGCAGGCGTGGGTAGGGGGGCCAGATGCAGGTGCGCATGCAAGCAGCCCATGCTGGCACGGTGTATTTTGAAGTTTGGAAGCTTCTCCGCACATAGTTTGCAAGTCAGCTGCCGTGCTGCCAACGGCCGCCTGGGTGGCAGCAGCCAGACAGGCGTGGGACGGCGGCGCGGGAAGCACATGGCAGCCCCGCGGGCATGCACGGTGCAGCGTCGCTGCGGCGCTCGCTCGCACGCAACGCCGGTGGTTCTCCCTGAGACCGCGCTGCCATGCTCTGGCACACCCCTTACCAGGCGGCAGCCAGGTCGGCCACACAGAAGAGCAGCTTGCCCCAGCGCTTGAAGCCACGTGCGTTGGGCAGCAGCGCGGCGGCAAGCAGCGGCGTGTACCGGTAGGTGGACCGCTCGTAGGGCGACCCGCCCGCCGCCATGAAGGCCGCTGCATCGCTGTACACTTGATAGTCGATGTCGGTGTATTTGACAGCCAGCGCGCCGTCCTGCCAGGCGCCCCAAGCGAGCAGGGCGGCGCGCACGGCGGCGCCCGCCGCCAGCAGTGCCACCGGCGACCCCCAGCCGCCGCCGCTGCGAAAGGTGGCGCACTGCTTGGTGGTCGGTTATGTGCACGAACAGGAACGCTGGGGCGGCACGCAAGCGCGCAAAGAGGGACGCAAGCTACCCACCTCTCTCGGCGCGACGCCATCGCGTGCCCTTGCTGCCAGAGATCGAGTATTGAATGCAGGGTAACGAGGCAGCACAGGCGTCAGAATCCGTGCAGACTTGTCGTCCGTTGCATTGGCCAGCAGCTGGGATACATTCTCGCGCGTGGGACGCTCGCTGTTTGCTCTCAAGCTCCTCGCCTGCTGCTGATCGGTGAAACCATCCGCTAGACAGGCATCCGTCCCCCCTGACAAGCCCGGGTTCTCGCAGCAGAGAGCCGGCAACCTTTACTCCCTTTGTCTGTCGCGCCGATCGCGCCTGATCATCACTTGGGAAAGATATACGGACCTTCCAGGCTTACGCCCACACAAGACAAACACAAAGTGCGGCCTGCAGCTCATTTCGCCTCGTTCTTCGTTGCTACATGCTCGCACACCTGCAAGGCTGCCTACTGGCCCCGCCATCGCGCCGCCTTACACCCTACTCTGCCACTGAAGGAAAGGAGCCGCCGCCGCCGCCGCTTCATCGACTTCACTCGCCCCGCTTGCTCACAACTAGTCTATGAGCCATTCTTCATTACAGCGCTCCGATTCAGATCCCCAAGTTTAGGGAGGCTGGCTCACCGGCCCCTGGTCCGCCTCCAATCCTGGCCTTGCAGAGTCGTCGCCACCAGCATGCTTGGTGCAGCAGCGACGGCGGCACCCCGAGCCGCCCCCCGCGCCGTGCCGGCGCGCCCCCCGCTGCACCGCTGCGGCGCGGCGGCTCCACGCGGCAGGATGGCGCGGCTTGGCGTGCAGGCAGCGGCAGTCACGTTCCAAGTGGAGAAGCAGGTGGGTGGCTGAGCCTGGATCGACGGGGCAGCAGCAGGGAGGGGCGGTGGTGGCGGTGATGGGTTGATGATCAGCCAGCTGCCCTCCTTCGGCGGGTGGGCTGCTGCCACAGTCGCACTCCCGCCCACACCCACCCACCCACCCACGCACCCAGCCTTCCTACCCACCCCACCCCACCCCACCCATCCACTCACCCCCTACGGTTGCAGACGGGGCCGGGGGAGCGTGTGCGCGTCGTGGGCGACCCCAGCGTGCTGGGGGAGTGGGATGCTTCCCGCGCCCCTTCGCTGGAGCTTTCCTCCAGCGGGGCCCTGTGGAGCGGTACCGTGACGGGCGTGCAAGTGGGTGCCCCCTTCAACTTCAAATTCGTGCTGGTACCAGGCGACAGGTGGGCACACCAGAGGACGCTTGGTTTCTGGTTTCAGAGGGGAGCTGAGTGCACCAGATGTTGCTCAGTTTGGGGTTCTTGGCAGTTTGAGGGCTGCGGGCAGCAGCGCAGTCCCCGGCATGCACTGGCCAGCGCCCGGGAGGGTGGTCTGGGTGAGCCTGTCGCCGACCCAGCGCCGCCGCTCCTGCCGCCGCCTCTGGCGCACCCTTCCAGCAGCGCGGGTGCCCTGAAGCAGCTGCCTCTGACCCGACGCCGTCGGTGCTCCCCTGCAGCGCGAGCGCGGTGCAGTGGGAGGAAATCCCCAACCGCACGTTCCAGCCCGGAGGAGATCAGACCCTCACGGCGGTCTGGGACGTGCCCGGCTTTGAGGCGGGGCCCGCCGCCCCCGGCACCGGCGGCCAGCCAGAGGGCGGGGGTCACCAGGCGAGGGCAGTACAGCAGCTGCCGCTTGGCGCGAAGGGTCTGCTGGGTGCCGCGCCCTCGCCTTGCTGTGCCCCCTCTCGTACCGCAGCTGTGTGCGTCACGCCTGTGCCACCTGCCACGCCTTGCTGCGCTGCCCTCGTGCGTCCCATCCTGTGTTTGCCTCACACGCCGCCGGGTGTTTGCCTCACACGCCACCCGTCGTGCTGTGCAGGCCCATCATGGCCTCGAGGCGGAGGTGAAGAGCAGGCTGAACGCGACGCTGCGCCGCCTGGCGGAAGAGGCACGCGCGGCTCGCTAAACCTCGGCCCGGCGCTGCCGCCCAGCTGGGTGGCAGCCTTCTGACTTTGCCACGCAGCTGGCCGGCTGAACGCCTGGGTGTGCCGCACAGCCAAGTGCACGTCTGGCCTTTCCGGCAGCGCCAGGCAGCACTGCACAGCGCAGCCGGGGCTGTGCGCTGTGTAGCGGCAGTCGTGGCTCGCAGGTGTGCTTGCGCATTGCAGCCCAGTGGTTTCCGCGCCTGTGAACGTTGCTGCTGTCTCAGCTGTAGTACTCCCTTTTAAAACAGGTGTAATCACTTGTCGGTCAAGGGCTGACTCAGGGCTGCCCGCTGCCATCACAATGCGTGGCATGTGGGACGGGACTGAGGCATACAGCCGCTGCTTATCCAGGTATCGTCTCGCCGGTGCAGGCGCAATGCCTTCATCATGCTTAGCGCACATCTGATGTGCCAGTGGTTGTACAGCGCGGGCAGGGAGCAAAAGAGAGCTCAGCTGGAATGGCGGCGCACCGAAAAAGGCTCGTGAGCGGGGCTGGTGCAGGGGGTGGGGGCTCGCAGGGCCGGGCTAATCTGGTTCTGGCTGCCTAGAAAGGAGAGTCGGCGTGTCGAGTTAGTAGTATGCAAGTGAACAGCATCGATGCAGCGGCACGGCAGCGGGCGCACGCTGCTGACCAGCGTGGGTCCCGAAGGCCACGCCTCAGCAGCAGGTGGCAGCAGCACCAGCGGCGCCGCCGCAGGCGGCGCAGCAGGCGGCACGCCGCTGCCGCAGCCAGCGGCGCCGCCGCTACCGCAGGTGCAGCAGCAGGCGGCCGGGGTTTTCCACATAGGAGCGCCACGCCTGCGCGAAGCTTGCCAGCATCGCGCCGTCCACCACGCTGCAGCCAGGCACGAGCGGGAGGGCAGCGCAAGGGATGTGGGTGGGTGCCAGGTGGGAGGCAACGAGTGCGCAATGCATGTCCGGCTAGCATGAGCTGACAGAATCATCCACCTCCTGTACCTCCTGTACCTCCTGTACACGTGCATGCATCCCCCCTCTGCCCACTCCTGCCACCCACCCACCGATGGTCTGCGCCCAGCGACACGTTCATCACGCTCGCCGCCACCACCTCGCTGCTGCCCTCCCTGGCGAAGCGCGGCAGGCGCTGCGCGCGGCCCACCGCCATGATGGCCACCTGCAAGGAAAAAGAAGAGGGGCGCACGAGGGCGGAGAGTCGCAGCTCACTTCTGCTCTGCGACGCCGCCCAACCCAAAATGGGTGCCAACGCAGCCAACCAGCTGCACCATGCCTCCCTCCCCCAGGCTTGCCTCTGGAGGGTTGACGAGCGGGGTGGCGTAGGTCCCCCCGATGGTTCCGATGTTGGAGAGCGTGAAGGTGCCGCCGCTGACGTCTGCCTGGGACAGCTTGTTGGCGGCGGCGGCGGCCTGCAGCCGCGCCAGCTCGGCGGCCAGCTCCGCCACGCTCTTGCTCTGCAGCAGGTGGGAGGAAGATGCATGCGAGCAGCCAGCCCGAATGAGTGAATGCATGAATGAATGCATGAATGGTTGATTGAACGATGGATACACAAGCGGACAGCCAGGCCGACACAGCGTCCGGCAGCTGGCAGCCGTGCGCACCTGCACCGCTTTGATGTTGGGCACCGCCAGGCCGTGCGGCGTGTTCATGGCTATGCCCAGGTTCACGCTGTGGTGCTGCAGCACCGAACCTCCGTCGGGGGCCAGCGAGGCGTTGAGCAGCGGGTACTCGCGCAGCGCCAGCGCCGCCGCCTGATGGCACGAGGGGGAGCGACGGCAGCGGTGTGTGGACTTGACTTGAGCGGGTTACACGTTGCAAACAGCACAACACCTGGTGTGTGGAGAGCACTGCAGGAACGTGGGGACCTCGCGGGAGGCCCTGCTGCCAGCAGATCCCTGCTGCCTGCAGATGGTCGGGTGAGAAGAGTGCTTCATGCAGGTGGAGCAAGGCAGGCCTGCCGAGCGCGCGCAGTGCCGGCACGACTGCCACCACCGCTGCCTGCCAACACCAGCAACGCCGTCCCAGGGCTCCCTACAACCACAACCCTCCTCACCCACCCACACCCCCTCCCCTGTGCCACCCACCTTGATGAAGAAGGGCAGGAAGGTGAGCTTGGTGCCGGTCAGCGAGGGGTCGGCCTTCAGCGCCTGACGCAGCTCCACCAGCGCATCCAGCTGCACTAGGGGGGGAGGATGCGGGGAGAATGCGCGGTGAGATGCGGCGGCGGCGGCGGCGGGTGTGGCTGCGGCAGCGGCAGCATGGTGCAGCTGGCTGGCTGGCTCTGCCGCCGCCCTCGACTTGCCTGCACTTCGTCGCAGAGTTTATCAAAGCCTACAAAAGCCCGAAAAAAAACCCAAGCCCCTCCAAAAGCCCTCAATCTCTTGCCTGCACCTCGTCGCAGAAATGGAAGTGAGGGATGGCTGCTGCGGCGCTCATGCTCTTGACCATCGCCTGATCATTACGACGGGGCAAACAAGCGAAGCGTGTTGGTACGCGCGGTGCCCAGCCAGCAGGGGACCGCTGGCAAGCCCAGCACGTGCTCGTCTGCTGCTGCTGCTGCCGCCGCTGCCGCTGCCTACTGCTGCAGCTGCTGCCGCTGCAGCCGCCGCTCAAGGGCGTGCCACGTCTGCCTCCCCTGGCTGCTTCACCCAACCACCAACCAGCAACCATCACCTTGCGATACCCCCGCAGGTGTATCACGGTCGGCTCTGCCGCTGCCGCCGCCGCCGCCGCAGCAGCTGCCTCGCCGGCTGTCGGCAGCGCGGTGGCCTGTGCCACGTGGGCAGACGCCTCCGGCAGCCCGCTCACTGTGGCCTCCTCTGCAAGAAAGGAGCAGAAACGGCAAATACAAAGGGGGGCCAGCTGGGAGCCCCGCTTGCTCAGGGCAGCTGTGTTGCACGCCAGCAACACGTGCCGCAGACGCACACGCGGGGGGCGCTTCAAGTGACCTATGGGCCAGCAGCAGCAGCAGCAGCAGCAGCAGCAGCAGCAGCAGCAGCAGCAGAGGCAGCAGTCCGGGCACGGCCCTCTGCTCCACGCGCCGCCTTTTCACCTGTGGTGGGCACGTCATGCACCACATCTTCTCCCACTGTGCCGGGCCCCGCCGCGCTGAGCGCGTCCAAGTACGCCAGCAAGTCCCCCTTGGTGGCCCGGCCGCCTGGGCCGGTGCCTTCAACCTGCGGGGAGGGCATTGGCGTGGACAACAAAGGCAGCACCAAGATCAGGCCCTGAGGTCGGCTGGCCATGCAGCCAGGCCTGGAGCAAGAGACATGCCGTGCCCTGAGCCTGCTGCTCCACAGCTTCAAACCAGAACGAACGACCGTCAGCCCTTGCGGTAGTGCTGCCGCACAGCGTCTGACTTCCACCCTGCGCCTCTCCCCAGGCTCCACAGCCGACCTGCGCCAGCGTAATGTTGTGCTCCCGCGCCAGGCGGCGCACCGCAGGCGAGGTCAGCACCCGGTCCGCCACCTCATCCCCTCCGATGCTGCCGCTGGTGGCGGGATGCAGCGCCTGCCGCCGCGCTGCACGACAGGGGGAGGCGCAGGCGCAGCAACCGGAGCAGCGGTGGGTTCGCGGCATGGCCCGGGGCACAGCGCAACCTGGGGGGCGAGGCTGGAACGAGCACAGCATGCTGTGGCACACGCTGCGCACAGGACACCCCCAGCCCTCCCTCCCCCCGGCCGCGTGCCCTACCTGTGCCTGGCGCGTGCTCCTCCTGCTGCTGCTGCTGCTGCTGCTGCTGCTGCTGCTGCGCCGTGCTGCCGGCATCCAGCTGCGGCGAGTGCAGCTCCACGTCGGGACCAGCGGCTGAGTGGATGTCTGCCAGCACATCCCCGACCTGCGTGCAGCCAGGGCAGGGCAGGGCAGTAACGTTTGAGTGGTGATGCACAGGGCAGTGATGCGCAGGGCAGTGCCGTACAAGGCAGTGATTCACAGGGCAGTGATGCATAGCGGAGGGGCAGGAGTGAGTGAAATTCCGTGCCAGGCTCAGCTGCGATGTCGGGGCAGGGGCACTGCTGGCAGCTGGAGCAGGACAGCAAGCAGCGCAGCCGTGCAGGCGAGCCACACGCCCAGCACGTGTTGTGCTGCTGCGACTTCAGCTACTTGTTTATGAATCTCCAAAAATGCGAACGCCCACCTGTACCACGTCGCCAGGCTCGTGGTGCAGCTTGGTGACGGTGCCTGCAGAGGCGGGGAGCGGTGGACCTTTGTCAGCGGCAGCGAGCGGACGTGACCCGCGGCCCGACGGGCATATACTGCAGCTGCAGGGCTCGTCTGCACGCATCTGCGTTGCCCCGCATACTTACAACTTCCCAGACAGTGCAACCTCACTGCGAACCGCCTATACGCACCTGCGTAGGGTGACGTGATTTCGAGCGTCGCCTTGTCGCTCTGCACCTCGCACATGCGTCCAAACTCTTCTACCGCGTCGCCCTCCTTGACAAACCACGCCACCAGCTCGCACTCCTTGATGCCCTCCCCTGTCTGCGCCAGCCTGCAGCGGCGGGAAGGGAGCAGCGGGAAGCCAGCCAGGGTGGAAGGCGGGTGGGCCGCTGCGGCGCCGGCGCCGCGAGCGCCGACGCAGCCCCACCCGCCGCGGCGCCCCAGCAGCTGCAGGCAGGGTTCTGACTGACCTGAACTGCTTCACAGGCCCGTCGCCGCCGCTCGGCGTGGTGCTCAGGGGCCTGCAAGCGCCTAGAACAGTTCGGGCAGCTGGTGGCAGCCAGGCGGTCTCTCGACATTGCGGGACAGCCAACCGCGATGCCGGCGAGCCTGCCGCAACTGCGCGCAGAGTGCGTGCCGCTCCCAGGGCGCCGCAAGCGCCGGGCTGACGCGCCAGCAGGGCCGTCAGCAGGCGGGACGCCGCCGCTCCGCCTGATCTGCGCATTGTGGATGTCAACAAGCGCGTGAGCACCGCTGCGGAGGTGAAGAAGTCCTTCACAACAGCGGCCGACGTGGCGCCCGCTTCGCTCCTTCGCTCCCTTCATGCCGGCCTCCCGCCACGTTGAGCACGTCTGTGATAACCCTGTCACGGGTCTAGCACCTCAAACCGCGGCTGCAGCCCTCCTGCTCTTGCTGCAGCTCTCGTCCCCCACCTCCACGCACTTTCAGGCCTAGATCGCGCCGGTTTGCGCGTCCGACAGGTGAGCGGAGCTGTAGATCGATGCACCGCACCGCTCTGGCATGCTGGCCTGCCGCCGCCTGCCGCCGCCGCCTGCCGCCGCCGCCGATGCCGCGTGTTCCCTTGCGCCCAGGACCCGCGTGTGCCTGGCCCGTCATGGGCTGCTTCACGTTCTACATCTTCAACCGCAAGGGGCGCTGCCAGTACTACCACGAATGGCAGGTGACGGAGGGAACGACACCCTGATGTGCTGCGCTGCGCCAGCGGGCAGGGCAGCAGTGTCGTCGGTGGCACCGCGAGCATGAGCACTGCGCGCAGCAGCTCCTAACCCCCATACAACCGATAACCCTGCCCTCCCACCCCCACCGTCACGATTGTCAGCGGCTCAAGCCTGTGCGGCAAGGCGCGGGCTCTCAAGAGGAGGATTTTAAACTCATGTTTGGGCTGTTCTGGTCCATGCGCGCTCTCGCCACCGCGCTGGACCCAAAAAAGTGAGGTTGCATAATGTCGTGCTGTGCGTTCAGCCGAGAAGGAAGCAGCCGGCCAGCGCTTGCGGCGCAGGCCAAACGTGCGTGCCGCGGGACGGCAGCCGGCCCGGTCGCTGCGACGCCGCCGCTCCCTCTCTGCCCAGCATGCTCCCACTCTCCCCAACCGCACCTGCAGCCCCAACAAGCAGCAGATGGGTGCGCCGCAGCGCATAGGAGAAGGCTGCAACTTTTACTCGTTCAAAACGTCCTCCTACAAGCTGCATTTCCTGGAGAGCCCTACCGGGTTGAAGGTGCGGCCCGGCGGGTTGGCTTGTGGCCTCGGAAGTGCAAGGGGCTGGGCTGGGCCGCGCGTGGCAGCTGCAGCAGAGAGGTTGCGCAGAACGGAGTGCCTCCACGCGTGCTTTTCAAGGATGGTTGGCCTCCCTGTCCCGTGCCGCCCCCGCCGTCCCCCCGCAGTTTGTGCTGACGACCGACCCCAGCGTGGGCAGCATGCAGGAGCAGCTGCAGCACATTTACGCGGCCATGTTTGTGGAGCTCGTGGTGAAAAACCCGCTGTACACGCCGGGGGAGGCCTTCCTGTGAGTGCCGTGCCGCGGGGCGGGGCGGCGCCCGCGGCTGCATGCTTGTCGTGCCCTCGTTTCAAGGCCGGCGCCCCATCTGGTGCTGAGCCGCTGCAGCCGCTGCTGCTGCATCGCCTCAGCACCAGCCATACGCCTCTCTTCCCCCCCCTGCCGCCTGCGCTGCAGCTTCGAGCCCTTCTCGGCGGCGCTCAACAAGTACATGCGCACGCTGGGCCTGCTGAGCTGACGTGGCGTGTGTCGCAGCTGACGTGGATGAGCACGCCACACGTCGTGGGGGCAGCGCAGCCAACGCCTTGCCTGCCCTGTAACTGGTTCCCTGCGGCTGCGCAGCCCATGGCCCGTGCACTGCCGCTCCCCAACTGTGAGCACCCCACCCTGACCCCTGACCCTGTACTGCCTTTCTACATAACTGCTATTCATCCCTACCTTTCGGTTCACGCTCGCTGCTCCCCTGCTCTGCCCGCCCTTCTCGCCGCCTCCTTCCCGCAACCCCTCCACTCTGCCGGCAGCGCACACTGCAAGTCACACGAAACGGCAGCTGTGGCGGTGAGAGCCGTGGCGGTGACAATTCGGAATTTCAGGAGCAGCAAGGAGGTGCGGGTTCGTTTTTGCAAGTGCGAAGGGTAGACGAAGGGTAGGTGGGACAGGTCGGTACCAATGCGGAGGGTTAAGGCAGGTAGGCAGTTGGGTGGGCACAGAGTGGCACAGCAGGGTGCGCGCCCTACACGCGCACGGTCGCCGAGGGACGCACGCGTTTAGATGAGGATGGGCGCAAGCAAGGGCTCGGGCGAGCTGGGAGGCGCCGACGCCGGCGTGCCGTCGTTGCCGCCCACGGTCCATCCGCAGTCCTGCGAGATGGCGTTGCTGCAGGGTGGGTGGGGACGGGTGGCTGGGGCGTTGCATAAGGACATGAGGTTGGGCATGCAAGGCTGGAAATCAAGTGGGCTGCAGTGATTGTGCTTGGTGTTGCCGGGGGTGGGTGGTAAGGCGCCGAGGAGGCGTGAGCAGCACCAGGCGAGTCCCAGACCTAGCCTAGTCTCAAGCCTATCCACCTTAATGCGTGCGTGCGTGCGTGCGTGCGTGCGTGCGTGCGTGCGTGCGTGCGTGCGTGCGTGCGTGCGTGCGTGCGTGTGGGTGGGTGGATGGGTGGGGTGGGGGGTGGGTGGTGTGTGGTGTGTGTGTGTGTGTGTGTGGTGGTGGGGTGTGGTGGTGGTGGGGGGGGGGGGGGGTGCGAGCGTGTACAGCGGATCGGCCTTCTACCCATCCGGGTTCCTCAACCCGCGCCCACGGGCGGATTCTTTCTTTCTTTCTCAACCCTTGAACCCTTGAACCCTCCCCAGCCACACGTGAGGCCCCAAAAGCCAACTCACAAGGCCACCGCCAGAAGCGCGGCGCTGCTTGCCGCCAGCTCAGCCAAGCAGGCGGCCCCCAGGGCCGCCACCGCATCGCAGCACGCCGCGCTGCCGGTGCCGCCGCTCTGGCAGCCGGCCAGCGCCTCGGCAAAGGCGTCGGTGCACGTGGCGGCGGTGGTGTCGCGAGTGCTATTGCCAGCGGGCGCGCCCACATGCACCTGCAAGCGTACACGTACGGAACATGCCTTGATGTGTTGGTCAAGTGCGGGCCACGCGACGCAGGGGCCCTGCCCGCATGCGCAGCGTGCGAGACAAGTGCACAGGCAGCTGAAGCTGCAGCAGAGCAGGTGACCGTTGGAGAAAGAAATCAAGCACACCCACCTGTTCCTGGTACAGCAGCGCATCGGTGGAGGGGTCAACCACAGCCATGGTCACACACAGGTTTACGCCCGCCACGTCTGCTGCCGCAACAAACGCCGCAATGTAGCTGCACCGCGCAAGGGTGTCGAAAGGGGGGCAGGGGAAACTTGAGGGGCGGGCCGCTGTGGAGGCGTGCAGGCATGTGTGACAACGCACAAACTCGCGCTGCCGACGCCCGGCTGCTGCAAGGGTGGGGCGGGGCAGCGAATGCCTGCCTGAAGGCTTTGGCCGCAGGCGCATTTGCCGGTTGGAGGCCAACGTCGATGCCGGCTGTCGAGCCCGCTGCCCCTTTCCTTTCCTTTTACGAGCTTTACATCTGCCCCAGCCCCCACCCACCTGGGTGCAGTGCCGGTGTCGGACAGCTGCGGCCGCTCAACGAACGCCGGCATGATGCTGTCCCCTGCATACTGCGCCACCCCGCTGGCGTTGACACCGCAGGCCCATTGGCTGACGGCAGCCACAGCGACTTGCGCTGCCCGCCCGCCAGCTTCCACAGCCGCCAGAAGCTCCCCAAGACCGCTGCTGCTGTCAGCGCACCACCGCTCGCCCAGCGACTGCGACACGAGGGAGCGGGGAGGGCAGTGTTCAGCAGAAAGGCGGGCGGGAGCGGCGTGCGGCAGCGCGCAGCAGCGGAAGCGCTGGCGGCGGCAGCGGCGACGGCAGCGGCGCTGGCAACGCACCCTCGCTTCTTCCTCCAACACTGGGACGGAAGCTGTGGCGCCTGCGGGTCCGGAGACAGCCGGAGGGAGCGTTGGGAAGCGATTCACCCAGCCAGCCTGCTGTTCTCTCGCAGAACACAAACAGGTGTAACACACACACACACACATTGGCCAGGCAGGCAGCCAGGCAGCCAGACGTGCCCAGATGCAGCCCTGCCCCGGCCTGCCCGCCCCACTCACTGTACGCTGGCCCGCCCTCTACGAATTCTGTTCCGGAAAAGGTGGGGCAGGCGACGCCGTTGCCGCCGCCAAACACCCAGCTGGTTAGCAACCGCCCGTTTGGCAGCGGCGGCGGCGGCGGCGGCGGGGCGGCCGCGGGGCTGGGAGGCAGGAGTGGGCCCAAAGGGCTGCTGGGGCTGGAGAGCGGCGGTCTGGGAGGGCCGGCGGCCAGGCTGCTGGGCGGCGTGGGTGGGCTGCTGCCCAGGCTGATTTGGCAAGCTTCCAGAGTTGAGGCGCTGTGAGCAAAGAGGGGGCGGCATGTGGTGGGGTACCTCAACTTGCAAGGCATGCAGGGGCCGGGCGGCTGTGCTCGCACCGCAGGCAAGGGACCACCGATACCAGTAGCTCCATGGCAAGCGGGCCTTAGGCAAGCACGAAGCAGAAGCACGCCGCTTCCCTCGCTGCACCCCACCCACGCACTGCTGGGCCAGAGCTGTGCCGCCGCCGCCGGCAGCTGCCAGGGCCTGCCCCACGCCGCTGAGGCACGTCGAGTCAAGGCTCTGCATAGCGTCACAGCACGGTGAACCTGGCATGCGCTGCATATCGCTGCTGCACACGCTGCTGGCCTGGCTGTAGCCTCCAGTGCAGTTGGCTGGCAGCGCGCCATCCTGCGAGCGTCGGCGGGCGGCAGCGGCAGCTGCGTGTGGCCGGTGAGCAGCCGTCAGCGGCAGGTGACCAGCCGTCAGCGCAGCCTCCCCGCCCCTCCCCTCAATCGACTCCCCTGCACTACATCAGGTAAACGCGCCCGCTTGCCTTCAGGAGCGAGCGCCGAACAATTGCAGCGAGAACATAGCAACTGCGACAACAGCTGCCCCGGCGCTCGTCATCCGCTTGGGTGCCCAGAGAGCGCTTGCCGATACTGAACGTCAGGAAGGAGGCATGCAGATGGTGGTCGCCCGGCGACGCCGGCGTCCAGACACTCTTGCAAGGAGTGGCCGCTCAGCAGCCAAGGAGCGCTGAATTGCTACGTGGGTGCGCTGCAATTGGGGCTGCGTAGCTGTTGTCAGGCCGCCAGGGTCGCCAGGAGGCTGGTCGCTCGCCGCCGCTGTCGCCGCCAGCGCCGCGCAGCGTGGCCCTCGCGACTTCCACCCTCGCGGGGCTGGCATGGATACCAAATCAGCCGCCCTGATTGCAAAGCTGTGGATGCTGTCGAAAACCGAGATAGATGCCAGAATCGCGATCAGGGGCAAGCGGGCGTGGTCAAGCAGGCATGGTTGCTGCAGCTCAGTCGAGGCGCCGGAGCACCGCTGGGCCCTTGCGCGCGTGCGCGTTCCCAAAGGCGTCCCCCCACCGGTCGCGACCCTCCTGCTCGTATCTGGGGATGGGGCAGGTGGGTGAGGAGGGAGGGAGGGAGGTTTTAACGGCGTTCAAGGCACTCCTAGCGAGGAGGCCACCACAGGATTGCCAGAGGACTGCAGAGGCAGCAAGCAGCGCCTTGCCAGCCGGGCCGGCAGCAGCTGCACGCCCCAGCCCTGCATGCAGCCCTCCCTCCCTCGCGCGACCAACACCCACACCACAAACCACAATGGTCACTGACTGCCAGCACCCCCGGTCGACTCGCCTCCGCTTCACGCCGCGCCCATGCGCCTCCTCCACCTCCCGCCGCTGGCGGTGCTGCCCGCCCGCGCCGCCGCCGCCGCCGGCGTCATGTGCCGAGGGGAAGGTCGGCATGTACTCAGGCAGCCGGGGCAGGGGACGCTCTACAGCGGCAGGCAGGCAGGTGGGTGGGTGGGTGGGGGCGAATAGTGGGTGGGTGGGTGGGGATGGGGGGGGGGGGGGGGGGGGGGGGCGGGTGTATGTGTGTGTGTGTGTGGGGGGGGGGGGGGTTGCATCAAGAGGGTGCCAGCAATCGGTACGGCGGCGGCAAGGCGTGCCCGTGAGCAGCACAGCCAGGCGCCTTTCGGGTGGGGGTGGGGGCTGGCAGGGGCCGACCTGAGAAGTAGGGGTGGCGCAGCGCCTGGCGGGCTGTGATGCGCCTTTCGGGGTCGTAGGTCAGCAAGCGGTTGAGCAGGTCCACCCCGGCGTCGCTCAGGCTGGGGAACTCCTGCAGGGAGGGCGTGCGGAGGGGCAGGGGGGCGCGTGCTTGCACGTCGTGCGCTGTGCAGGTGCGCCCCTCTGTGTGCCGGCGCAAGCGCAGCGGTGCTGTGGCAAGGCCGCAAAACGCACGGCAGGCAGCCGCTCGCCTTGCGGTCGCACGCCGACACGGCGGCTGCTGGGCCCTGCACCCACCCACCTTGCGCAGGTAGTTGTACGGCTGGGTTGGCAGGCGGAAGCTGCCCGCCAGCGGCAGCTCGCCCCACCCCGGCCAGATGCGTTCGGAGGGCGCCCCCAGCAGGCCCGACATCATCTCAAGCATGGCGGCCTCTGCATGGCGACAACAGCCGCAACGAGGGAGGGGTTGAGGCGCCGCGGGCAGCGACACAGGGGCCGCGAGGCGGGCACTGGCGGCCAGCTGGCCAGCCTACAGCTGCAGCTGCGGCTGCAGGCCGTCGCGAGCCCTGCCTGCCTCCTAGGCTGCGCACGCATACGCAGCACCCGCCTGTGCGTCCCGGGAAGAGGGGGTCATTGCGCAGCAGCTCCGCCAGGATGCACCCGCAGCTCCACAGGTCCACAGCTTCCGTGTAGGTCTCCGCCCCCAGCAGTACCTCCGGGGCGCTGGCGGTGGAGAGTGAGGGGGAAATTGAACAACTGTTGTTTTGTTTTCCTGGAGCGGAGATACTCCAACACTTGTCAAATTAAGGTGGCGCAGGGCCAACACTTGTCAAATCAAGGTGGCGCAGGGACAGCAGGAATGGGATAGCAAAAGTGGAGCGGGGCGGCTACGCCCGACCCGCCTGCTGCGCCAGCTCACCGGTACCACAGCGTGACCACGCCAGGCGTGTAGTTCTCCTGGTGCAGCAAAGGAGGCGGGCAAAGATGTGGATGAGGCGTAGGCGGGCGTGGGTCCAAGCCACCTGGCGGGCGGCAATGCTGCTGCAGTGACGAGAGCTGCACAGGCCTCCCAAGAGGCACCTGCACCGCACCGCAGGCTTGCATGGCGAAACGCACTGCCCAAGCTACACGGGCAGAAGGCAGGCAGGCAGGCAGGCAGGCAGGCGTGGACGGAAAGCAGCTGGGTCTGCACACCAATCGCACACACCTGCCACGGCTGAAAATAGCGGGCCAGACCATAATCGCACAGCTTGAGCTGCCCACCGTGCGTGAACAGCAGGTTGGAGAGCTTCAGGTCTCGGTGCATCACCCACTTGTCATGCAGGAAGGCAACGGCCGACAGCAGCTGCGACGGGCGGGCGGAGATGGGGGAAGCTGGCGGGCGGTGTTTGGGAGTGGGCGACTTCGAACCCGGCGCTGCACGCAGGCCAGGCATGAGCGATGCGCCGCCGTTGAGCGGCCTGCTCAGGGCATCTGGTGCACCCCTCCGCCGACCTGCTGCGTGAGGCACGGCGCAGGCGCAGGCGACGTAGGGGCGGTCCCAGGGCGGCGCGAGCGATGGTACCATCACCAGCTGCCCTCCCGCCGCAGCTGCCACCCCTGCGGGCCTCTCCCCGCCGCGCCCACCTGCTGCATCAGGCACTTCACTTCGCTCTCGTGAAAGGGCTTTGGCAGCGAGTCTATGAGCCGGCCCAGGTCGTGTGGGCAGTACTCGAACACCAGGAACACAGCGTCCAAGGTGGGGCCTGCACACAAAGGGAGGGAGGGGAGGGAGGGAACGAGGGGAGGGTGACGGGCAACGAAGGCACTCACGCGTGCATAAGGGCAGAAGGGCGTTGCATCACGAGGCAGACAAGCGGCGAGGCAACGCAGGCATGCCGTGTCCTGCCGCCTGTTCCTGAGGTTGCCCCCCTCCCTGTTGCTTACGTACCTGTCACCACATGTGTTAGCTCAACCAGACTTGGGTGCTTTGCAAATCTCATGCTGCCTCCCTCCCTGCTGCGTAACACAACACGCACCCGTCGCTAGCCCTGACGTTGCCCCCCCCCCCCCCCCCCTTCCCCTGCTGCTTACGCACCGGTCACCACGCATTTTAGCTCAACCAGATTGGGGTGCTTGCAGGTCTGCAGCACGCGCAGCTCCCGCACCGAGGTGACGGGCATGCCTGCGGTGGCATGGGCACTGGTGGCGCGGTTCAGAGCGGCGGCAGCAGACAGCAAATGCCGCACGCCTCGGTGCTTGCAGCGCAAATGCAAAAAAAGAACTGGGCTAAAGCGTGCATTTGGTTTTGACCTGGTGGCCCGCCGCAGGCCACCACCCTCCCACCCACCATCGCGCTCCCGCTCCATGCGCAGCCGCTTCAGGGCCACCAGTTCACCGGTGCGCCGGTCCTTTGCCTTGTCTGCACGCAACACAGAACAAAGCGGCAGTCAATGCTGTGTGACAGCGCGTTGCACCGACGGGGCACCTGCAGCTGCACATGTTGATGCGGACAGCACCACGTGGACAGCACGTGCGCACGGGCCAAGCAGCCAACCGGTGCACCCTGCCCCGCCCGCTCACAGACGACGCCAAAGGTGCCTTCTCCGATGCGCTTTATCTTCTCATACTCTCCCACTGGGTCCACCACAGGCAGCGTCTCGTCGTCGCCAGCACCCAGCTGAGCTGGCGGCGGGCCCTGCGCCCCGTCCTGCGGCCGCTCTCCGGTGGACGTGGCAGCGGCAGGGCCCAGCGCCGCCGAAGCAGCACGCGCCTCCACTGATACTTGGCCTGCCTGTGATGAAGACATGGCGAGATTCCTGCAGGGCAAGGGCAGTGGGCAGAGGAGACCTGTGTGCTGCAGCGAGGGGCTACGGCAGCGAGCCGGCAAGCGGCTGCGACACGCGGCAGGCAGCCGCGCACCTGCAGGAGCAGCGGCGGCGCAGCGACGATGTGAGCTGCTCTCGATATAAAGCCGACCGCCGGGCTGCAGACAGCGGCGCGTAGGGCGGGCCGGCGAGCCGCCAAGCTCTGCGCTGCACAACAGGCGACCAGACGTCGGTGGAGAGACGAGAAGAAGACGCGGAGCGCGATTTGTAGATGCAGGTCTGTGGAAGCGCGCGTGATCGCCAAAGCCGCCTGCCGCCCACGCTGCCGCCGCCGGTGGAGGCCACATTGCTACCGCCTCGCTCAGGCTGTTCACAGAGCTTTGTATGACGGATTGCATTGCATCAGATTGCAGTTCAGTTCGCAGAAGGGGAATGCAGGTAGCACAGTTGGCAGGGTTCGTTTCTTCTCAGGGCTAGACAGCCAGGGAGAGGCGGGCGGCGCCTGCCAGCACACTCAAAAAGTGGGCGGCAGGTCGGGCAGGCCGTTGGTGATGGACAGCACAGCAGGGTAGGGCAGCAGCACCAGCAGCGGCAGCACCAGCGCCGCGATGGCGGCGTACTTGGTGCCCGCATCCTCGATCGACGAAAGCTCTTGGTCGCAGGGCAAAATGGGTCCGCGCTGCAGCGTCACCACCAGGATGAGCCAGAAGAGCGACAGGGAGTTGGAGAACCCCGCCAGGCCCAGCAGCAGCAGCGTGACGGCGCCCACGCGCGCGGCGGCGCGCCGCCCGCACAGCCCCAGGAACGTGCGCCCGCCGTCCAGCTCGCCCACCGGCAGGCAGTTGATCGCGTTGATGATCAGGCCTGGAATGCGCGGTGGTGGGGGGAGGGGGAGGTGTGTGCGTGTGAACATAACCGTGGACGAACCAGAGGATGCACAGAACGCACAAGACGTGTGCACAGCGCCTGCTGCGCAGCAGCTCGAGGAGAGGGAGCAGCACAGGCGCTGGTCGCAGCGCGGCCCAGCATGCGGGCCCACGCCCGCCCCCGCCCGCCTCCCCTCCCACGCGGCGCACCCGCCCAGCCCGCCACGAAGAGCGGGTTGGTGTCGACCGCCTCCATGGTGAACAGCTGGTCGCCAAACACGGCTTGGCCCAGCGCCCCCGCCAGCAGGGACTCCCTGTTGACAGGGGGCGAGGGGCACGGCGTGATGGGGGAGATTTGGAATCGGGCGGGCACGAATACCACGCCGCGGAGAAACTGTGGGATTGGACAGGCGAGGACGGCGCTCCACACAGTCTCTCTGCTACCTTTTCTACCTTTCCCACACCCTGCACCGCCTGCCCTGCCCTGTCAGAACCAGACGTACTTGAAGCTGTCGACTGCCAGCTCGATGCCGCCCACGCCTTGCGCCGACAGCGCCGCGCCCGCCAGCATCACCGCCGCCGCCACCGCCGAGCTGGCCAGGGGGCCTGCGTGCATGCAGAGGCGAGTCGAGTGGAGGCAAGCCAGGGGGCCTCCACAGACACAACACCGCTCTTGCACGCGCGATGCAGTGCACCCCAGCACGGCTACAACCCCATCCCTACCCTGCCGCCTCCCCTGTAAAAGAGCAACCAACACACCTGCCGCCGCCACCGCCGCCAGGTCGGCCCGGGTGGGCACAAACGACTTGAAGCGAGTGACGGCGCCAAAGCTGCCCAGCAGCCCAAGGCCTGCAGATGGGGGGAGGCGGCCGCAAATTTAGCCAGCCTTTATCGCCGAGGCGGCGCAGCAAGGAGGGGCAGCAGGGCTTGGGCAGGCACCGGGCAGCGACTGCCAGCCGACGCTTAGCGCTGAGAGCCCCGCAGCAGGGGCCCCTAGACAGGCGCTGCATGCCATCAGCTCCAGCCTGCCCTGAGCGCACCGGCGGGGATGAAGATGGGCGGCGCCAGCTGCAGGCCGCGCTGCTTTGCCACCACAGCGTGCGCCAGCTCGTGCACGCCTGCGGGGCGGGCCAGCGGCGGGCAGGGTCGGCACGCATGCGCAGGCAATGAGCCACGCCGGCAAGCACGCAGCTGGGCTGCACAGCAGGCAGCACTTCGCTCGCAGCACAGCGTGCCCCAGCACAATCCAACCCTCCCGCACCCCTCCCGCATCCCACCAAAGCCTGCACCCCTCGAGCCAACCCACCTAGGATCCCCACAAATGCCGCCGCCCCTGGCGCCGCCGCCGCCACCGCCGCCGCGTCCCAGTTCGCCGTCAGCAGCGCCGCGTTGAAGAGGTCAGCCCCGAAGATGTTGAGGGTTGTGGCGACGGAGGCGAGGCCCAGGCCGGCTGCCAGCAGCTGCTCCGGCAGGGGACCCAGCTGGGGCAGCACCGACGCCAGCGGCAGCACCACCGCCACCTGACAACGCACAGCCAGTGTGGGGGGGTGTGGGGTGGCGAGGGTGAGGCAGGCGGTGCAGTTTTTGCGTGCCCAGGCGGTTGGGTGCTGCAAAGGCAGCGCAGCACGCGCGGGTCTGCTGCAGGTGGCGCCGCCCTCACAATCCAGCTTGGCACAGCGTTCACAGAGAAACAGCTGGCGCTGCGCCCACCCACCGGCAGCTCTTCCCGGTTTTCAAGAAGGTACAGCTTGTACTGCTCGCCCAGCTCGGCCTGTGGCACAGAGACGAAGAAACGGGGGGGGGCCACAAGCACACTGAAAAGCAGCAGAGGCGAAAGCAGGAGGAGAGGGCAGTCGGCGCCTCCCTGCATGCTCCCGCAGCTGCTGCACTTCAACGCCAGGCGGGTCTGTGCTGCTCGCCCACTTCCCAACTGCCCCGCAGGCACGCCGGCGCCATGGCAGGCAGCCCAGCACGTACGCGCCCCCCTTTCCCATCAACCACCGTCACCTGCAGGCGCGCAGTCAGCTTGGCGTACGCTGCGGCAGGCTCCCCTCGCAGGTTGCCGCGGAACAGCACACCATCCGCCTGGTAGTTTTCCACGCTGCGGAAGGCATGGCAGATGGAGTAGGGGGGTGGGTGCTGCTGGGCAGGCGGCGTAGGAGGCGGGCGCTGTGCGAGTGCATACGCTCGGCGGCGCCTCCCGCACCCTGCCGCACCCTCCCGACGAAGCACCCACCCAGTGACGAAGAAGGTGTCAAAGCCGAAGACGGTGGTCCGCAGGCGCTGGATCACTTCTGGCGGCAGCTGCAGGTTTGCGTCCTCTGCTGCTGGCGGCTCTTCAGTGGCGACGGCGGGCGCTGACGGCGGCGGCTGCTCCGCCGCTGGCGGCGGTGGCACGTCCTCGCCGCTGCCGCTGCCATCGCCTGGCTGCTGCTGCGCGCGCACCGGGGACCACAAGTTCCTACGAGCTCCTCGAGGCTGCACCCGGTGCGCAGGGAGCGACAGGCAGCGAGCAGTGAGAGAGGCGTGTTGGTGGATTGTTGCCACGAGCATCCTGGCGCTCTACGAGGCTTTCGGGAGTGATCGGCAGGGCTATGGGTGCTTCGATTTTGCGACCGTGAGGGCCCTGACAGGCGCTGCATTCGCCGATGGGGCGGCCGTGTCAGCAAACCTCCCTGCTTCTTGGACGCCACTCCTCTCCCCGCTTTCGCTTTCCACTCGCAGCTGTGCTTGCCTGGCCAGCGCACGTGCTGCGTGCAGCCCTGGTCAGCGGGCCTCACTGCTCCGCCTCCTCGCAGCTCAGCGGCCTTTGCACAGCACCAGCAGCAGTGGCTCGGCGGCAGGTGACACGCGCCACGAACCGTGCGGCATGGTGCTGCTGCCGCCCGACGGTGCGGCGGCGGCCCCGCCGGCGGTGGCGAGGCAACGAGGCCCCGCCCCCGAGCCGCTGGACCCTGAGCTAGAGGCGCAGCTGCGCCGGCAACGTGCACAGCAGTATGGGCGCGTCGTGCGCGAGAGTCTGGCAGCAGAGCACGCGCGGGCCGCCGCACGCCGTGAGGCTGCCGCCGCAGCGCAGCGCGAGCAGTGGGAAGCGCAGCGTGTGGCCCGCCTGGCGCGCTTGGCCGAGCGGCAGGCGCAGCACGCCCAGGCACTGGCGCAGGGCAGGCAGCAGTCGCCGCGGCAGCAGCGACAGAAGGTGGGCTGGGCAAGGCAGGGCGCAGCGTTTGGCAAGCCTGCCTTGTTCCTGTCCTGTCCTGCCTGTGGGCATGCCGAGCCTGCCTCACCCCTTGATAAGTGCAGGCGCCAGGCAAGCTTGCGGTTAGCAATGCTGCGCCCGGGGAGCTATTGCATGCTGTGCGAGAGCACGCGCCCCCCTCTGAGCAGCAGGAGAATGCGGGAGATAAAGCGCGATGCAGCGGTGCCGCGCGGCATCCAGAGGCGGCCTGCAGCGGTGCTGAGCATGGCGGCGCATGCAGCCCCAGCGCCGCACCGGCGTCGCACGTCGCCTGGTGCAGCGTTGTACCGCCGGGAGTGGCCACCGCACCGCCGCCATCTGCGCCAGCAGACCCTTTGGAGCAGCTGCTGGGCGAGCTGCTCGCAGCAGAGGCAGGAGGCGATCCCTTCAGCATCATCAACCTGTTTGTGGCAGAGCAGCTGGAGGTGCAGCGGCAGCAGGCGGCACGCCAGGCGCAGCAGCAACTGCAGCGGCAGCAGCAGCGGGCGCGGCAGGCGGCAGATGCAGCAATGCAGGATGCCATGTGCAAGCAAGAATCCGCAGCGCAGGCGTGCACTGCGCCGCGGGCATCCGGCGACAAGCTAGCCGACAGCACTGAGCTGCGTCATGCGCACGCTGCTGCGGCGGCCCTGGCGCGCCAGCCGGCGGCGCCACAGGCTGCAGGCGCGCAGCCGTCAGCCCCTGCGGCAGGCCCACAGCGCCCTCCCAGAGGCGCGTCGGACGGCGAGAACGTGTCTGCGAATGTGCGGCACCGGCACCGGCGCTCCAGCAGCATGGTGCTGCCGGCAGAGTTTGATCCCTCGGAACTCTCCGCTGCCGGGCCCTCGGGCCTGTTTGCTGGGCCGTCGGGCCTACTCGGCGGCCCTTCAGGCTTGCTGCCAGGCGGTGGCAGCGTGCCTGCACCAGCGCCCGCACCGCTGATGCGAGCATCCAGCGAGCCGGCTTCTTTCATGGAACGGCATGCGCAAGCGCCTGCTCTGCCTCCTGCACCGTTGCAAGCGCAGGAGAGCAGCAGCAAGCAGCTGTACGTGCAGCAGTGGCTGCAGCGCTCCACCGCGGAGCTGGAGCAGGCATCGACGGTGGCGGGCTCGCCACGGTCGGCAGCGGCGCCTGCAGAGTCCGAGGTGGAGCAGCAAGCAGGTGGGCTGTCCAGCCCTGCCTCCTCGCTGGCACAGACAGTGCAGCCCATGCAGCGCGGCGTGGTGCACCCAGCAGCAGCGGTAGACACAGCAGAGGAGGAACAGGAGGAGGAGGCGGCAGGGCAGGCGCAGCGGGATGCCGACGGCGGCGCAGCGGTGGGCATGTCGGCGCTGAGTGAGATGTCGGCCAGCAGCGGCGACGGCTCCCATGCGCCGCCGCCTCCCCGACCGAGCGCGCCTGTGCCCCCCAGTGGCAGCTCCCTAATGGACGGCTCTTCAGCACTTTCTGCCAGCCTGGATCTCGCGCGCATGCCCGCTGCGCAACAGGCTGCAGCACAGCAGCCCCAGCAGCGGCCCGCGGCGGCGAGCCCGCGCCTGCTGCAGAACCCCTTTGGTGGGGACGTGCGGGCGGCTGGGCGGCAGTGGCGGCACGGCGGCAGCAGCAGTGGCAGCAGCAGCTATGCTGCCAGCAGCTCGGTAGATGGCAGCGAGGGTGAGGCGCCCATGGCTGCTGCCGAAGGGCCAGCTGAGGAGGAGGCTGCATCTGCCGGCCAGCCTGCTGAGGCTCATGCAGATGCGTCTGAGCACAGCGAGCCGCAGGCAGCGCTGTCGTTTGGCCAGCTGCAGGCCGTGTCAGGCGTTGCCGGCGGCGCCAACAGGTTGCCTGATGATGCAGCTGCAGAGGCGGACGACTGGCGCCCCAGAGAACCCAGCAGCAGCACGGACGGCAGCGAAGCAGAGGCGGCGCCGGTAGTAGCAGCAGCAGCAGCAGCAGCAGCAGCAGCAGGGGCAGCAGCAGCAGCAGCAGCTCGTGCGCAGCCCCCTGCAACAATCACCGCACAGCAGTCTGCATCAGAGCTGGCAGACAGCGAGGGCCGCTCCTCCCTTGGCAGCGAGGTAGAGATCAGCTATGGTGAGCAGTACAGCAGAGCAGCAGTGCGGCAGGCAGTGGCAGTAGCCGACAACTCCGCCGACGTCGCTGCCCAAGCGACGAGCCCACGCTTGGTGCCGCAGCCGCAGCAGGCGAGCGCCCTGCCCGCGCAGTCGCCGCGCCAGCAGCAGCAGCAGCAGGTGCTGCCGCGGCCACGCAGCCCTCTGCATGCTGCAGACGATCGTTACCCCAGCAGCCCGCCTGCCTCGCCTGGCGGCCTGCAGCGCACCGTGTCTGCCGGCAGCCGACCAGCATCCCCTGCTGGAGCCTTCCTCTACAGCCCAGCCAGCAGCCGGCGGGCATCGCTCGCCGAGGAAGCAAGCGCTGCCAGCCGCCCAGCCTCCCCGCCGGTGGCAGCGCTGCACCGCAGCAGCGAGCAGCGTGAGGCGCACCCAGAGGGCAGCTTCGTCACAGTGGTGGAGCGATCGCTCAGTGCCGGCAGCAACAGCAGCAGCGGTGGCGGCGGCGGCGCTGAGGGCTTGCTGCGTGATGGCGGCGCCGCCAGCCCATACGCCATGCTTCGCTTTGGCACCGACGCAGAGGCAGAAGGGTGCTCGGATGCAGCCGCAGCAGCAGCGGCAGCCGCAGCAGCAGAGGCCCTGTTGTCACCACGCAGCCCAGCAGCCACAATGGCGGCGGCCAGCAGCCCGCCTGGCACGCCGCTGGTGGTGTCCCCCGGGGACGACGATGCCTCCACCTGCCCGGGATCTGCCCACGTTGAGGACGACACCGTGGTGCAGTCTGGTGAGTTTGTTTGCAGTCTACGACTGTGCAGGCTGCTGGTCATGCAGCGCGTTGTAGATGTGCTAGGTAGCATGCGTCTTCAAGCCTGTGCAGCAGCGCCGAGCTGCCCATCCCCTCCCAAACCACCCGTCGCCTGTCCGAGGTTTTGCTTTGCTTTACAAGGTCTGGCCGACCCGCATCCTGCATGCCCCATGGGTTTGTGCTGCAGAGGAGCATGTGCGTGCCTACTTGGGCGAGGTGATGGCCTACTTTTGGCAGGAGCGTGCAGAGGGCTTTGCCGCGGGCCAGGTGCCGCCGCTAGGTGGGTGCGCCGCGTGTGAGGCATGGCATACGCCGTGTGTGGGAGCTGGGCAGGAGGGCTCAGAAGATGCGGCAGGGTTGAGCATGACGGCATTTGTTGGACTGGGCGTACGGTACGGCTGTGCTGCGGGGCTAATCAGCTCTTCTCAAACGTCCCATCTGCGCGAGCAGACCTTGAGGGTTACCTTGCGATCGAGCGGCGGCGCCCGCCCTGCGGCGACCCGCAGCATATCTTCAACAAGCTGCTCTTCGACGCCGCGAATGAGGCGCTGGCGGCGCATTACGTGCAGGTGCGGACATGCGGGCGGCTCATATGTGCTGGCCAAGTCACATCCTGTGCAGTGTGCATGTGTTTGCGCTCGGTGCAGCGTGCCCATTTCACGTTCATTGGCGCTCTCGCTGTCCCCCTGCGGTGGGCAGGCGCTGGACTCGTACACCGGCCGCATGGCGCCGCGGCTAGCACTGCTGAGCGCAGAGCGGCTTGAACAGGGCGTGGTGCAGCGCGTGCTGCGCTGGGCAGCAGCCGGCGGCGCTGGCGACGCTGATCCTGGCACACTTCTTGCAGAGGACGCGGCAGAGGTGGGGCGGGGTGGAGCGGCTGTCGGGCGGCAGGTGTCAAAACCATGTGCAGCCGCTTTGCCTCTTGCCTGGGGTGTTTTGCAGCACCAGGAGTGCGTGCCTGTTCGATTCGTCCCCACCCTCTCAAATAAACCATGTGCAGGAGGAGCGTGCCTTGGGGCAGCTGGCAGCAGCGCTGCAGGCAGAGCTGGCGGCAGCAGCCGAGGCGCAGGCGGCGTCACGCAGTGCATCCCCCACCGCCGACCAAGTAGGAGAGGGCGCCGCCTGACTGCTGCTTGCCTGCACATGTGGAGGTTTGTGTCCCACGGATGGTTTACACACTCGCTGTGCAATACACATGCATGGGCTGAGGACAGTGACACACTGTGTGTGCGTCGCCCGAGGGCAGCAGACAAGGAGGGGCACAGGAGATAGCAAACAAGGAGGGCCACAGGATGGATGCAGCGCAGGAAGGGGGCTGGCAAGCTCTAGCTCGACAGACGATGTACAGCACGGGACGGCACAGCACAGCACAGCACGGCACAGCACGGGACGGCGCCTTGCCCCCTCACACAGGTGGGTAGCCTGCCGGCGCTGACTGCTGCTGTTGCTGCTGCTGCATGGGGACTCCCTGCGCCGGCGGCGGGCCGTAGCCGGGCGCAGGGAAACCATAAACCGGGCGCTGCAGCGGCTCGAAGCACTCTGGCATAACGCATGGCAACCAGGCCAGAGGCCAGAAGACCAGGACGAGCAGGATGACTGCAGAACGGAAGAAGGGGTGGGGGTGGGTGGTGGGTGGGTGGGGGGGGGGGGGTGAGTGGGGGTGGGGGTGGGGTGTGTGCAAAAGGATTGCAGAGCGGGTGGGTGGCATGCAGGGACAGCGTGAGTGAGACCCGCGGCAAGCGACCGCGTGAACGGGGATGCTAGCCCGGTGTGTCAGTTGGGTGCACGCAGGAGCAGCGGTGCCCAGCGCAGCCAGCCACTGTTTGGTGAGCCCGCAGTGCATGGCAGTATCGCTAGGTCCTGAAAACAAGGAACGAAATGCCTGTTGCCTTCCTCTGTGCCGAAAGCACACATCTGCTTCCGCACCTGACAGCAGCCCTGCGGCGGAGAGGCCCTCGCACTGGCAGCAGCCTGCCGCGGGCCGGTACAGCTCGTACCCCAGAAGCACCTGGCCTGGTGCAGGCACGACCTGCAGTCGTCGGGGGAAGAACAGCACTCTGTAGCTACCGAGGCGAGCACACCGAGCCGAGCCGACGGCTCTGCTGTGCCGTGCAGACACTCACCATTGGAGGCCTCAGGGGGACGCCTGGCACAGGTGCGGCGTAGAGCTGCACCACTGGCACGCCTGCGACACGGGGGGAGCGGGCGGGCGGAGGGGCGGCTTGCCTCGATGGGCGCCACCGCGGCGGCGTGCTCGTTCAACCAACAGCGGCGGGCGGCAGTACTGCTGCGGCTGCTGTCGCTCCGAGGTCTCCCGCAGCAACGACCTTGCGGGCTTACTCCTTGCCTGGGGGCGGTGGTGGGGGAGGTGCATACTGAGCTCCAGGCGGGGCCGTGGCGAACGGCGCTGCTGAAGGCGGCTGGTAGGCGCTTGGCGGCGGAGCATAAGCTCTAGGAGGCGGCTGCTGAGGCGGCGGTGGAGGCGCGCCGGTCGCACTCTCGAAGGGGGAGGGGGGCGGGACTGCCGGGGCGTCCGGCAGAGGTCCCATCTCTGCAAGAGGTGCGAACAGATGCCGCTCGAGGTCTTTGGACCTGCGCAGAAGACAGAAGGAATGTTGTGGGAAACTGCGGCGCAGGTGCCGCCAGGCGGCAGCGGCTGCCCCCCACCCGCGCGCTGCCGCCCAAAAAGGTGCCAACCATCTGCACCGCCTGTGCGGGATGCCTGCCACCGCACATCGGGGCAGCTGCCTTGCTTGGCAAGGGCTCCCCGACCGTGCGGCCCCGTCGCCGGCCAGCTGGGAGGGGGCGCCGCCTGAGTCCTGCCTGCCTGCGCATGAAAATGCAGGTACGGATGCTTTACACACTAGCAGTGCAGGACAGACACGTATGTAATGCGCATGGGATGAGGGCAGTTGCGCGTCACTGAGGTCAGAAGATACGTCACCGAGGGCGGCAGACAGAATGCACGGGGGCCATAGGAGCAAGGAGAGTCACACGGTAGTTGCACACATGCACGGTAGATGCACAGGCCGGGGGGCCTGGCACGCTCGCAAAGCAGAGACGCCTTACGGCACAGCACAGCAGGTGGGGTGGCACGGCCGCTTGACTCCTCACACAGGCGGGTACCCTGCGGGCGCTCCCTGCTGCTGCGGTGGCTGCATGGGGCCGCCCTGCGTCGGCGGGCCGTAGCCGGTGCCGGGCGCAGCGCCAAAGACGGGGCGCTGACACGTCTGGTAGCACGCCGGCATGACGCAGGGCACCCACGCCAGAGGGAAGAAGAAGAAAATAAGAAAGATGACTGCAGCAGGGGTTAAGCGGGGGTGCAGCGTGGGTGGGTGCAAGGATAGCGGCGATGAGACCGAGGGGCGCACCGGCACCGGCGAGGCTGCACGCCCAGCGCGCGTGGGCCTGAGTGCAGGAGCAGCGGCGTCCCTGCTCAGCGTCCCGGCCCACAAGCATTCTTACAGCGCCACCACAGCAAGCAAGCAAGCGTCACCATGTTGTAACAGTTACATATGAAGTAGGGCCGGCGCAGCCGCTGGGCCTCGCTCACCCCAGAACAGGCCCAGAGGGGAGAGGCCGTCGCACCGGAAGCACCCCCCCTCGGGCCGGTACAGCTCGTACCCCAGAAGCACCTGGCCCGACTGGGGGGGCACCTGTAGGTTTTTTGGGGGGGGGCAGGGGGGGCAGCAGTGTCGGCTGTCGGGTGCTCTGCTGGAAAAACGGGCGACAAGGTTGACGACGCGCGCGCGCGCGCGCTTCACTGCAGCACCGACAGAGCCGACGACCCTGCCCTGCCGACGCACCGCTGGAGGCCCGATGGGTATGCCTCGCACGGGTGCGGCGACCAGCTGCACCACTTGCGCGCCTGCGACAGGGGGGAGCGGGCGGGCGGAGGGTCGGCTTGCCTCTGCGAGCGGCGCCGGAGCGGCGGCGTGCCTCGTTAGCGACAACAACGCGGCAGTACTGCTGGCGGCCGCTGCAGCTCTGCGCGTCGACCCAGCGATCTTATGGGCTTGCTCCTTGCCTGGGGGCGGCGGCTGCTAAGCATACTGGGCTCCAGGCCTGCCGGTGGCGAACAGCGCTGCTGGAGGCGGCTGGTAGGCGCTTGGAGGCGGAGCGTCGTATGCTGAAGGCGCCGGCTGCTCCGCCAGAGGAGGGGGCGGCTGGGGAGGCGCCGCGCCGTTCGCCCCAGTCTCAAAGGGGGAGGGAGGCGGGACTGCCGGGGCGTCCGGCAGAGGTCCCATCGCAGCAGCTGGGGGTGGGAGGAGATGGCGCACGGAATGCGCGGAGTGATTCCCGAGCAGGAAAGCGTTTCGGAACAAGCTCTAGTTGTTGTGCCGCTACGCCACCTGTGCGTCGCGACGCGTCACACCCCTTGTCAGCTTGCGTGTTGCTTCTCTCTCTCTCTACCGAGGCCCGCATTGCAGAAGCATGTGAAATGTGATGAAATTATCAGTCAAACCAGTCAGACACGCGCGCCGCGGCCCCCCTCACAGCTTGGCGCCGCCCGCCGCCGGCGTCGCCTGCTGCCCGCCCGTCGGGCCCCCGGCGCCGCTGCTGCCGCCGCTCTTGGCAGCGCCCCCCTTGGCTGCTGCCAGCTCGGCCGCCAGCCTCTTCGTGAGCATGTACGAGATGGATTCGATGCTGCACGGGAGGGGCGGAGAGAAGGAGGCGCAGGGTACGCGGGTGGGCATCGGATGGGCGCCTGGAACGAGCGCCGCGACTGCCAGGCGGGCGCGCCACAGGCAGGCGTGCATGGCACGCCATGCAGGGCGAGCCCTGCCCGCGTCCCCTCGCAACCAGATGTTCACAAGGCAGGAGGCTGCAGCGCGCACCCCGCCTGCGCCGCCCCAGCAACCAACAGCACAGAGCAGGACTGGACAAAATGCGTCAACCATTCCAACGAGACCACCGCCCCGGCGGCTCACGTGATCATGGGATTGACGCCGGTGGGGGTGGGGAAGGTCGAGCCGTCTGCGCAGTACAGGCCAGCGACCTCCCAGCACTCCCCAGAAGGGTCGAGCGCTGAGGTGGCGGGGTCGGCGCCTGCAGAGGGCGGGGTGCAGGCAGGGCGGCAGCGGGGGTTGGAGGCGAGAGCTGTTGACAGGTGGTATGCAGGCAGGGCTCCGCGCTCCTGCTGCGATGGTTGAGTGCTGAGGTGGCAGGGTCGGCGGCAGGGAGTGCTGTGAACGACAGGGCTGAGATCAACACAACCGCCGAGCGTCGCCGTTGGCTTGGCAGCTCCTCCCTGCACACAACCTCCCCCGTGGCTGCTGGCGGCCGAGACAACTCTGCTAGGGCAGCCTGCGCACCCAGGCGGCATGTGCCCATCTGGTGCGCCGAAAACTGGGCCATCTGCAGCGGCGGCACCCCCGCCTCGGCCACGCCGCCCAAGAAGGCCTCAAACGCCGCATCGCCGCCGCCCGCAGAAGTGCCTGCCGGCGCGGCGCCGCCGCCAGCCTGAGCAGCGCCGCCAGCGGCGCCGCCGTCCTGTGCCGGGCTGCCAAACACAAAGCGGCCCGATGGGGAGTTGAGGCAGGTAATGACAGCGCTGGCCCCTGCCGCCGCCAGGCTGCGCAGGCCCAGCTCCATGCCCTGTGCAGGGGAGCAAGGAACCACGGAGCTCCCGCGTTAGTGTGCAACCCCAGGTGCCTTGCCCAGCTGCTGCGCAGGCCCAGGTGAGTGCTCTGTGAAGAGGAGCAAGGCGGAGAAAGCAAAGCTATGTGCACGCGCACGCGCACGCCCGCACCCCAACGCACCCCAACGCACGCACCCAAACAAGCAGCAACCACACACACAGGCAGGAAGCAGCGCCCGCCTGCCCGCCCGCCCGCCCCTCTGCCCCGCCCGCACCCGCAGCATGGAGGCCTCGTCCGCCGGGGCCAGGGTGTAGTGGATGCGCGGCCGGCCGGAGCGGTCGATCGCCACGCGCCCGCAGCCAGAGTCGCGCACCAGGACCAGCACTGCGCAGCACACGCGCACAGGGGCAGGGTGGGGGTGGCAGGGGGGGTGGCAGGGTTCAGTCGGCGGACGTCCAGCCACAGCCAGACTGCAAGCCCAGAGGACCGGCAGGCCAACAGGAGCAACCAGACAGTTGAGGAACCGGGCGATCACCGAGGACGCAGCCCTTCCAAGGTGGGCGCTGCGCATAGGCAGCGGGCGCTGCCCACCCGCCCACCCACCCACCCGTGCAGCAGTCCTTGAAGCGCAGCATCACCTCCTTGAAGTCGGCGCCGCCCACCCAGGGGGCCGCCGCGGCAAAGAGCCCGGGGTGCACCTGCAGGCGAACAAAACAAAAACACACACACAACGATGAGGTGATGCGCGGCGAAGCTGGAAGCTGCCGCTGTGTGCGGCCCCTGAGCTGCTCCCTCCCTCCCCCCCCCCTTCCCCCCCTACATCGATTTTCGGCCTAACTGAAAGTGCCGATTAAGGGTGTGGGGCACGAAACGGCCCTGGCCGCCCTCCGCTGCTTCATATTCGGTCTCTAGAACTCCTTAAGCGCTCCCTGAGGCCCGCCAGCCACCGGGGCAGGCACTGAGGGCGCGGGGGCGGGATGCGACATCGCCTGCCGCCGTCTGTGCCGCCCGCCACGCCGAGTGAATGTTCTGGCTGTGCGCTCAACGCCGGGCCTCGGAGCGGCGGCTACCGCCCCTGTAGGTGCTCTAGATCAATTATGTGGAGCAGGCGCCGGTGTAGGGGGCCAGGCGCCGGGTTCCTGTCGGCCCCTTCGGAGGCAGGTGCCTGATCGCTGACCCGCTGCACTTTTAAATGCGCTCAGGCGCACATAGATGCGGGTTAAACTCGCGCGTGGGCGTCCGATGCATCCTATCGACCAAACATTCACTCGTGCTGCGCGCGAGGCGACAGCCCGCTGGGGCTCTGTAGACACGCACCGCTGCGCCCTCTCGCGCCTTCCATACGTTCCACACAGTACAACGGAGGATCTCAGTTGGTCTGCGGGCCGCGACAGTGCCCCCAGCTTCGGGCTGCACATGCCGCGGGCCTGACCTCCTTCAGGAACCCGCCCCGGTTCTCAAAGCACGTTTCAACAGTGCTGGGAAATAAATTTCGGCGCCGCGGGGCGGTGGGTGCAAAACAGGCTTAAACAGCACATTTATGTGCTGGCGAAAACACAATGTACCCCCCCCCCCCGCCTCCCTCCCTCCCTCCGCACAGCACAGCACAGCACAGCACGCTAGCTGCCTGCTGCCCCCGCAGGGAGGCCCTCCACACAAAACGCCACCCGAGACCCACCGAGGGTGTGTAGAGGAGCGACCCGTAGCCGCCGCCCTCCCAGTCGCCAACTTGGTTTGAGAAGATGGACATGAGGGTGCCCTCCCAGCCGCGGACGCTGCCGGCGCCGGTGCTGCGCGACGGCAGCATGTCCAGGCGCCGCCGCTGCTGCTCCTCGCCCTCTGGCTGGCCGCCAGGCGCCGGTGCTGCCGTCGCGCCTGCTGCTGTGCCTGCCGTGCCTGCTGAGGCTGCTGCGATGCCAGCCAAGTCTTCCAGGTCTGGGGCGCCGCCAGTTGGCGCTGCTGGAGCTGCACCGGGACGGGTGGTGTGGATGGGCTAAACTGCAGAAGAAGGCAGGTGTGGATGGTGCGCGGCAGGCAGCAGGGCAGCGGCGGCAACAGGCCTCGGTTGCAAGGCCAACCCTCCAGTCCACGCCGACGTCCAGCACCGCCCTCCCTGCCCACCCACCTCTAGCCCCACCCACCATAACACATCTTAACCCTACAGCCACCAAGCCCCCACCCACCCCACACACCGGCCAGGTGTCCCTCTGGGAAGACCCCATTCACGCAGGTACAGGGGTGCAAGCGCAGGTTGGCTCCCACATTGCCCCGGCACGTGATGCGGCTGCGCAGCAGCAGCGCCGGCGAGTGCAGGCTGCCCGCCGAGCTGATCACCACGGGGGCTTGCACCACCAGGCGCAGCGGCGACGCCGCGCTGCCCGCCAGCACCAGCACCCCGGCGACGCGCTTGCGCCGCTGCGGGCCGCCGCCTGCTGCTATGCCTGCTGTGCCTGCTGTGCCCTCGCCGCTGTGAGGCTCCAGGAGGACGCGTTCCGCCCAGGCGCCTGCAGCAGGCAAGGGTGTGGAAGCACTGGGTGTTTGAAGGGTTGCTAGGTAAGGCGGCAAGGCGAACAATCAGCGAGTCCGGGCGCTGCACCTCCCCCCGCCACCGTGCGGGCGCAGCAGACACAAGCGGGGGCGCGCGTGGCTGGCAGGTCGCCTGTGGCGACGCGTGCGCCTGCCTTCCAATGCACATATCGCACGTCAGCTTTTCGTGCACCACAGCAGGCACGCCAGGCGGCTCGTGCACCTGTGATGATGCGTGCGCCCAGCGTGGCAGTACGCATACCACACGCATACCACACGCATACCACACGCATACCAGCAGATCTGTCGTGCACGACAGCAGGCACGCCAGGCAGAGCGCGCACCTGTGATGATGCGTGCGCCGGCCTGGCATGCGTCAGCAAGCCAGGTGTTGACCGCGTCCTGACCGGTGGGAGTGTAATGGAGGCAGGGGCCGGCGTAAGGGGGCAGGACTGTCCGGGCAGGGAGGCAGCGTACAGCGTATATACAGTAGGAGAGTACCCGTACAGGGTCCCGGCGCTGCGCATGCTGCATGCGGGCACGAGGCAGGGGCAGTGGGAATGACCAACAGGGGAGGCCCAGGCAGCCCAGGCAGGTATTCCCCCATCGCACCCCCCCCCCCGCACGGCGCCCGGGCTTGCCCAGCGGCGCCGGGCCTTACCGACGGCACCAACCTGCTTGTACCCGCGCGCGCAGCCGAGGCTGCAGTACCCCCCGCAGTCGTCTGTGAGGCAGTTGCGGGGCACCTCCCCGCAGTGCACGCCCACGCCTTGCAGGCCCTTGCTCAGCGTCGAGCACGTCGCGCTGCACGAGAGGTGCAAGAGGGGGAGGGAGGAGTAGTCAGTTGAAGGAGGTGGTGGTGGGGTGGCGGGTGACGGCCGGAAACGGGGCTCCCAGCCGGGCGGGGACCTCCTGAGGCCACAGCGGAAGAAGAGGGCAGGGCGGCACACCCTCAGAAACCCGCCCGCCCCCGCCCCCACCCACCCACCCACCACCCACCCACTCACACCCACCCACACCCCACCCCACCACCACCCACCCACACACCCACACACCCACCTGTGCTTGTAGCCGGTGTGCACGGTCAGGCGTGAGCAGACCGCTTCCAGGGCAGCATCGTACTCAGGAGAGGCAAACGCGGGCAGGCCGTGCTGCTCCGCCCACTCTCGCCTGCAGCGGGCGCAGCGAGGGGCGGGCCAGGAGTGGCGAGCGGTTGGGTGGGAGAGCAGGGCAGCAGGCCGTGCCGTGCCGTGCTGTGCTGTGCCATGCTGTGCTGCCCGCTTGCAGAGCAGCTGCGGAACGTGACCCGGAGCAGGCTTTCTGCAGCAAACCGGCAGCTGGCGCAGCACTGCGGCACCTCCACAAGGGGCAGGGCGCAGCTGCGGGCAGGGAGGGCTGCGCCGTGCCAGCGGCAGGACACGTGTTGACGACGACCCCACCCCACCTGACGTGCGGCGGCGTCTTGAAGCTGGCGCACCAGTTGACGCGCGTGCCGCCGCCCAGGGTGGCCCCCGCCAGCACCGACACGGTCCCGTCCTCGCTGGAGAGGATGCCGCCCTGCTCGTACATGCTGCCGAACGCTTCGCCCTCCTGCAGCAAATGAGCGAGGCGCGGTCCAAGGCGAGAATGCATGGGCAGAGGAGCAGAGCATGGGGAGGCATGCATTGGCAGCAGCGTGCTGACTGGCCCCAAACCTGACTGCAAGCCGCCCCCGCGCCCGCCTCCCCGCCCCCCCCCCCCCACCCCACCCCACACAGCCTCCCCCACCCGCCTGCAGCGTCGTGTCTCGGGCCGGCACAAACCCTGCCTTCTCCAGTACCACCACCCTCAGCCCGCTGGACGCCAGGTTGGCGGCGGCGGGACCGCCGCCGGCGCCGCTGCCCACAATGACCACGTCGCATTGGATTGCAAGCTGCAGGCACAAGAGCGGCGGGTGGGTGGGTGGGTGGGTGGGCGGGTGGGTGGGTGGGTGGGTGGGCGGGTGGGTGGGTGGGGAGTTGCTGCTTTGGTTGCGCGGCCGTCCCTGGGGTGGTGGCACCCCGAGAGACTGCTGCTGGCATCCACGGCTGCCTCGCGCCTGTGCTCGCGCCCCTTTGCACACCAGCCCACCGCTCAAAGCCATACGCAATCCAACTGCCTGCGCGCCGCCCTTCCTCCGCACGGCCAAGCACTGCCCCTGCCCCTGCCGCCGCCCCGCACCTGCGCTCTCTCCCTTGCCATGAGAGCCGCCGCCGGCGCACCGCCGTCTCCCGGCCAAGCCACGCGCATGCCTTTGGCCGCCAGCGCCGCGCCCGCCCCCGCCGCGCTGCCGGGCGACCCGTCGTGCACGCTGAGATCCGCCAGAGCGGCGGCTACGGCGGCCTCCGCGGCGAGCGCAGCGGGCGCCGGCGCAGGCGGACGCTCAGTATCTGTGGGTGGGTCGGTCGCAGGGTGGGCGGGTGCAATGGTGCGTGCGAGGGTGGGAGGACCACCAGTCGCGCCCCTTCAGGCTCCCTACGGAAGGGCCCCCCCTAAGGGTGCCACAACGGCGCACGCCGGGGGAAAACACGCTGCCAGCCCGACACCAGCCCACACCCCTCGCAACGCCGCTGCTCCCCTGGAACAGAGTGGGCGGCAGGTGGGCAGAGGGGCGGGCGGCAGGCAGGAGCCGCGTTGAAGAGATTGAGTGCGCCGGTTGCCAGAGTGGATGGATGGGATGGGCTGGCCGGCGGTGCGACGCGTGCTGCCGGCATGCAACTCGTTTCCTCCGCTGCACGGCCATCTGCTCCGCCCCTGCTGCACCTTGCGCATGCGCATGTCGGAGCCGGTGGCCCAGGACAGCAGCACCGCTTCCCTCTGCTCGAGCGGCAGGGCGGTGAAGGGCGAGGGCATGAAGCCGCCGCTGCAGCAGGCAGGAGGCGTTGGCGCAGACGAGACTGGCAGAGCAGCTGGGCCGCTCGGGCAGCGCAACAGGCAGGACTGCAGCAGTCCGCCCGCCCACAAGCTGGCACCAGCGCACCTACAGGCGGCAACCTGCCCAGCACGCCAGCTGCAGCGTTGCCTCTCCCCCGCCGCGCACCTGAAGGCAGCGCGGCCCAGCAGCAGCATACTGCCCCACCGGGAGGCCAGCAGGCGCAGCAGCATGTGCAGCTCGCGCCGCGCCTCTGCAGGAAGCCGCGTCTCCACAGTGTCCAGCACCTGTCGGCAGAGGGCAGCCGTGGGAGAAGTGGCTCGCAAATGGGAAAAACAAAAGAAAGAAAGTGGCTCGCAGCTGGGCCGACGTTGGAGGGGAATCGCTGCAGCAGGCGGCTGTGGCGGTGTGCGACAGCCAGGCTTGGCGTAACCTTTGGTATTAAGCCAAAGAATGGATCGGTGTTTGATGGCAACGGTTAGCAACCACACGGGCAGTGTTCTTGTACAGCAGCCCATGGGTGGGCCGGTTGCTAGGCAGGTCGGTGGTGCAGGCTCCGGCATGGCAAACTGCCCTGAGTTTGGGTTAGAGTTGCACACACGCTGCTGTGCCATGCAGCAATTACATGCAAAATACACCAACAGCAAAGCCTACCTTGGCCAGCACGTCCGGCGAGGCGCCGGCAGCGGCCAGCAGCTCGGCGGCAGCCGCGTCGCCAGCGGCGGCGGCGGCGGCAGCCTCGTCCTCCAACGGCGGCCACAAGGCTTGCGCAGCCGCGTCCAGCACCGCCATACGGGAATCCATGGCTGCTACGAGGTGGCGTCCAGCGCCGCGACGGCGAGGACTGGTTGCGACAAGGTTTGTGCGCGCCGAGAGCCTCGTGGCGACGCTCCACGGGCAAGGCGCTTTGATCAGAAGCGGAACACAAGCCAAATAGGAAGCGCGATGCCTTTTGGTGAGTGCGACATCTCTGCTCAGCGTGGCGGCGGCGGCGCCGGCGGAACCCGCCGCGGGTCTAGTGCGGTGTTGGCGACTGACATCAATGATCAGGCTTGACTAGCTGCATGTCTTCGATATTGATTCATACATCGTGGCCGATCCCATGAGCATGAACGTGGGACGCGTTCGCAGCTGCAAGTCGGTGGTTCGATCGACGGCGCCGTCGACGCGCGCCCGGGGCGGCGCTGCCAGGCCAGGCCGGGCCGGGCAGGTGCCCAAGCTGACGCACGCACATTTCACTTCCATTCACCGCATGCTCGCGACCACGTGTACTGCTGCCGTCTGCCCACCAACTCGTCTGCCCACCCACTCGTTTGCACCGCTCTGCTGCCCTGCAAAACACCCGGTGGCTGGCCGCCCCGTGGCTCCTCTCCTACAGACGCCGCTAATTAGCATTCGAATGCCCGCTGATGACAAGTCTGCACAAGGCCTCTTGCACCGTGAGGTGCCGAGGCACCCAGGCGGCACGCTCATGGAGCGGCAGCGCGGGGTGGGGGCAGAGGCACAGGGCTGCAGTTGCCGTTGCGGGGGTGGGGGTCGCGTGGTTGCAGGTGGGGGTCAGTCACAAGCCGGCTGACAGGGCAGTGGGCAATCGACGCCTGCAACTCAGAGTTGCAGGGCCTGCGCACGCAGTCTACTCAATGGGGGATGGCATGTGTGTGTACGGTTGCGGCGGAAACTGAAATGAAGGGTGCCCGGGCAGCCGGCCCAGCGTGCACGGCAGGGCCGATCAAGGGCAGAGAGCCGGGCGAGGCAGGCAAGGCGAGGGCGGCACGTGGGGAAATATGCATGGGAGGGGGGATGGGTGGGTGGCTTAGTATGCGGGTGCTCACAAAGTGGGGGAGCAGCGGCGCGTGGGGAGTTGGAGGAAGAAACACCCGGCGCATCTCAACGACGCGTGTTGTGGCGGAAGGCCGGGCAGCTGGCGGCACTGACGCATGTTGTGCTTTCTTATGGGAAGAAAGAAACCCAGAAACACACGGCCTGCAGGGCGGCAACGCAGCACTGGTGGCGTGCTGCGCCCGCGTGCAGCGCACCTCCACGGCACGGCCCGCCGCGGGGGCGCCCCCGGCGGAGCAGGCGTGCGGCGCACCCCCGGCGCCCGCCCTCGGCTGCGCTTCGAGCTGCCCCCAGTGGCCAGCAGGCCTAGGGGGCCTAGCCCTCGTCGGACGCCGCTTGACTGCAGTGGGCCTGGGCGAAGAAATTAATCGTTGCTTCCATGGACATGGATGTTCTTCAGGTTGGTCGCCTGTGCAGCGGGGAGGGAGGGGGCGGCAAGGACGGGTTTCCTTTGGTTAGACGGATGTGCTGCACAGCACTTGTAAGGAAAAAGGAAAGGGCACGAGCGGGCAGCAGGCGGCCACGTGGAAAGCCCCCAGGAGGCTGCCTCCGGCCGTGGGTCGGTCGGTCGACGCGCCTCACTCATGGTGAGACGCTGTCTGAGATGTAAAACATCTGAAGGGCAACTGGCCGGTGCACCTGCAGCTGCGCCGTTGCGTAACATGTGCATGCGCAACGAATGCTCTCTGGCAGCGCGGCGGCCCCTCGTGCTGCCACAACACCTCACGAGGGCGTTTTCCTTTTTGGGGTGTTCCAAAACCGCAACACACACGGCTGGCAGACGGGAGTGGGCACTCGCCTCGCAGATGCACTTCCGGGGCACCTGTGTCTGTAGACTCGTCGCCCACAGTAGCTGAAGACGACCCAATCGCCGCCCACTCCTGCCGGGTGCAGTCAACAGGGCTGTTGAAGAAGCAGCCGCAGCCTGGGGGGAGGGGGAGGCGGGCGGGCGGGCGGGGGTGAATAGTTTTGCAGCCTCTTTGTTCACCGGCGAGCGCCGCTGCTGTTGCACGCTGCGACCACGCATCACGCCACCGCACCCTGCAGCAGTCGCCGAGGAAAGTTTAGGCACGTGAAGGCACCGTACCCAGCCAGCCCTGGGCTGCCTTGTAAGCATCTACATCTGTACATGCGTGGGCAGGCCGTGTGCGCGCGACAGGGTGCGCAACACATGAAAGGAATCAACAGCTGCAGCCTGGAGCTCACCTGTGACGCCATAGCCGACGGGGCACTCTGCGTTTGCGATGCAGAGTGCCGTGAACGCCTGGACAGTGGTGGCGGTGGGGGTGGGGCGCAATGGATTGATCGCCCAGAAACAGCACCAGCCTGCCATGGCCACAGCATGTTACGTTGAGGCATCGTCGCTGCTCCTGCCCAGCCCTTGCCCCCTCAATTGGGAACACGAGCACATGCAAGCGTGGCGGAAACCCACCGATCCAGGCCCCACACGCTGCAGCGAAGCAGCTCGGCTGCATGCAGGTCCCACGCAACGCATGCCTGCACTGCACGCACGCACGAACGCATGCACACACGCACCGTTCCTGCTTGGCACCCGGTGCTTTTGCCGATGACCCTGAGGTACCCCACGATCCCTGCTCAGAAAGAAAGGGGGCAGGGGCGCGTTGGTCGCAGTGTTGATGCCTTCGGCCTAGCTTCGGGCAGGGAAGGCTGGTCGTGCCGCCGCTGCCACCCCCATCCGCCAGTCGCCCCGTTCCGCAACCGCCAGAACCCACCACCCGGTGGGCCGCCGCAAGGCACCCACGCGGCCACCTCTCTTTCTCCGGAGAGGGCCCCCCCCGCCACAACCGTCAAGCCCCCTCACCGTCGGAGCCGGCCGGACCGGTAGGGCCATCAGCGCCGGTGGGTCCCGCGGGGCCGGCCGGACCAGGAGAACCATCAGCGCCGGCGGGACCTGCGGGAGTGGGTCGCATCATTTGATGGGCGGGGCAGCGAGGTGAGGGGAAGGGCACCGGCAGGTCGGGCGGCGTGCCCGGCACTGAGTGCTTGGCGGAGCTTCGCGTCACGCGGTTGCACGCATGCATGGGCCAGTATTGTAGAAAAAGGAAGCCCACCCCCCCCCCATACCCCACCCCCACCCCCATGCCCTCACCAGTGGCACCAGCAGGGCCTGCTACACCGGTAGCGCCCTTGGCGCCCTGCTTGCCACGGGGGCCTGCGATTTTGTTTTTTTTGGGGGGGGGGGAGTAAGGCGGTGTGATGGCATTGGTTAGCGGGACGGAAAACAGTTAGTGGGGTAGGGAAGGGGAGCCAGGCGATGTGCCGCTACTCCTGCGCCCGCCCGCCCCGCAACCATCACCGCCATGCACCCACCCACAAATGTGCCTTTGCACCCCCTCTTGCCTCACCCGCAGGCCCGGTAGCGCCATTGGCACCCTGAAGTCCACGGGGGCTTGCAAGTGGGGACGGAAAGGGTAAGGAGGGGAAAGGGCAGGTCTGAGTCAGGCGTCGACGCCGATCGGGCAGGTCGGGCAATGCTGTTGCAACTGCCACCCCCACCACCCACCGGCGGCAGCGGCGGCAATGGCTGGCGGCCACAGAAATTGCTCCAGAGGCAGCGGTAGCGGCGGCAGCTTCGCAGCACAGGGCTTCCTGTGCTGGCAAAGTCTGTTGCAGCGAGGCGTGACTGTACTGCACTGCACTGCACTGGACTGGAATAGGCTAGTCTGGCCTACACTAGATTAGGAAGACCCCTCGCCTCACCTCGGGCGCCAGGCAGGCCTCGCGGGCCAACAGCACCTGCACAGGAGAAACAGAGAAGAGGAGGCGCGGCAGGTGAGCCGGTGGGCGCATGGCACGCACTTTGCTTCTTGCTGACAGTACAAGCATGCACAGCAGCAACAGCAGCAGCAGCAACGCAACGGCAACGGCAGCGGCGGCGGCGGCGGCGGCAACTGACCGTCGGCACCCTTGCACTCCTTGGGGCAGGTGTGGGTGGTAGGCGCGACGGGTGGGAGGAACGCAGAACTATCTGTCAAGGTTGTGCTGGAAGGGCTGTCGCCAGAGGTTCAAATGCTGCCTGCAGTGCGGCGGCAGCTGTCGGGTTCGAGCGACGGCGAGCATTCTCAGCGCAGCGCTAGCGGCACCGTGCGGGGCGCCCTACCGGCGCTTCCTGCGCTGGAGACATTGCCGGCATTGCCCTCCCGGTTGAGCAGGGCCGGTGCCATAAGGCCTCAAAGCGCTTGCTGCAGGCAACCGGTTGCTCGCGGGAGGCCTCCTCGGCACTTGCAATCGTGACGATGCGACATCTTTACACTTCGTTGGGTCAACCAGGGCTGTGGCAGCGGAAGGGGCACACGGTCAGTACATGCTGTCCTTGAAGCTTATGCTGCTGGCGTCGCTGGGGGCCTGCGAGTGCACCCGCGCGAGCCCGGACAGCGGCCGCTCCCACCACCGCGCCGCCGCCTCGTCTGGCGGCGGCGGCGCCGCGCCGCCCGCCTGCCCTCCTCCGCCGGCGCCCCCCTCCTCCGCTGCCTGCTGCTGCTGCAGCACCTGACCCAGAGCTCCTGCGGCCGCGTGCGTGGGCAGCACCCCCGGCAGCGGCAGCGGCGCGGGCTGGCGCGTCAGCCAGCCGCGCAGCGACGCCGCCTCGCCTGCCGACAGCTGTCGCCCGAACGCCTCCACGCTTTGAATTGCGTGGTAGAACTGCAGCGTTTGGGGGGGGGCACCAGCTGGGGTCGGGAGGGTCAAGCAAACGAGCAGGTGCTGCGTCTGACACCAGGACACCTTTCCATTTGCGAGCAACATACGCAGCAGCGGCCACGCTTGTGCTGCAACTGAGCAACGTCTGCGGCTGCCACCCCGCCGTGCCTGCATGTCTTGCAACTGTTTCTGTCGCTTGCCATGCAGGTTGATGCGCAGGTAGCGGCCCAGCGGCAGGTCTGCCGGCAGCGGGAAGGTCTGCACAGCATCTGCAGCCACGATGGGGGAGGCGGTGCGGCTGCGTACTGATGAGACGGTGCACGGCTGCCAGCACCCGCTTGCCCACTACACGCCACCCCCCCTGCTGGCCCGGGCCAGCCCAGCCCAACCACAGCGACCCATCCACCCCTCTGCCAGCACCGCGCAGCACAGCACAGCACAGCACAGCAGCACCTGTGGCAGCTACGGGGAACTTGAGCGCCGGCGGCGCCAGGCTCCAGGGCGAGGGCCCCGCCTGGAAGGACACGTACGAGGGCGGGTACAGCGGCGCTCCCCACTGCAGCGCGGGTGGGTGCAGTGTGTCGGTGCAGGTGGAGGGTGCGCGGGTGGGCAGGGAGGGGTGGGACGGTGGCGCGCACACGTGCGCAGACAGCAGGAGGCACCTCGCTTGCACGTCCCCACAGCCCGCTGCAAACCCTGTGCACCTGGTAGCCGGCTCGGAACACGGTGATCTGTACGTGGCGCAGCAGGCACAGCGGCGACCTGCAAGCAGCGGCAACGGCGCGGCGGGAACGGACGGTGGGGTGGTGACGCAAGCGCAGCACGCTAGCTGCAGGAGCGGCGGCGGTACAGTGGCTTGCCGGCGAGGCAATCAATGTGGCAAATAATATCTCGTTCCCTCACGCCTCACCTCAGCTTGTAGAGCAGGAACTCGGCTGCCTCTGGCTCCTGCGACCCGCTGCTGCTCCAGAAGGACTGCGCCTCCCCGTCCAGCGTGCACCCTGGCGCGGGATGGCAGCGTGTGTGTGTGGGTGGGTGGGTGGGGGGGGGGGGAGGTGGGCCGGGAGGTGGGGGAACCAGGGACTGAGGAGGGGGGCGGCACGGCACGCGCAGCAGAGGCGCAGGATGGGAGGCGCACGGCGCCCTCCGATGTGTTCAACTCCCTCCTGGGGTCGCCGCGGTGCGCCTGTGGCTCACATTTTTTGTCGGTGCCGGCCTGCATCCACGCCCACGCACCGATGGACTGCTGCGGCGCGTCGGTGCTGCTGGCCTCCACCCCTTGCAGCAGCAGCTGCTCGAGTGGCGCGGCGCTGGCGGGGGGCGCCGGCGCAAACTGCGGGCGCTCCGGCTCCTCGCCGTCGTCGCAGAACTGGAAGCCTCGGGCCACCAGGACCTGCGTGGTTGTGCGAGAGGCGTGCGCGGGGTGAGCAGCAGGCGGTGGCGAGCGTGCGGGCGGCGACTGGGGGAGTAGCGGCAGCGGCAGGCGGCAGTGTGGTGGTCATCTCGGGCGCCTTACTGCGCCCTCACCCACGACTCGCCTGTCTGAACGCCCTCATCAACTGTGCGGGCGGTGGGTGGTCTTCCATAGAGCGCTGGGGGGCTGGCGAGCGTTGTAGCCCAGAGGACGGGCTGGGCGTTGAGGAGAAGGTGCAGCGTGACTGGCAGCGCGATCTTGGACGGCTGGGGCGATGCAGGAATGACTCTGCGTGCCGCAAAACCCTGCCAACCGCAGCACAGGCAGCATGCCTCTCTCGGCCTTCTTTGGGTAGCATTTGGGCTTTTAGCAATGGAAAAGAAATCCACGCTCCTGCACGAGCATGGGATCGGCAGAGGTAGTGTTATTCTCCTCCTCCTGCGCGCCGACCGCCAAGGCGAAGGCGGACATCACTCGAATCAAGTGCCTGCTGGACGCGAAGCGTGTGAAATATGCCGAGGTGCGCACTGCCTGCGTCTGCCTGCCTCCTGGAGGATGCTGGGCGGCGGTGCAAAACAAACTGATCGTTGCGAACACTCGAGACAGCTGCAGCTCAGGGCGTCATCCATGCACAACCGGGCACATTGGTGGAGCTCGCCCAAGCGAGCGCCGGGCTTTGGGTGAAGTGCAGCTGCGCCTGCCGCCGCCGTGCCGCCCGCCACGGCTGCTGCGGCCCGCCAACCGCCGCCTCCTTTGCTTGCTCCCTCCCTTCCCCTCGGCCCCACCACCAGTTCGACCTGGCCATGGAGCCGCACCGGCGCGAAGCCATGCTGGCAGGCAGCGACGGCCTGATAGCAGTCCCGCAGCTGCACGTCAACGGCCGCTACGTGGGGGGCGCCGGCGACCTTCAGGTGCCGCTGGGTGCTGCTGCTGGGTGCTGTGACGTTGCCGCATGTCGCCGCCCGCCGGCTGCGGCACTGGTCTGTGTCACCGCCGCTTGCGCATGCCCTTGGGCAGGGTTGCATGCATGTCCTGCAGCCGGGTAGCCGAGGCACCCGCACCGACAGTGCTGTCGCATGCCTCGCTGCAGGAATTTGAGGACTGGGGTGAGCTCGACTCGATTCTGGCTGGCCTCACGCTCGAAGAAGTTGCAGCAGTGTCGGCGGCGGCAGCAGCGGCCGCGCTAGCAGCGCCTGCGCCCGCAGCAGCGCCAGCGTCGACGGCGGCGGCGCCTGCGCCTGCGGCAGCACCAACAGCAGCCCCTGCACCTGCGGCGACGGCAGGACTCGCAGCAGCAGCAGCAGCGGTAGCAGCAGCAGCGGCCCCTGCAGCGCCAGCGCGTGCAGCAGAGCAGCCAGCGGCGGTGCCTGCTCAGCTGGCAGGCAAACCAACAGAAGAGGACCTAGGCTCCCTGGCCTCAATCGTGGCACAGGCAGCGGTGCACGGCGCGCTTGCAGCGGCGGCGGTAGAGGCGGAGGCCGTGGCGGCAGCGCAGCAGCAGCGGCAGCGGGAGGAGGAGCAGGCGTGCGCGACTGCGGCAGGCGCCTGCGCAGCTGCGGCGGTGCGCGGCGCTCTAGTGGCAGCTACGGCAGAGGAGCAGCGTGTGGCGCTTGAGGCAGAAGCTGAGCGCAAGCTTGTGGCTGCAGTCGCTGCATTTGCTGCCCCGGAGCTTGCAACCGGCACTGAGCAGCAGGCATCGGCAGCAGCAGAGCCAGCAGCTTCCGGGCCAGCAGCCGACGCCCACCACCAGCCGGACGTACCCCCAGCACCTGCGTCGCCCGCGGCGGCGGCGGCGGCGCTCACTCCCGAGCCTTGCAGGCACGCTTCGCCTGCGGCCCCCAGCCTCACCCCGGGGCGCAGCGCAGCGGCGGCGGCGGCAGTTGCAGCCATCCAAGCGACCGCCGGTGACATCATAGACCGGGCGCTGAAGGCGGCGCAGCGACTGGACAGCCAGGCAGGCGCAGCGGGCGCAGCGGGGCCGGCGGTTACGGCGCTGGAGCTTGCGGCGGCGGAGCTGCCCTCCCCCGACGGTGCACACCTCATTTGCTCCCCCATTAAGCTCCGACCAGAGCTTTCCGAGCTGCAGCAAGAGCTGCAGCAGGGACAACACTGAGCGGCGGCGGCGCGCCTGCCGGGCTTTCCGGGCGGGCAGGCGCAGCGGCGGCGGCCGCGGACGAGAGCAGCCGCCAGGGCTGCGCAACTAGTAGCTCGGCAGCAGCAGCAGCAGCAGCAGTGCCAGGCATGTCGGCGGTCGATTGGCAAGAGGTGGTGTGGGCGCTGCGCGGCAGCGGCGAGTGGCGACAGCTGCTGACCGATTTGGGGGCGACCCCAGGCGGCGTCTGCGTGGCAGCGCTGCTGCAGCGAGCCGCGGTGCAGCTGTGCGCCGGCAGCAGCGTGGGAAGCGGCGGCAGCGACAGTGCACGCCTGGCAGAGGCGGTGCAGCAGGTGGCATGGGAGAAGCTGCACTCAGGGGACTGGCACACAGTCGCGGTGGTCTGGCGGGACACATACGCAGCTGCCTGCATCCTGGCAGCAGCTGCAGGCCTGCCCGGCGGTGGTCGGCAGCCGGGCGAGGCGACGGGGGCGGCAGCAGGCGCAGCGCCAGGCGGCGGCAGCGGCGGCCGCGCTCAGGCAGCAGACGCAGCAGAGGCGGCATCAGCAGAGGCGTCGGCGCTGGGTGCTGCGCTGTGGCACCTCGACATGGCTGCCATCATGGGTGGCCCCCTGCTGCGGGGCCTTGTGGACGGCCTCATTGAGGCGCTGCAGCGCCGCTGGCAGCAGCTGCACGCGCCGCCGGTGGCAGCGCAGGCGAGCAAGGAGCAGCAGCAGGTGGTGAATGATGAGGAGCGGAGGCAGGGCGCGGCGGGAGCGCCGGCGGCGGGAGAGCAGCCCGCCGAGCCGCCTGCAAAGCGGCGGCGAGCGGCGGCGGCAGAGGGCGACGCATCCGCCTTTGCCGCTGTCTCCGCTGCTGCCGCGGCGGCGGCTGCAGTCGATGCCGCGCACCTGCCGCCCTGGTCGCTGGGGCCGCGCGGCACGCCGGTGGCTTCCGCGCAGCTGCCCTCCCTGGAGGCATTTTGGAGGGACCGCATGTCCACAGAGACCCCGGTCGTCGTCAGCGGTGCGCAGGCTGGTTTGCTTCTTCGCATGGGGATTGTGTGCTTCACACGTGTCGACATGCGGCAGCTCCGCTGAATTTGTCGGCATACCAAACAGCCGCAGCATGCCGGTTTGCGAAACTTTGACTGCAGCGACTCGTTGTGTGCCGCGCTGTGCCCTGCTCTGGTATGTTGTGCTGTGCGGGCCTCATGCACGACCGCCCTGCCGCCGGTCTGTCCTCTCCGCAGGCGCCATGGAGGACTGGCCCGCACTGCAGCGCTGGGCCGACCCTGCCTACCTCATTGAGGTAGCGGGGCCACGCACAGTGCCAGTGGAGGTACGTACCTGGCGCCCCCAGCCACGGCCAAAGGGTCCTTCCTTGTGCTGCTGGTGCCCGCTCCTCTTCGCCGCCCGTCGGCTTGCGTGCCCTCGTCTGGTGTCGTGCGGGTGGCCTTGCCGCTGCGCCTGCTGCGATAGCGCATGCCTGCGCCGGCTGGTGCACAAGAGGGAAGCAGCGTTGCGCTGCCTGCTGCCCTGCTTGCAGCTCAACGGGCATTTCGTGTGTCGTTCCTGGCAGGTGGGCGAGCACTACCTGGCAGAGCAGTGGGGCCAGCGGCTGATGACCCTGCAGCAGTTTGTTCAGGAGCACCTCCTCGGCAGCAGCGGCAGCGCGGGCGGCAGGGACGGTGGCGCCATTTCTGGCGGCGGCGAGCCGGCAGCGCCAACGCAGGCAGTGCCCTCGGCAGCAGCAGCAGCAGCGCCTGGCGAACCATGCGCGGCGTCGCAGCCCGCTGCACGCGGCTACCTCGCGCAGCACCCGCTGTTTGATCAAATCCCGGCGCTGGCAGCAGACATTCGGGAGCCGCTCTACTGCTGCCTAGGAGAGGGCCAGGTGCAGAGCATCAACGCGTGGTTCGGTCCCGCCGGCACGGTGCGGGCAGCGGCTGGTTGGCCTGGGGGTGAAAGGGGTGCAGAGGGGACGACCCTTGGAGTTCACCCGCCTGCTTGCTGTTGTTGACCCACTTTGTTCGAACCTGCGCGCACTCGTGCCACACATGTCGGAGCTATCACGTCACGTACGCCTGCTGCCTGGGAAGGTGGAAGGTGCAGGACGCCGTCTGGTTTGGCGCCGCAGGTCGGCGCCGCTGCACTCGCCCCCCACCCTGCTCTGCCTGCATAACTGCCTTGCTCCGCGTGCGGAGGCTCACGCTTTGCACCTCCCCATCTGGTTTGCATGGCGCTCCCCTTGCAGGTCACCCCCTTGCACACCGACCCCCACCCCAACCTGCTGTGCCAAGCGGTGGGCAGGAAGTACGTGCGGCTGTACCCGCCATCTGCCACCCCCGCCATGTACCCCCACGCCGAGGGCATGCACACCAACAGGTGACCCCCTGCTGCGCTGTGCCGTGCCGTGCTGTGCTGCGAGCGCTGCGCTGTGTCATGCTGCGCTGCGAGCGCTGCGCTGCGCTATGCTGCTCTGTGGCTGGGGCGGCCATCCACGGATGGTTGGTTGGCTGATTGAGCGGCTGCCGGCTTCTGTTTGGGGGAAGGCAGTGCTTAGGCAGGGGCAGGAAGGGCAGCACAACAAGCAGCAATGTGCCCGCCAGCCCGCCCCCCAGCCCCACCGGCGTCTGCTGCCTCGATCCCCCCCCCCCCCCCCGTTGAGGCCGCCCCCAACCCACCCCCCCACCCACCCACCCACCCCACCCCCCCACCCACCCACCCCAACAACAACAACAACAACAACAGCGGGCGGGTGGATGTGGACTCGCCAGATCTGGAGGAGTTCCCGCTTTTTGGCAGCGCTCCCTTTCAAGGTAGGGCCAGAGGGACAGAAAGGGTTCGTAGGGTGGCAGGTGCGTGCGCCCTCGCTGGGGGTGGGTGGACGTGTATTCACAAGGTGAGGGTGACTGAGGGTGCTTTCTCCTCCCACCCTACCCGAACTGCGCAGACTGCGTGCTGGAGGCGGGCCAAATGCTGTTCATCCCGCGCGGCTGGTGGCATTACGTCAAGGCCACCACCGTCAGCTTCTCGGTCAGCTACTGGTGGTCCTGACAGTGGCACTGCGGGCGCGCACTCGCAGCGGCGCTGGCTGGCGCTGGGCAACTCATGCTGCAGCTCTGCACGGCCATGGCCGCAGGCTGGCTGGCTTTGATGCTGCTTACAGCAGCACGACCCACGCGTCTCCACGCTGCCGGGCCACCCAAGTTGTGGCCGGGCCCCCAGTGCCAACCCTTCACTTTTCCCTGGGCGCAGCCCTGCGTCCTTTCTGCAACTCTACTACCCCACTTCTTGCTGTGGCCCTCCTTTGATCTGCTGCCCCCCCCCCCCCCCCCAGTAACCACCGCCTGCAAAGACACAGACGTATTACAGCAAGGGCACGGCTGTGTGCGAAAATCGCTGCGCTACAGGGGGGAACGGGCTGTGGGGGGGAGGGGACGCTGCATGTGGGAAGAAAGGAGCGGAGGGAAAACCTGGGGTGGCGGGGCGGTGGGGGCAACGCTGCCACGGCCTGCATGTGGCTGCGGGGAGAAGGGTTGTGTGTACGGCAAGCATGCGGCTTCGAGACAAGGGTTGGGTGCAAAGCAGAGCAATTTGGTTGGGTTCAGAAGGGGGGGGGAGAGGGAGGGAAAAGCCAGGCATGCGGAATGATGCCCGGCGGAGATAAACTGTCGCGGTAGGTAGGTGGGCGGGCTAGTGGTGGGAACACCAGCGGCTGCCGACAACGCGGGTCTAGGTACGTACGTGCAAGCAAAACAACATTGATTTGAAGTGTTGGGGAGGGGCTGCTAGGCGGCCCGGGGCCAGCTGTCATGCTGCGCAGGAGCGCCAGCGGCAGGGCCGGAGCCGGGGCCACGACGCGGTTTCATGCGTGTCATTTCAGTGCAAACCACCACCTGCCATGCAGGCGGACGGAGGAGCGGGGGCGGGGGTCGCGCAGCGTGCGTGGCGTGGTGCATGAAAGCAAAGAATCGGAGAGCGGGCGGCAGCGGGAGAGTGGGCGGCGCTTGGGCGGCGGCGGCGGCAAGCTCTCTACCTAGGAGCCAAAAGCATTCCTCTCCCTGCAGGCGGCAGCGACAAACAAACAAGATTGCCTCCTAGCCTACACACGCGGCGGTAGCTACAAAACTCAGCCACCCTTGCCCCCTTGGCCTATCTGGGCCCACACCCAGCCACTGCCGTTGCCCACAGCTCCGGGGAGTGGCGCTCAGCTCGACACATCTCTCCACTCCCGAGCCCGCTGCCAAGGGCATGCCCGTGCTCACCAGACCAGCAACAGCCAACGTGTCGCCCCGCCCCCACCGCCCCCTGGCTCACCGCCCGTACGGAAGGCGCCGCAGCAGCTCCCTCAGGCCCAGCGTGGTGGCGCCCAGGCCCACGCACACCGCCCACTCTCGAGCGTCCAGGGGGTGCGTGTTGAACCACGAGCCCCCAAACTGCAGGGGGGGGGAGGAAGAGGGGGCAGACAGCTAGAGGTTGGCGCACGGTCGGTAACCAGTCGGGACTTCCGCTGCCGGGCCGCGGGCGGTGCGCCAACTGGCACAAACCCCACTTCCAAACATGGGCAGAGAGGCGTGCTGCGCGCGCGCCTGCACGACCACGATCTACAGGGCAAGCGCCAAAAGGATGAGGGCGCCAAACACACAAAGGCACAGGTGCACAGCACACACCTGCACGATCGCGATCTGCAGGGCCAGCTCGGAGCCCAGGATGAGCTGGAAGATGGGGGCGTTGGAGAGCCCCTCCCACGCGCCGGAGCTGTCCAGTATCTTCCGGGCATTCATCTGGTTGAACAGCTGCAAAGAGGGAGGCACGAAATGCAGAGGGGGACGCTGGCGACGCTGTAGCAAGAGGTGAGACGAACCAGGAGGGGCTGGCAGCTGTCCATGGTTTTGCGCGCGTTCGTCTGGCGTAGCAGCTGCCGACATGGAAAGCGTGGCTGGATTGGCAAGCCAGCGGGAAAGGGCCGAGGCGAGCCCAGGGGACGAGGCTGGCGCCGCGCACGGGGCAGGTGCCCGCGTGCGCGCCACGCCGTCCCCGCATGCATTGTGTACCCTTTTCCACGCCTGCTCCCGGTGCATGCACTCCGGCCAACCGCCCCCGACGCCGCTGCCGCCCAGTCAGCTTGCCTGCATTAACACGAACGTGTTGAAGACCAGGGTGTAGTGCTCCGAAGGCCCCACCACCTGGGAATGCTCTGCAGCAAGTGAGAGGGGTGGGCGCGAGGGGCAGGGGCGAGGCGTGAGGCGGCTGCGCACTGCGCGGCGCCTGTGCCAGCGGGCTGCTCGCTGCTCGACACAGCTGGGGGAAAAGCCAGCTGGCGACGGGCGTGCGGCGCCGCCGGCCCACCAGGGATGCCCAGCAGCTGGGGCGCGTAGAAGATGAGGCCGTACAGCACCGCCAGCTGGTACACCGCCTGGCCGGCAATGTGCTTCACGGTGGGGGTGCGGGGGTCCACAAACTCGTGCTCTGCAGTAGGGAGGAAACGACATGTGGTGGGCTGTGGTTGGTGTGAGGCTGTGTTGGTGCTCGAGGGTCTACACACTCCTGCTCTGCAGAGCGGAGGACAGTAACGAGAGATGTGTTGAGTCGAACACGCCAACGCAAGGTAAGGGCAGGTGAGGGTGCAGGGGTCGACAAACTCGGTGCAAGCATCCCAACACAAAGCAGGGCTATTTGGGGTTGGACGCGGCGTGCCGGCAATGCAGGGGGACGGCGGAGGGCATGGCAGGCGCCAAGGCAAGGGCGGGCGAGGGCGGCGGTGCGGGCCGAGCTCTTGCTGTGCAGCAAGGATGCGATTTAGTAGTTGATTGTAGTTGCAGGCTGCCGCATGGTGGTTGCAGCAGCCGTCACCCAGCCAGACCGCGACTGCGACCGGCAGCCGCCGGCAGCACATATTAAGTGGCAAGAGCCGCACGATGGCCCAACCACCTGCCTTGGGAGAAGGGTGGGATGGCGAGCAGGCGAGTGTCTGGCGGCTCGGTGGCGAGCGCCAGGCTGGCGAGCGAGTCCATTATCAAGTTGACCCACAGCATCTGCGGGGGGGGGGGGGGGGGGGCAAGCAGGTCAAAGCGCTGCAGTGGGAGGCTTTGAGAGGGGCAGCGATCTCTTGCTCGTCTCTTGTGTGGGGCAAGCCGCGCCCCACCATTTCACTACTGCAAAGACCCAGCAGCAGCAGCAGCAGCAGCAGCAGCAGCAGCAGCAGCAGCAGCAGCAGCAGCAGCAGCAGCAGCAGCAGCAGCAGCAGCAGCAGCAGCAGCAGCAGCAGCAGCAGCAGCAGCAGCAGCAGCAGCAGCACCTGCACCGCCGTCAGTGGGGACTCGGCGGCCACCACGGCACCAGTGACCGCCGTGGCCACGGCCACCAAGTTGATGGTCAGCTGGAACTGCAAGCAGGGGAGGTGAGGGCACCGCAGGGCAGGTCAAGATGGCTGGTGGCTGGCAGGGCTGCCAAGCAGTGCCGGCTGCGCAGCGCTCTACCTGCACCGCGCCGTGGCTGCGCCAGCGCCGCGCCGTGGCTTTGCCGCTGCCGCTGCTGGATGTCTCGCGCCGTGCTGACGGTGGCATGATGTGCAACAACCACAGCACGCAGGCATTGCCTGCAGGAAGACAACCACAGCGCGCACGCCTTGCCTGCAGGAAGACAACCACAGCACGCACGCCTTGCCTGCAGGAAGCGCGTTATGTTGGCGTAGACGTTGCGCCCCCACAGCACCGCAGACACGATGGACGCAAAGTTGTCGTCCAGCAGCACGATGTCCGCCGCCTCTTTGGCGGTGTCGGTGCCTGCGGCAAGGGTTTGCGCAGCAGTACACGCGTTTGTGCAGCAGTACAGGGTCTGGGGCAACAGGCGTCGTGACCAAGCGCCTCTGCCCGCCAGCACGCACGCGCTGCCCACGCTCACCAGCGTTCATCGCGAACCCGACATTCGCGGCACGCAGCGCCGGCGCGTCGTTGGTGCCATCGCCCGTCACCGCCACGACATCCTTGGTCAAGCTGCGCACGCCTGCAATGGGCAGCAGCAGGAGAAGAACGGCATGCCTCATCAGGCGCGCGTGTGGCGCCGCAGAATAGCGGGGTGGGTGGCTTGTTGATGCCGCCGCCCGTCACCGCTACTACACCATCCCTGGTCAAGCTGCGCACGCCTACACGAGCCCCAAAGCATCAAACACGGGCGAGCAGCGAGGCGTGGGGCGGGTGGCTGGGGGCGCACCAAGCGCGGGAGGTGCAGCGCGCATGCAGGGCGGTGCACGCTGGTTGAGGGGGGGGGGGGGGGCGGTCCGCCACGCCCTCTGCTGAGCCGCCCCTCCTCGCGCACCCCACGCACCTGTTACAATGGTGTATTTGTCGGCGGGGGAGCAGCGCGCCAGCACCCGCAGCTGCGGCCACAGCGCCAGGAACTCGTCTGGGGGGCAGAGGAGGCAGCAGCACACAGCGAGGGGTGCCTGGGCGCTTGCTTCTGGCTGCACTGCCATGCCTCCGGCCCGTCCCTCCTTGTTCTGCACGCCGACAACACCCCAAGCACCAACGCAGCCCTTGGCACCCACCCGCGTTGATGCTGCCGTCCGCGTTCAGCACCCTCGCACGGAACTCTGGTCCCTCCATCACCACCCCAGCCGGCAGGGTGTCATCCTCTACTGCCGCCGCCTCGCCGCACCCGCAAGCCGCGGTGCCCTCGAGGCCCGTTAGGTGTGCTGCTGCGGCTGCGTCGTGGGAGAGCAACGCCAGGCCGGCCACGCCGGCGCTGCCCTGCGGCGGCGGCGGCGCAATGATGCTGCTGCCGGCGGCGTTGGGCGGCGCCCAGCCGCCGCCGGCGCTCGTGGCCACGTTTGCCGCCTCCTGCATCGCTACCCAGCCCGCCATGCTGGCGCCCGGCGGCGGCAGGATGCCGCACTCGCGAGCTATGGCGGTGGCGGTGGCGACGTTGTCGCCTGGCAGGCAGGAATCAGGGGGCACGCGTGCGGCGCAAGAGTGAGCTGGTGGCTGGGCAGGACAGGCAGAGGGCGTGCCGCAGCGGCAGTGCACATGTGATGCAAACGCCTGCGCGCCGACGGCAGCGCACCGCCAGCAGCAACACACACAGCAGCAGCAGCAGCAGCGGCAGCAGCAGCAGGTGCTGCAGCACGATGCCTCGCGCACAGCCCGACCACCAGCGCCCGCCACCGCCACCTGTCAGCATCTTGACCGTGATGCCAGACGCCTGGCACTGCAGGATGGCGGCAGGCACTTCGGCGCGCAGAGGGTCCTCCAGCCCAACCAGGGCCAGCTGCGAGCACGGGCAGGCGGAGCAGGGGGATGTTTTAGGGTGCGGCTCGGTGGGAGGCAGGATGGCGGCAGGCACTTTGGCTGCCAAGCTCTCCTCGACGCCTCCACGCTCCTCCACGCGCTATCCAGCGTGAGCCCCCGCACCTCCAGGCTGTCCGCTGATGCGATTGGATACAGCATGTCAGCCTGATCGAATATCTTCAGGTGCAAGGTTCGAACGATAAGGCAGCAACGCAGGCTCACCAGCGTGAGGCCGCACTCCAGGTTGTCCGCCAAAGGAAGGGACTCGTCCCACGGCTGCTGCACGCTGTCCTCGTCGCTGCAGGGTAGCAAGGCAAACAGGGGTGCAGGGGTGGGCGAGAAGAAGACGCAGCGCTTCTTTCCACGGCAGCACGGCAGCGCGCCTGCTGCGAGCAGGAAGCAGCAAGGCGTCCCACTGCTGCGCGCCTGCTGTGCGAATGAGAGTGGACTCACCTGTCAGCTGCCGCCGTGTTCAGGCTGCCCGCATCCCACACCCAGTCGCCGCCGCCTCCAACTGGAGTGCTCGCAGGGGTGGCAGACAGCCGCGATGTACCGGCGCTGCCGCTATCAACGGCGCTGCCGCTGTTGCCGACGGCACGGCCGCTGCTGCCAGGCCGTCCGGCGGCGGGAACCGCTGGGGAGCCGCCGTTGGTGGTGCTGCCCTCGCTGTCGCTGCCGGCGGTGGTGCGCAGGGAAGAAGCCGGCTGCAGCGCGCCAGCCGGCATGGTCACGTCCCGATATGCCAGGCACAGCACGCTGCGACCGCGCAAATGGGGAGGGGAAGCAGCAGCACAGCGCGCGGGATGAGCACGGCGGTGGTGCTGCGCGCTCACCCAGCCAGCCACGCGCCATCCCACCCCAATGTCGCCTCCCGCTGCATCCCCGGCCTCACCGCTGCCCTCCCTCGCAGAAGGTTTGCAGCAGTTGCGCCTTTTCTTCTCCGTGCAGTCGCCGCCGCGTGCCATCCGGCCCCAGCACGAAGCTGCAGGGAGGCGGGGGTGAGAAGAGCGGGAGGGGGCATGTGGTGAGAAGGTGGGCGCCACTTGCAGGCCGAGGGTCCGAGGACCCTGACAGCCACCAGACAGCCATGGGATGGCGAGTGCAGGGCAGGGCAGCAGCAGCCCGACGCGCTGCGACGTGTCTGTCCGTGCCCCACGCCTGCAGACGCTGCACGCAAGGCGAGAGACTCCCGGGGGGAGACGGAAACGCAAGGGCAGGCACCACCGGCGGCGGCCCTCGCCTGCAGCGATCCAACACGATTTCAGAAGCTCCCTTGGTGTAAATCCGGCACAAGTGGGTTTCGCCGTCGGGGCTGCAAGGATAGGGGTGGGTAAGGGAAGGGGCGGCTGAGCAGCGCGGCGGCTGCCTCGGTGACGAGGCAGCACACGTGCAGAGGCAGCACAAGTGGGTGTCGGCGTTTGGTGCTGCGGGGAGGGGGAGGAGTGAGAGGGTGCGAGGCAGGAAGAGGGAGAGGGGGAGCAAGGCAGGCAGGCAGGCAGGCAGGCAGGCAGGCAGGCAGGTGGGCGGGCGGGCGGGCAGGCAGCGCCCCGCACAGCCTCGCTGCTCACTCGTAGCCGGGCGGCAGGGATGCTGTGGTCATGCGCTTGCGGTCAGAGCTGAAGGGCACCTGCGCAGAAGCCAGAGGCACGGAGTGGGCCGCTGAGCTGGCGCCTGAAGAGGAAGTCACGTGCTAGTGTTCACTGCACGCAACGTCAGTTGCACGCACCGCATGCAGCATCAGATAGCAAGCGTGCGTCGGCCTGCACAGCGCACAGCACAAGCACGGCGCACCTGCGCCAGCTGGCGCTGCGTGCGACGCAGCTCGCGTGGCTTGCCGCCCAGCAGCCGCGCCAGGTCCAGCAGCGCCACCTCGGTCCTGTTGCCGGTGCGCCGCTCCTTGCCTGCAGGGTGATTTGATAGAGGTGAAGGGGAGGTACAGAAAGGAGCTGTATTTGTTGGTGTGTGGGGCGTGCATGCGCGTGTGAAGCACAGCAGGAAGGAAGGGAGGTCCCACGGCGTGGATGGCTGCACGTGCGCACCGCCGTTGCGCACCCTCTGCGTCCTTGTAAATGTTGGCGGTGGAGTTGAGCGCAATGCTCTCCACCAGCAGCTGCACTATGTCTGCCGGCGCCGCAGAGCCGGCGGTCACCGACTGCAGAACGGACGCAAGCGCGTCGGCCTCTGCATCCGTGTCGGCGCTGGCGCTGCCCGCCACGCTGGTGCTGCCCGCCACGCTGGCCACGCTGGCCGAGCTAAGCACGAACTCCGCCAGCGGCGGCAGCGACTCCCGCTCCGCCACCGTGTCTGCCGCGTCTGCCGCGTCGAGCGCCGCCAGCGCCTGGCCGGCCAGCCCCTGCTGCTGCTGCTGCTGCCCCTGCTGCTGCTCGCCGCCGGCGCTTCCCCCCCGGCGGCTGTCATGCCGGGTGTAGGGTTTAAGGTCTGGCAGCATGTGGCCGGCCAGCCAGAGCTTACACACCACCATGTCGTTCTGCGTCAGCGTGCCTGCAATGAAGGGGTGCACAGGGACGTGAAATGCAGCATGCAGTTGGCGGGGGGCTTTCTGATCAGGCGCCCCCCCCCCCCCACCTGTCTTGTCGGAGCAGACGACGGTCGCGGTGCCCATGGTCTCCGCTGCGCTGAGGTGGCGCACCAGGTTCTGGTCCGCCAGCATGCGCCGCACGCTGAAGGCCAGGGCGAGGGTGACGGCCAGGGGCAGCCCCTCGGGAACAGCCACCACCTGTGGCGATGCAGAGGGCAGTGGGTTGCTTAGGGCTCCATGGCAGCAGCGGCGCGTGCCAGGGTGCTGCATGGACCAGGCGTGGCAAGGCGGCGCCAAGCACGCGCGTGCACCAGGGGTGCGGGGCCTGTGATTGAAGACACGCAGGAATGCTCCCAGCTTAGACACGTAGGATTTTAGGCACGCAGGAATGTTCCCGGCAGACGGCAGCCAGCCGGCGAGCTAGTCATGGGAGCACCGGCATCGCACACGAAACACTCGCCAGGATGGTGACGCCGGTGATGAAGAAGTGCAGATAGTCTTGCAGGAAGGCCCAGTCCCAGGCGGCGCCCCCAACAACAAAGGTGTCGTAGCTGCAGCGGGGAGGGAGCAGGGGAGGGGGAGGGTAGGTGTGGTGTGTGAGCGCAGCTCTCGCGGCGCCCCCCACAGCAAAGGTGGTAGCTGCAGGAGGGAGAAGGCGGTTGGGATGAGTGATGAGCAGGCGCGGGTTCAGGGGCAGGCCGCCGCATGCGGCACACATGCGGTGGGGAGGCTCGGCTCCCTGCCCTTCGCACTGCACGCGTACCGCTGCCCCTCCCCCCCTCAGCCACGTGGCGGCACAGGCACCGACCTGAAGCGCAGCGTCATGGCGGCAAAGGCCAGACCGGCGGCACCCAGGCCGAAGCGCCCGATGGAGGTGGCATACGCCGCCAGCTTCTGCTGCAGCATCGTCTCCTCCCGCAGCCCGTCGCCGCCGCCGCCCGCCGACGTGCCATCTGCCACCATCTCCGCGATCGCGCCAGACTGCAACGCGGGGGAGGGGGGGGGCTTGAGGTGCTCAGCTGGGGAGAGGAGAGGTGGAGCTGGGCAAGGCCCATGCATGCCGTTGGGAGGCAGGGCACGGATGCAGCAGCATCACAGCCGGGCCGCTGCTGAGGTGCTGCCTGTGCCGCAAAGAAGGCAGGGCGTGCAACCGACCTGCGAGCACGCTCACCACGCAGCACCGACCTGCGAGTTGGCGCCCGCCGCCCCGCGACCAGCTCACGCATTACAGAGCCCAACAAATATGCAGCACAGCAGGCGTGCGAACAACAGCGGCGTTGGCACCAACCTGCGAGTTGGGCCCCACCGCCGTGACCAGCATGCGCCCGAAGCCCGACAGCACTTTGGAGCCACCCAGCAGGGAGGGGCGGGCGTACGGGTCCTTGCTGACGTCGTCGGCTTCCCCTGTGAGGTGCGACTCGTCCACCCTGCAGCGCAAGCAGGCAGGCGCGAGGGAGCCAGGCAGGCAGGGGGTGAGGGCAGCAGGGGGGGGGGGGGGGGGGCAGCGTGCCTGGCGCAGCGATGCTGCGCGCTGCTGCAGGCGAGCTGCACCCCACGCAGCCTCTGCGGCACGTCGGGCACGCGGCACACAACGCGACGACGAAGGAGCCTCCACTGCCCACGCGAGGTGCACAACAAAGGCCCCTTTTGGGAGGTGCACAACAAAGGCCCCTTTTGGGAGGTGGGAAGGCAGGTGGTCTCGGGGGGGGGGGGGGTCTCTTCCACTGCGTGCACCCACTTGACGTCGGAGCCCGAGACCAGCAGCCCGTCTGTGCACAGGATGTCGCCCGCCTCCACCAGCAGCACGTCCCCCACGAGCACCTCGTGCACGGGGAGTGAGCGCTCACGGCCGTCTCGGATCGCGCGCACCTGCGGGGGAGTGAGGGAGGGGTGCCGGGGTTCTTTTTTGGAGCCGTACACTTGCAGGCGCGCCTTGTGTGCACCAACGGTCGCGGCGAGGCCAGCAGCGCGCCTCGACGCCCTCTGGCGCCGCCTGCAGCGGCAGGGCAGGGAGACGTGAACTCGAGCAAACACTCCAGATGGCAGCTGGGGGGAGGCGGCCCGCACACCTTCACATCCTCCGACACCGCCTGCAGCATGCGGAACTGCTGCTCCTTCTGGTAGTTGTTGACGGCCGTGACCAGCACCACCACGCACACTGCAGGGAGCAGGGAGGGGGGGGCCCAGGTGGGGGGGCAGCAGTGAGGGCAACGGAGGCGCTGCTCGTTGACGGCCGTCGCCGGCACCGCCACGCACGCGCGCTGAGGGAGGGGACTGGGTGGGCAAGAAGGGTACGTTGATGGAGGCATTCCACTGACGTAGCATGCCTGCAATGCTGTGCGCCTGCGCCCCGCAACCCGTCAGCCACGCCCGCGCACCTGCCGCCAGGATCGAGGCCCCCTCAATCCAGCTGCCCTCGCCGCCGCCGGTGTTCTTATTCACCGCAAACTCCAGCCCCAGCGACAGGCAGCCCGCGCCCAGCAGCACCAGGATCGTAAAGTCCTGTTGTGCCAGGAAGGGAAGGGAAGGGAGGGCGGGTTGAGTATAGGTGACGGGGGGGAAGCGAGACGAACAACCATCATGAAACACAACCATCATGAAAAATGGTGTGCAGGTGCGCTGAAAGCCTTGGGCTACACCCTTGGCGCCAACCACCCGCGCAGCATCAGCATGCACCAGCAGCTAGCTGCCAGAAGTTCGCTTGTCGTGGGGCCCGCGGCACGCTGCTTCAGTACAGCGCCCAACTGTGCCGAACCCTCGACCCAAGCCCGAGCCCCGCCTGGATCCCAAGCCCGCCTCGCCTGCAGCGCCTCCGCCACGAGCTGCATGAAGGTGACCTCCTGAGGCGGCCGCACCACGTTGATGCCGTACCGCACCGCCTGCGCCGCCAGCACCTCCTGCAGGGTTGAGGGAGGGCAGGGGTGAGAGTCGGCGAGAGGATGGTGCGTGAGGGGGTGCAGCACGCAGGCAGGGGTATGGTAAGCAGGGGCGTCGCAGGCGGCAGGCTGAGCACAAATGCCTGCACGCCGCAGGCAACTGCCCGTCCTGCCTCGCGCTACCGCCCCAACAGTGCAACCCCATCCCCTCCCCCCACCCCCGCCAGCCTCACCGGACCCTCTCGCAGGCCGTCCCTCAAGTCTGTTCCCAAGCAGGCCGCCAGCTCAGGGCCGCTTTCCACCACCCCCAAAGCGTACGCATCCTCCACGTGCAGCTCCGTTAGCTTCTGCAGCTGCGCTATGCTGAGCTGCCGCGGCGGGCCGCCAGCGGCCCACGGAAGCTGCTGCTCGCAGGCGGCCCCCGCCGGCGGAGGGACCCCACCGCCTGCTGCCGCGGCCGCCTGATCGGGGCTGCGCAGCCGCTGCGCCTGCTGCAGCACGCCGGGCGGCGAGGCGGGGGCGCGGCGCCGCCCGTTTGGCGCCGCCGCCGCGCGCCCGTTTTGCTGCTGCTCCACCTGCTCCTCGTCTATGCTGTCTCTGCTGGATGTGAGTCGCGCTGCGCAGCGCAGTGCCAAGTGCCGCGTAGGTGCGAGGAGGTTTTGCTGCCGCTGCCGCTTCTGGTGTCGCCCGCACAGTGGCCGAGGCGGCACAAGCAGCGCCGCCGCCGCCGGTGGCTGGCAACCCGGCTGCCACGCAAGTCGTGATAGCGACATCGCCACTCGATGCCGAGGCTGGGAGGCAGGCAAGGCGGCGCTGGGCGCCAGCGCCAGCCTCCCACTTCCCCGAAACATGCCGTTCCACGCCGTCCCGCACAGCGGTGGCGCTCAATGCAAGGTGGTGTCGGTCGCAGCGGATAGAAAATGGGTGCGCAGCGCAAGAGGGTGAGGAGCGCGCTGGTTGAGTTGGTGGGCGAGTTGCTCGCCTCAACCGCGTTTCAAGTGGCGTGGGCTGGATCGAGTGATGATGCAAGGTTGCGGAGACGCACATGGACTCGGCCCCGGCGGGGACCGTAACCAGCCAGCGGCGTCGCCACACGGGCGCACGGCATGAGCGGCGGCTGGCTGAAGGCTCCATCTGCTGCTGTGCCTTCCGTCCGACAGTATTGTCTATGGCCGTGGTACTCGAGACTGTTACAGCCAGCGGATTACAGGAGTAACGCATCAGCTTGACATGCGGCGGCGCATGCCCACGCTGCACAGCCGACCCCGCACCGCACATCAAACCCGCACGTCACCACTTCACCCTCTGCTTCACAGCGGCTTCTTGCTGGGCACGCCAGGCTTGCGGGGGTACTGCGCCGGCGTGGCCTTGGCCTTGGCCACCACCACCGCGGTGCGCCGCCCCTCGGGGCTCTCTGCAGCGACACAGGGGAACAGCGCACGTCGAGGGGTGGTACCGCAGGGTGGGCGACTACGGGCAGCGGCGCAGCTGCTCCAGTGTGAAGTGCAGCGCAGCAGGGCATGCCACATCCTCGCAGCAGCCGTTCCCCCCACCTGAATCCACGTCCTCCACTCCCAGCAGGGCGCCTCCCAGCTTGGTGATGGCCGCCTTGGCGCCGCCAACCTCCGCCGTGGGCGCCGTGCCCTTGGCGGCCACCCAGTGCCCGCCCACGCGGGCCTGCGCACAGGGATTGCCAAAGAGGTCAATCAAGGTGAGAGTGCACAGTGGACGATTGATTGCACTAGTTTCCTGACTGACTGGGTGAACAGTCATCAAGTTGTGCGATTGACCTCCACGCAGGAGCCCTTGGCTGCTGCCGCTGCCGCTGCCGCCGCCGCTGCAGGTGTGAGCCGCAGTGGTGAGTGCACACCACCAATGCGTAGTACTTGCAAAGGCACGCGAGTGATGCACATGCAGCGCCGGGCCCGCACGCACCAGCGGCAGGCACAGCTCCGCCAACACGCGGAGCTCCGCCACGGCGCGGGCAATCACCACGTCGTGGCGCTGCCGCAGACGGGGGTCTTGGCCTGGGGAGGGGGGACGAAAGGGTTGCAGGGCGCAGGAGCGGCTCTGTGGACTGCTGCCTGCCTGCCACCCCGGGGCCTGCCCCACGCCTCCCTGTGTTGCGACTCGCGCCGACGCGCGCACGCCGCACATGCACCCCCCCCCCCCCCCTCCACTCCCTCACCTGCGTCAGCAGCACAGGGTTGTGCTGAACGCAACGTGTAACCCGCTCTCACTCACTCACTCACTCACCCGCGTCCTCGGCGCGGCCCCAGTGCACCCGCACGTTGGCGACGCCCGCCGCCTCCGCCGCCGCCTCTGTGAACTTGCAGCGCTTCTGCAGCAGCAGCATCGAAGGGAGCGTGGACAGAGGTGAGCAAACGGCAGCCAGGTGCAGCCGCCCTGTGTGAACTTGCAGCGCTTCTGCAGCAGCATTGGAGGGAGCGTGGGAGCATGGGCAGAGGTGAGCCAATGGCAGCTAGGTGCAACCGCCTCTGTGATCTTGCAGCGCTTCTGCAGCAGGGGGCAGGCATTGATGGGAGCGTGGGTGCCCATGATGGGCAGAGGTGAGCCGATGGCAGAGGTGTGCAAACGGCAGCCAGGTGCAGCCGGGGCCTGTGTGGACTTGCAGCGCTTGCGTGGAAGGCAATCAAGGTACTGTATGCAAGCGCAAGGTTGGGAGGCGTGACTGCGACTGGCGAGGACGTGCGTCTGTGGACTGGCAGCGCTTGTGCCGAGGGCAGTGCGTGTTGTGCAAGGCGGGAGCTTGTCAGCATTTGGCGAGCCATGCGCCACGACACCAGCACGGGCACCAGCCTCAGCACATGGAAGCAGCCGCAGCCCCCACCGCGTTGAGCACCTGGGGGCCCCACCCACGCGGCAGCGACATGGTGGCGCAGCCGCAGCGCCCACCCTGCCCCACCCCTGCCCACCTGCAGGCTGTCCAGCAGGGTGATCTCCCACTCGGGCCGGGCAATGGCAAGGATGATCCCGGGCAGACCAGCGCCAGAGCCCACGTCGATGAGCCGCGGCGCTGCCACCGCCTCTGCTGCTGCGTCTGCTGCGTCTGTGGCGGGGCGTGGGGCCGCCGCCGCTGGCGGCGGCGCACGCCCGGCCCGCTCCCACGCCGCAAACTCCTGCGAAGGCGCCGCCTGCTGGGTGCTGCCGCGCCGCTCCCGCCGCTGCGACCGCTGCTCCGCCTGCTCAGCCAGGCAGCGCTCGATGGCGGGCAGCAGCGCCAGGCTGTCGTTCACGTGACGCTCCAGCGCCTCGCCTGGGTCGTTGACCGCTGTGGGGCAAGCAGGCAAGGCGGGCTTGCTTGAGGTGGGTTACACGTTGCAAACAGCACAAAACCTGGCACGGCGGGGCGAGGGAGATGCCGGAGGGGTCCTGCGCGGGTGCAGCGCAATGCAACGCTCCTGCTAGAGGAGGCTGGCGATGCTCTTGCCAGCGCGCCCCGGTGCGCCAAGCAGGGCGGGCGATGCAGGCATGGAGTGCGGAGGGCTGCGGCTGGCACCGTGCGTGCAGCTCCGCCTGCGCCACCCACCAGTCAGGTTCATGCGCTGGTTCCAGTCCAGCAGTATGTCCAGGTAGGCGTCCACCTGGCGCTGCTGCTCCGCCGACAGGCCGGCGTACTTGGGTGCTGCCGGCGGCGGCGCCGCGGCCGCAGGAGGGGCACCGGAGGTGCCGCTGCTGCTGCCGCCGGCGGGCTGCGGAGCGGCGGCGGCGGCGGTGGCGGCGCACTGCGGGCGGACAGACAGCAGGCGGCGCGCCGCGGCGGGATGACGGCAGGCCGCCGCGACTCGAAAGTCGCACAGGCTCACAAAAGGGCGCAGGCAAAGAGCCATCTTGTCGAGCGGCCAGCTGCGGGCGCTCTGGGCCGCTTGAGAAACTGAAAGGCGGCGCACAAGAAACAGAGCAGCGGGGCAGCAAGCCAAAATGCCGCATGCATGTCTGCTTGTGGCACTGCCGCTAACGGTGGCGCTGCCGCCAGCACCGCGCGGTCTTCCCGTTTGCACCGAGGTCGCATGCACTGCCATCTTTGCTAGCCCCACTATGTCCTAAAACGTGACGAAGGGGCGGCAGGCATGCCCGGGGGACACCTGCAGAAGTTGAAGTAGCACGTGTGCGTGGGATGCGGCTGTAGAAACGACATGCGTGAACCTCGACATGGGGGCGCATGTGCGTGATGTTTCTTGGTCACACGCTATATAGATGTGCTCCATCCAGCAACTGCCCACAACAGTCCCGGCATGTGCTGGGGTGTGTGTGCGGCATCCTGGCCTCCGGTGGCCTCCATGCGTCACCGGGCATCACACATGTACAGCGATTATCCATTCTATTTGGATGAAAAAAAGGGTACCCGCCGCCCTCACTCCATCGCTGGTTTGTGCTGAAACGACGTGTAACCCACCCTCAGTCAGTCGATATGCCACTGTGCTGCATTCGTCCGACAGCATCTCTTCATTGGTCTAATGCCTCCTTCGGGCCTTCTCAAATAGTCTGCCCCCTAGGGTAGCTGGACGCCCCCTTGTTCCCCCCCTTGCATTCTCTCCCTCTCTCTCGCGAACACCCAGCTTGCATTCAATCCCTCTCTCTCTCCCCCTCTCTCACTCACCCACAAACCTCTGCCAAAACATAATGACCGCGGTGGGGTTCGAACCCACGCACACTTACGTGTATGTGAATGCACCCACGCACAAGACGTGGAAGTCGATTGTAAGACTTGAGTCACACTCCTTAGACCTCTCGGACACGCGGTCAAAGCCACGTCAGCAAGATCAACACTCATAACGCTGGAAGGACATTTTCCAACACCCCCAAAAATCGCTTCTCTGGCATGGAGGCACATTGGGGCACATGGCCATCACACCGCGACACGCCCCTGCTCGCTCCCACATACGCCCTGATGCAGGGGGGGCACGTTGCTGGGCCGCACTGCCAACCCTGAATGGCTCGCCCGTGCAGCTTGAATAGCGCCTTCCAGCGGCACGCCCCCCACATGTATTTTGGCCGGCCTTGGGTAAGCCAGTGCCTTGCTCGTCGTGTGATGCCTTGTCGCTCGCACTCTGACCTCTGTGTCAGCAGCACAGGATTGTGCTGAACGCAAGCTGCACGGGCGAGCCATTCAGGGTTGGCAGTGCGGCCCAGCAACGTGCCCCCCCTGCATCAGGGCGTATGTGGGAGCGAGCAGGGGCGTGTCGCGGTGTGATGGCCATGTGCCCCAATGTGCCTCCATGCCAGAGAAGCGATTTTTGGGGGTGTTGGAAAATGTCCTTCCAGCGTTATGAGTGTTGATCTTGCTGACGTGGCTTTGACCGCGTGTCCGAGAGGTCTAAGGAGTGTGACTCAAGTCTTACAATCGACTTCCACGTCTTGTGCGTGGGTGCATTCACATACACAAAAGTGGATTCACTGCTGCGGGTTTGCTGCTGCATGCGACTGTCACCGTCGTCCCCGCCGTCGCTGCTGCCACCCTCGCCGCGACGCTTGCCCACACCCACCAGGCGCTGCATCCGAATCGGAAGGCTGCACAGTAACAAATTTTGATGCGTTAGCAGAGATGGAACGGAGACGTATATGCAACAATCAGACTGAGGGGTGAGGCTGGTATTGGGGGGAGCGAGCAAAGGGAGACTCAGCGTGAAGGCAGTACAGAAGTACAGGGAACAATACCATGGGGGCCAGCAGCAGGCGGAAGAAAGAGATGAGAAGCCAAGCCAGCCTGATTTCAGAGCAGGCTTGACGTTCGACGGCCAGTCAGTCCTGTGTAGTGAGAGAGAGTGGTGTCGAGACGTGGACAGGGTAAGGCGGGGATTGCGTTCAGAGCTTGGCTGCTGCAGGAGAGCCGAGCGCTATCTCCGGCGCGCCTCTGTTGCTGCTGCCCCGGCTGGTCGCAAGGGTGGTGCTGCGGGCGGTGGGCCCGCTGCCGCCGCCGCAGGCTGCCGCAGCGACTGCCGCCAGGCGCGCGCCACCAGCGGCAGCGCGCTGCTCAGGTCGTTGGCACGGCCAGCGCGGCCGTCAGCCGCTTCGCTGCGCGGCGCCGCCAGCAGGCGCAGCAGCTGGGCGCTGGGCGCGCTGCCCTGTCGCTCGAGCGCCAGCAGCACCGGCGGCGCGCCCTCGCTGTTGGCTGCCTCTGTGTCGGCCCCAGCTGCCACCAGCGCATGCGCCGCCGCCAGCGCCGCCGCAGAGTCGACCTCTGGGCTGCCCGCCGCGACAGCGTGCAGCGGCGTGTTGCCCCGGCAGTCACGCGCCGCCACGTCAGCGCCCGCCGCCAGCAGCGCCCGTACCGCCGCTGCTGCTGCTGCGCCGCTGCGGTTGGTGTCGATGTAATGCAGGGGGGTCTCCCCGTAGGCGTCGCGTGCGTCTGCCCGTCCGCCTGCTGCAAGCAGCGCACGGATGGCGGCGGTGGCGGCAGCGGCGTCGCGGTTGGTGGCGGCCCTGCATGGCGGCCCGGGCAGAAGGGTCGCACGCTGAGGCAGAGGGTGCCGGCAGTGCTGCACAGCGCCGCCATGTCAGTGCACTGCAGCCAGCAGCACACAGGCCTGCTGTGCCACGCTGCTGCTTGCCGTGCAGTCCTGCACACCACCTTGCCGTGCAGGCACAGACCAGACCAGGCGCACCAGTGCAGCGGCGTTGCCCCCCGGTTGTTTGCCGCCAACACAGCCGCGCCCGCCGCCAGCAGCGCTTGAATGGCAGCTGCGGCCGCGTCGCCGCTGTTGAAATTGTCGGCGGCCCTGGGCAAGCGAGGCATACCGGAAATGTGCAGGGAGTAGTGCTGAGCGATGCTGGGTTCAATGCATGGGAAGCTGTGCATGCACGCAGCACCTGCTGTGTTGCCCTGGCACCATGCATGCCGCACCCTGCCACCACCAGCTGCGCCTCCCTGGCATGCCGCACCCTGCCACCACCCTGCAGCGCACCAGTGGAGCGCGGTGCAGCCCTGGGCATCAACCGCCCCCACGCGCACGCCGCGGCATTCTAGCAGCGCTGCGACGGCCGCGGCCGCGGCCGCGGGGCTGGCGTTCCTGGCGGCGTAGTGCAGCGGCTGACGGCCCTGGCTGGCGGCAGGCGCTGCGGCGTTTGCGCCTGCGTCCACCAGCGCCCGGATGGCGGCTGTCGCTGCTGCTGGGTCAGGGTTGTACCCTGCTGCCACGTGCAGCGGCTGCCTTCCGTACTCGTCTTCCGCTGCCACGTCGGCACCCGCCGCCAGGCAGGCATACAGCGCGGCCAGGCAGGCGTGCTTGTTGGCCTGCTGCACCGCCGCGTGTAGCGACAGCTCGCGAGCTGGAGACGGCGGCGCCACCGGCTGCGGCGTGGCCTGCAGGAGGGAGCACGGTTGGGCAGGGGTGAGGCATCAGAGATGTATTGGATCATTTTTGCTGTAATCTACGCAGCACTTGTGAGCGTAGCATGTGCACCTGCCAACGAGCACCCATCGAGCAGGAGCCAAAACCCGGCAGGCGGCAACAGGCGGCGGCAGGCGGCGGAGGGGGCAACAGCACACGCTGCGCTCGGTTCATCGCGCTCAGGCGACCGCCACACGCGTTGTAGCAAAACGCGCGCGGCGCGCAACCGCTGGCCGTTGGCGGGCCCACCTGAGCCGGCTTGGTGGCCGCTCGGGAGACCGCCTCACGGTTGAGCGGTCGCAGCGCCATGATCGTAGAACCGCGATAGACGGAGGACCATGGAGGGCAGAACATCGGACAGAGGAGGAACCTGGCCGTGTCCCGCTGCGCACCCAGCGGCAGCGGCGATGCGCGGTTCGGAAGCGGCTGCTTGTGACTGATCAGGCCACGCTGTTCGATGCGAAGGCGCACCTTCCGCTCTCTAATCAGGTTCAAATACATTAAGACAGTGGCGACGAAGCACCGCGCCGGCTTGTCGGCGCCTCCAGCGCCCCATACTGCCATGCATGTGCTCCTCTTGCGACACGCAGGCGCCTGCACAACGCCAGCATTAGCGCGTGTGGGGCTGGCGCGGCGAGTTGCTGCCCACACGAGGTCAGTTCACAGAGGCTACACAGATATTGAACTGTGCACAGTGATCAAGTGTCACACATGGTCAGGCATCCCTTGCTGTCTTTGCTCATTCATCATTCGCTCAGTTGCTTCGCTCATGCTGCCCAGCGCCGCCGCCACGCCATCTGGCACGGCCGCGCAACGGCAGGCTGGCTGGGCCGCGGGGTGCTCACAGGGTGCAGGGCCGCACGGCGCGCTGCGGGTAGGCGGGCGTAGCGTGGCGCTGCTGAAACAGGCACACGCTGTCCAGGTACAAGTTGTCCCAGCTGGGCTTGGGCTCCTGAAGCGGGCGGGCGGGCGGCGTGAACAAAGGCAGCGTTTCTGTTTGATTGATTAATTGGTTGATTGATTGCTTCAGCAGCACGTCCCCCCAGGGCTGGGGCTGCTGCGGCAGGCGGGCGGGCGGGCCGAACACAGGTGGTGGGTTGGTGGGTTACTGGGTGGGGTGGGGGTCAGGCGGGCAGGCGGGCAGGCTGGTGGGCGGGTAACCGCGTGGCCGGCAGGTCTGCGCATGCTTCACGACGCCATGCGCTCCGACAACTCACTCGAGACACGCCAGCTCATGCTAAGGCTGGCCTACTGCAACCCAGCCGCCAAGCGTCGGGCCGGGGACCTACCTGGGTGAACCACTCGTGCTGCAGCGCCGCGGCGGCGGTGACGCGGCGCGACGGGTCCAGGCGCAGCATGCTCAGCAGCAGGTCCAGCACGGGGTCGGGCTTGGGGAAGGCCCTGCAGGTGGGGAGGCGAACAGGCGGGCAGGGGTGGCGACAGGCTTCCCGTGGGGGGGGACGGATGCAAAGCACAAAATTAACTGGACTTGAGCATGTGGGGTGAGGGTCCCAGGAGGGTCCCAGGCGCAGCATGCTGAGCGGGATGTCATGCACAGGGGATCGCGCGGCAGCAAAGGAAGGGGATGTGGGGCGCGGGGCCAGAAGAAGCGCAGGAGAGCGGCGCATGGAGGGCGCAGCGCAGCGGGTGCAGCGCCCGCACAGCCGCGGCACGGTAACGAGGCACGCACCGCAGCAGCGGGGAGTTCTCCCACAGCAGTTGCTTCAGGTTGACGGAGCCGTGCACGGGTTTGGGCGTGCGGCAGCCCCCCGTGTTGTCCCGCCAGTGCCGCAGGCTCTCCAAGTCCGCCCACTGGCTTTGCGTGCCGGGGTGGCCCAGAGCAGTGAAGATCCTGCAAGTCGGAGGGAGGGAGGCAGAGCAGAGAAGAAGTAGCAGCACGGATGCGACGCTGGCCGTGCACGTCGTGCACTCTGTGCTCGTCCACCCTCCCCTCACACCCCTGCCACCCCTGTCGTCCCCCCCCCCCCCCCCACCCACCACCACCACCACCCCACACACCCACACACCACCCACCGATTCAATTGGTCGTCCTGAAAAGCGTCCTGGCTGCCTTTCCGCTCCTCGCCCTGCGTACAGCACAGGCAGGCGGGGCCAGAGGTGAGACGCCGAATGGGGACAGTTCGCAGGCAGAGCCCCGCGCTTTTTTCGGCCCAGCGGCGTGAGAGGGGACGAGGCTCAATGGGGAGGCCTCCCCACACGGAGCCCTTGTCTGGCAGAGCGGGCGCAGCAGCACCACTTCCACACGCGTTCACCACGGTTGGAGAGTCTGGCAGACGTCGAGCGGCCCATTGCGGCAGGGTGGACGAGCGGTCGGCCACATTGGCGAGTGGGTCCGCCCCGCCCGGGCGCCGCGCGCCCTACCTACAAGCGTGGGCGCAGCAGCAGCGGCAGCGGCAGCGCAGAGCACCCGACGGACACTGGGACAAGTCAAGTCAAAGGGTGGCGCGGGGCGCGGGCTTGCCTGGAAGAGCGGGCGCAGCAGCAGGAGCTCGGCCATGATGCAGCCCACTGCCCACACGTCGATAGCCCCTGTGTAGTGCCGGGCATCCAGCAGCAGCTCCGGCGCTCGGTACCTACAAAGCCAGAGGGGGGTGTAGTAATCGTGAGGCAAAGTGGACTCTTCAGGCAGAGGCTGACTGCTTGGTAATGGCAAGCTGAGGGCGCGCCATGGGCAGCGCAGGCCACGGAAGGCTCGCTGCTGCTGCTGCTGCTGCCGCTGCATGCATGCCTGCTGCTGCTGCGCCTGCTGTGTTTGCGCCACGCGTGGCGCTGCCAGCCGCCTGCGTGCACTGGCGCCGTGGCAGCAGCCCCAGCAGCTCCTCACCAGATGGTCACCACCACTCCATTGTTCCAGAGTGGCTCCAGGGGCTGCCGCACAGACCGGGCCAGCCCGAAATCTGCAGCGGCGAGGAGGGGGGGCAGGGGAGCAGCGGCGTGGGCGGGCGGCGCGCAGGGGAGTCGACGCGCCGGCCCTCCAGGCCCTGCACGGCGCCGCCAGCTGTGCCGCCCCTGCACCCCTTGCACCCCTTGCACCCCCGTGCCTGCAATCTTCAGCCGCCCCTGCCGTTCCAGCAAGATCTGCAGGCAGGCAGGCGGGCAGCGCAGAGGGGAAGCGAGGCGCTGGTCGGCCGAATGCGAGGTGCTCGCTCATGGTACACACGTCGCCGCGGGCTCAGACGGCGTCGCCCCGTCTGTACGGCGCACTCACGGCCGCAGAACCTTACATTTGAGGGCTTCAAATCTCGGTGCAGCACCCAGTTGGCGTGCAAGTAGGCCAGGCCGGACAGCAGCTGGTACCTGCGGTGGTGGTGGGTGAGCAGAGGGCACAGCGTGGTGGGGGGCGGGGGCGGGAAGCATGCAGGCGCGGCGGGGGGGCGGGCTGGGTGCGGCTGCTGGCGGCTGCCATGTCATCCCAGCCAGCCGTCGATCAGTGCAGCGCTCGCACGGACGACACTCTTGACGACGGATGGGTGCATGGCTTTTCATCTTTGGATAGAGGTTAACACGGCGATAGAATCAAAATCGAGCTGGGCGCAAGAGCAGGAAACCGTCCTCACATGACCGACTTGAATATGTGTGGGTACATGGCGGTCTGGTGCTCGCGGTGGTGGCGAATCACGTCGTACAAGTCTGCAGGGCGGGCTTGGCAGGCCAGGTTTGGTTGGGAGGCGGGCCACGTCCCACCTGCAGCACGCCCAGCACGCGCGCCCCCGCCCTGTGCACCTGCACCGCGACATGCGGCGGCGACCCTGCCCGCAAACCTGTGTCCGCGTAGGGAAACGCCAGGCACAGGGCCAGCTCCTGCGGCGAGATGTGCAGGCCCTCCAGGGACACCACGTTGGGGTGGGACAGCGCCTTGAGCAGCATCGCCTCGCGCAGCGCCGTGGCGCAGATCCCCTCGTACTCTCTCTGCAGACGGCGGTGCCAGGCGATCCGTGAGCGAACGACCCAAGTGCAGCTGAGCAGAGGCAGGAGCGGCACGCCGCCTGGCGCTCCTCCTTTGGCGTGCCGTCCCTCCCTCCCGCCCCGCCTGCCAACCCAGCACGCCCCCTCGTGCCACCTGCGAAGGCTTCATGTGCTTCAGAGCCAGGAAGCGCCCGGGCTGTGTTGAGTGCCGCGCCAGGAAGACGCGCCCAAAGGTTCCCTGCGGAGAGGAAGTGGGTGCAACAGAAGCTTGGCCCAGCGGCAGGAGCACTGATAAGCAACGTCGGCGGCACTGCTTCGCTGGCACCCCCTCCTCTCCTCGTCTAACCTCTGCCATGGCGTTGCCTCAGCACCACCATCAATCGCACCTCCCCAATTACGCCCAACACATCGTAGCCTTTGGAGACCAGAAGGGCAGGCACGCCGCCTGGCAGCTGACGTCCGACGGTGGCGGCACTGTCGCCGCCGCCGCCGCCACTGGCCGCCGCTGCAGCAGGCCCGGTGCCGGCGCGTGTTTGCTGATGTGCAGCCGCGCCCTGCGAGCCTGTGTGATGGGACGACTGCGCGCCGGGAGGTCGACTTTTGGCACCGCCAGGCGCTTTTGGCGGCGACATAGCGCGTGCTCTTTGGTATGCGAGAATAACTTATTAGTTGCGTCCGAGACGAGCGCAGCTGCAGGCAGTCAGAATGATGCAGCGCATCCTGCGTCGGCGGCAGCGTCCGGCACCGAGGCTCCAGCACCTGTTCCTTTTGGTTTCTCGTCGGTTGTTCCTTCAAGTGTCAGTTAAGTTTCCATTTAAAGATACGTGCTAATGGTGCAGATTGCGGATCGGGCACGCAGGTCAGGGGCGACGGCAGACCACCATGCAGCACCAAACCAGCGGTGCCGAGCACAGCGTGTGCTGCGACGACACTGCGCGCCGGCAGCACCGCTGTTCTCTTGCCTCTCGTTCAGAAGTCCTCCAGGTCTTCGAATCCAGAGGGAGGAGCTGCCGCCGCAGCCGCCGCAGCCTTCTTCAGCATGCGCCGTCCCGCAGGCTTTGCCGCTGCCGGCGGCACGGCAGCAGCAGCAGGCGCCGCTTTGCGCTGCGGCGCGGCGTTCTCGTCCGCAGCTGCAGGCGCCCGCCCCCGCTCCTCCTCTGCCTCCGCTGCAGCAGCCGGGTGATTGTCGGCGACAGGCTGCTTCCGCCGGCGGCGCAGCGCGTCGAGCGCCGCTCGCTTCTGAGCACTGGTGGGCCCCGCCGGCGGCTCTGCTGCCTTGCGCTTGCCGCCAGGCGTGCCGCCGCCCTCCTTTGCCGCGCCCCGCCGAGCCTTCTTGCTGGGTTGCCGCCCGCCAGCATCCACGTCGGCCGCCGCTGCGCTGCGCCGCTTGGCGGGTGCAGGCTCTGCGTCGCTGCCTCCCGCCTGGCCTGCAGGGCTGTCGGCAGCTGCCGCCGCCTGCTGCTCGCCGCCAGTGACCTCCCCTCCTTCACCTTTGCTGTCAGAGCCGAGGGCCACGCCGTCCAGAAGCTCCGGGCTGGCAGCTCTGCAGTGCAGGAAGGGGAAAGGGGAACAGAGCACAATGGACGAGCGAGCAGGGAGGTGGCAGCAGGCGCGTGCACGCTGTGCGCTGCAGCATGCCGCAAACGGGGCCTCCTTCGCGTGCCCGGCCCACTCCGCCCAGCCCGCCGCGCCTGTCGCGAGCGACCTGCTTCTGCCGCTTGCCGCCCTGCAGCGCAGCCAGCGCCTGGTGGCGCTTGGCCGCTCGCGCCGCCACCCGGCCGCCCTCGTCGTCGCTGCCGTCGCCTGGTGTGGAGACGGGAGGCAGGGCGGGACGGGGGCGAGGTTGAGCCGGAGTAGGCGGGCTAAGCAGGGGCTGGCCACAGGACAACGGCATCGCCGCAGCGCAGGCTGGACACATGTTGCTGCAGCCCAGGCCTTGCCCTGAGCTTCTTGCCACCACCAAGCCTTCCCACAACCTGCCAGCCCAGCCCACCTGCGCCGCCGTCGCTGCCCTCCCCAAGCTCCTCTGCGGCGTCGTGGAACGCCGCGTCGCCGTCGGAGCCCGCATCCGAATCGGTGTCAGCGTCCGCGCCTGATTCACCGCCGCTGGCGCTGCGCTCGCTGTCGGATCCGTCGCTGCCGCTGGCGCCGGCGGAGCTCGAGCGGCGGGGGCTGCCGCCGCTGCCCTGCGCTTCGAGCAGCGCGTCGAAAGCGAGGTCGCTGGAGGAAGGGTAAGAGGAGAGAGGGGGAGCAGCTGGAGTGGGAACACACGCGGCGGGCTGGCGGCAGGCATGGGGAGGGAGGCGTGGTTGGCAGCCACAAAGTGGAGGGAGGCATGCCAGGTGGGCAGCTGCATGCAGGCACAGCAGGAGACCTGGCAAATTGCTGTGGGTGGACTCGCAGGCAGTGCAGGATGCAGATTAGGTTGGATGCACGGCGCGGCGGCAGGGGCTGCCCTCACCTCTTGGGCCTGCGCCCCGCGATGACGCCCATCTTGCGCAGCTGCCGCTTGACCTGCGGCACAGTAGCACCGGGGGGGTGCGGAGGCGGGCGTGGGTGCAGGCAAGCAGGCAAGCGGGTCTGGCCCCGGCGGCGTGCGCTCGCAGCCTGGGCCCGGCGCCCTCGGCCCTCTCGCTGGTCCTGCCCAGCAGCGGCATGCACACACTCCTCAAGGGGCTGCTTGCCTTGGCTCCTGTCCATCCCTCTCCCATCTCCGCAGCCACGTGGTCGTAACGGTCGACACGGCTCTGGTGGTCCTCGAACAAGTCACGCAGGCGCTCCTCCTGGTGCACGGTTGCACGGCGGGCACGGCGGTTCAGCAGGCGGCGGCAGCAGCGACAGCACCGCATGCAGCAGCGGCGGCGGCGGCGGCACCAGGGCACCGGGGAGGGCTGGCGGGCGGCGCCCCGCCGACCGTCCGCACCTGCTCAGGGGAGACGGCGCTGCCGGGCTTGCCTCCGCCGGCCCCAGCCACCACGCCGACCTTGCGCAGGTGCCTCTTCACCTGCAGGAAGCAACACGAGGCAGCGGAGAAAAGGGAGAGCGCATGAGCAAAGGATGACAGGCAACGGTGCAGCGGCGCTCGAGGGATGGACGGGCCACAGGTGACGATCTGGCGGGGGCGGGGCTTCACCTGCGCCAACGGGGAAGCGGGGCCAGGACATGGGGCTCGGGCTGGCAGCAGGGTGCTGCGGAGCAGGGTGCTGCACCACGGTCTGGCCCTCTCCCACGGCGCCCACCCAGCGAGCGTGCGGCAGCATGCCGTGCGCGCCCACCTGGTTGGCTTTGAAGCCGGCGTCGAGGCGGTCTGCAATCTGCTCGAAGCAGTCCAGCTTGCCGCGCAGCTCCTCGTACCATACCTTCATGCGCCCTTCCTGCAATCGACAGCGCGGCAGGCGGCACGGTGGGCATACCGCTGCCTGGGAGGCGCGGAAGCGGGCATACCTGCGTGCTCCTGCATGCATGCCGGCGATGCGCCAGCGCATCACAAGCTGCAAATCATCATATGGCGCCCACCCCTTGCCCCCTTCCTCACCCCAACCCTCGGGCATACCTGTCCCTCGCTGATTTTGCCCTTGGCCAGGCCCATCGCCTTCAACTGCCGGCTGATGTGGCCCTGCAGACGGGCATGAGGAGAGACGGGGAGGGCGGCCACGCGGGCAAGCACGCGGCTGGGCGCTCTGGCTTGCAACAAACAGTGGCGGCAGTCCGTACGCCAGCAGCGCCAGTATTGACACCAGCAGTCCCTTTGCCAGCAGCAGCATCAGCAGAGGCAGCGGTACACCCACCTTCTTGAAGGCCTCTCCAAACTCGAACACCCACCTTCTTGAAGGCCCCTCCAAACTCGAACACCAACCGGTCCAGGCAGTCCTTGTGCCCATTCACCCGCTCAAACTCGGCGCGCAGCGTGGCGGCCTGCGGCACAGGCGTACCGACGGGGGCAATACAGGGTATGGGAAGCGTAGGGGAGGGAAGCGTTGGGCAAGGGAAGCGTTGGGGAGGGAAGCGTAGGGAAGGGAAGCATTGGGGAGAGACCCGTTGGGCAAGGGAAGCGTTGGGGAGGGAAGCGTTGGGAAGGGAAGCATTGGGGAGGGACCCGTTGGGCAAGGGAAGCGTTGGGGAGGGAAGCGTTGAGAAGGGAAGCATTGAGGAGGGACCCGTTGGGCAAGGGAAGCGTTGGGGAGGGAAGCGCGGCAAGGGAAGCTTTGGGAAGGGAAGCGTTGGCAAGGGAAGCGCGGCATGTGGATCAGCAGAAGAGTAGTAGGGAGGGCGTGATGGCGAAAGCAGAGGAGGGACGCCATGCACGAGGCGCTGCAGCTGGCTGCCCCTGCCCCTCCACGCACACAAGTCGGCCTGCCACGCCCCAGCGCTGCGCCCCACCTGCTCCTCCGAGAACGTGCCCTTGGCCCTGCCCTTGTAGGTGCCGAAAAAGCGCTGCCCCTCGCCGTCGGACACGTCGTCGTCGCCCAGAGCGCTGCCGCGCCCGCGCCGCCCACCCCGCCGGCGGTGGTCCTCGGGATTGACCAGGCCCTGGCACAAAGGAGCGAAGGGAAGGGGAGGGGAAGGGAGGAGAGCAAAGGGAAGGGAAGGGGAGAGGGGAGGGGGAGGGACGGCTTAGGCACAGGATCAGGCGGGAGGCGCCTCTGGCCGCCCACCCCGCCGGCGGTGCTCCTCCCGGAGGCCTGCCAGACGAGGGGGGTCGTACGGCAAAGCACAGGGTGTCGCTGGTGGAGGCAGGCCATGCTGACCAGTGGGGGACGGCGCAGCGCACGCTGCAGCAGCAGCCAGCACAGCTTCTGGGCGGCCGCGTGGGCGACGGAGCCACGCGTGGGGGCGACCGGACCCACCCTCCAGTTGTACTCGTTGCGGACGTCGTCCGCCGTGTTGGCCGACGTCCAGAACAGCAGCTCCACAAACATGGCGGCGCCCGCGTTCTCCCGGCCCTGCGGGGCGGAAACGAATGGAGAGCAGACTCCTTTGTTCTAAGCTGCTTCGTGGCTGGTCAACCGAGTGGGGGCCGCTCAGAGCAGAAGCTGCAGGAGCCGTGGCATGGCATGGTGGCGCCCGCGCTCTCCCGGCCCCGCAGCACGGAGGAGGCGGTCGGCAAGGCTGGGCGCGATGTGCTGCTTCTGCTCATCATGCCGCCAGCAGCACCCTCCTCCCCTTCCCAGGTGCCTCCCAACAGTCTCACAGGGAGCGTAGCGCGTCGTGCAGTGCAGTGGGGTCCACAGCACTGCAGCAGCACAAGTGCGTGCCGCAGGTGCGACCTCCCAGCAGGCACAGCAGGGCACCCCTGCTCCAGCTCTGCAAAGGCTCGGCAGCAGATGCCTCCATGCCAGCCAGCCAGCCAGCCAGGCAGTCCTCCTCCCTCACCTTGATTTCCGCCAATGCCAGCCGCTGCTTGCGCCGCGCATCCTCCTCGGTGCTGTCCCCTCCCGCCTCGCCGCTCTCGCCGGCGCCCTCGCGTCCTGCTGCGCCTGCGCGAGGAGGAGAGCAGATGTGGTTTGGAATCGGTTAAGCAAGCGGCACCTCGGTGCTGTCCCCGCCGACGTCGCCGCTCTCGGCGGCGGCCTCACCCGCCGCTGTGCCTGCGCGAGAAGGAGAGCGGTTTGGCATGCGCTTTGGGATCGCTGAACAAGTGATGCCTCGGGTGCGGGGCACTTGGAATACTCTCACGGGATGAGCAGGCGGCTTACGCAGGGGAACACTCCCCCCCTTCCTCCCATGAGCGCAGCTTGCACCTGCGTCTGCCGCCGCAAAGCGCCCTTCAAGGTTGGCTTCAATGGCGCCCGCCTGCTGGCGCAGCTCGCTCACATCGGGCATCATGCTGCAGGGGGGTGCGGGTTGGAGGATGCATAATAGGGGTGCGGTTCAGCATCTGTGCAGCTCCTGGGCGGTCTGCCCTCCCTGCATCAACCCTGCCGCCTGCTCTACAGCCCATCCATGCAACGCCGTGCGCACCGCTCGAACATGTTGCGCACGGTGCGCTTGGCGAAGGCCAGCAGCTCCTGGTGGTCCGGCGAGCGCTTGATGACTGGGTCGGAGAGGATGGTCTCAAACAGGCGCAGCACCGACAGCTGCAGCACGTGAAGGCGGAGGCGTGCGGGCGACGCTGCGGGGTTTCGGTGGCCACGGCAGCAGGCCTTGGACCCCCCACCCCCACCAAACTCTGCAGGCGAGCACGGGCGGTCTGCTCTCACAATACATGCCCTCCCACGGTGCCACCAAGTGTGTTAAATGACCTCCCACAGTGCCACTCAGTGCAATAGATGCCCTCCCACAGTGCCACCAAGTGCAACAACTGCCCTCCCACAGTGCCACCAAGTGTAATACACCTGTCAGCACAGGTGTATACAGCAGCAAGACAGGCGCGTGCCTGGTACAGCATGGGCTCCAGGTTGAGCTGGTGGGGGTCGGCGATGCGGCGGAAGAAGGACAGGATGGCGTGGTTGGTGAAGGGCGCGTTGGTGCGGTAGCCCTGCGGCAGGCGTGGAGGAAAGGATGCAGGGATGCTGCTGTTGTTAGTCACGACGCTGGCACGCTTTGCACTTGCACAGAATGTGTGCGCAGGATATTCCACAGTGCGCTTGTGCGTGCTGATGCAGCAGTTTGCCCTGCATGCGCACCCCCCTCGCGCCCTTGCCTGCAGCAGCCAAGAGTAGAAGTGGAGCACCGCTGGGTGCGCGCACTCGACGCGCACTCGCCGCGCCGCCTCAAAGGAGACCTCCCGTGTGGCGGGCCGCCGCGCCTTCTCCTCCTCCTCCTCCACTTCCTGCAGATTGATGAAACACACTCAATCGATCAGGCAATCAAGCAACGGGGTGGGACGCTGCGCCTTCTCTTCCTCCTCCACCACCTGCACATGACAATGTGTTGTCGTGCCCTCCGCTGAATCTTTCAGCAGGGATGGTAAGTGGCATACATAGAGATACACGCTGTAGGGAATGGGCGAGCACGTTCCATAAATGCCACGACTTTACGAGGCACCCACCCACCTCCAGAGGGTCGCCGCTGCGCCCCACGTTTGCACGCCGCGCCGCCAGCTCGCCAGCGCTCGAGGGCTCATCGCCGTCGGGGATGCTCTGCTGCTGCTGCTGCTCGCCGTCGGCGGCTGCGCTGCCGCCTTGCTGCTCGCGGCCTGCCTCGCCCTGGCCCTCCTGCTCCTCCTGCTGCTGCTGCTCGTCGGCTGCGCCCTCACCCTCGCCATCGCCGCCGACGGGCGGGGCGGGCTGCTGCTTGCGCGGCCGCCGGCTCACAGGGCGGACAGCTGCCTTCACTTTGAAGCCTCCAGGCTCTGCAAAGCAGGCGCAGCATGCGCAGCAGCAGCAGCAGGTCAGGCTCGTGCAGTACAGCTGAGGCAGTACAGCTGAGGCAGTACAGCAGGCCGGCAGATTATCACATCAGCATGTCGCGCATGTGCCCACCGCAGCCCTCCCCCTGCCCACACACCGCTGGTACTGAGGCGGTCCAGCATGCCCAGCACGATGTGCAGCGTCTCGATCAGGTCCACAGCGTGCCAGCGTGGCTGGAACCGGAAGTTGTAGCCTTTGATTAGGCGCGCCAGCACCTGCACACAAGGGATTGGGGGGGAGCGCGCTGGCGGGCGCTCGGAGGGCTGAGCAATCGGGCAGAGGGAGGGGAGGGGCTGGAAGCACAAGGCGCAGCCCTCGATGAGCCGTGCTAGGCGCTGCGGAAATTGGATGACAGTGAAACAAAGAGGGAGGGTGACTGCGGCAGGCGCGCCATCCGCTGCTGGCCCTGCTGCGCGCCCTGGCACCCACCGGCAGCAGCCCAGACTCCTTCAGGTCGTCGTGCAGCAGGCGGCGCTGCAGGCGGTCGGCGGCGCGGCGGTCGGCCGGGCTCCCCGCCACACGCGCAAGGTCGAGCGTCAGCAGCATTTCCTTGAGCAGCGGCACGGAAGCGTGCTGCACAGGGGGTGAAGAGGGGGGAAGGGAGGGGAGAGGGGAGGCGCATGGTGGGAGAGGCGACAGTCGGCTTACTACGTATGGCCAGGCGAGGGCGCTGGCCGCTGTGCCAGCACCATCTCCCTGACAAGGGACACAGGCGCATGCTGCACAGGGGGCGCCGCATGGTGTGGTGGTCAGGGAGAGCCACGCGGCTCCGGGCCGGCCAGGCCGGCGCGCTGGCCGCTGGGCTGCCCCTGCCACCCCCTTCCGCCCCTGCCGTTGCCCCCGGCACTGTAACGATCAAAGCATGCCTGCCCACCTGCAGGTCCCAGTTCTTGTCGCCGTGGTTCTTCTGCTTGCCGCCGCCCTCCATGTTGCTGCGGCAGGCAGGCGGCGCAGGCAGTGCGAAATAGGTTGACGGGAAGGCAGGGCGCCGGTTGGAACCGACTAGCGAACCCATGCTTGTTGCCATGCTGGGACGATGCACACCAGCGGCACTCGGTTGTAAAAAAAAAACAGCACACACAGCAGGCCCACCTCAGCATGATCCACAGCATGGTCACCCAGTGGAAGCAGTCCCAGCCCAGGGTGGCGCTGATGGCGGCGAACGGCGAAGACTCTTCGTCTCCCGACTCTGCCGCCGCCGCGCCGCCTGCGGCCTGCTCGCCCTGGCCCGCTGCCTGCTGCCGCATCTTGTGCTGAAGCTTGCGCTCCTGCGGGCGGCACAGGGAGGAAGCAGGGCACAACGTCGATTCCGCTCAGGCCAACCCTGCCCTCAACCCTGGAGCGTGCAGCGTGCGGACACGCTTCCTGGCCAAACTTTTCGTCGTATGATGCCTTGTCGCTCGCACTCTGACCTCTGTGTCAGCAGCACAGGGTTTTGCTGAAAGTGACGTGTAACCCGCCGCCGCCTGCCTGGGCAAACGATCAAAGGATGAGTGACCGCACCTCCTTGAGCCGCACGTAGCGGGTGCAGTAGGTGGCCAGCTTGACGAAGCTGTGGAACTCGCCCGCCCCCAGGCGGGAGATGTTCAGCCCCGGCTGCACCTCCTTGAACACCTTCCAGGCGGCAGGGGCGGGTGGGGAGAGGAGGATAGGGATGACGTACGCACCGACAACAACGGGGGCGCCAGCAGCAGCAGCGGCGGCGGGCGCAGCAGCAGCAGCAGCACCACCACCACCAGCAGGCAGCGCACCTGGCCCATCAGCAGGTCGTACGCCCCCTCCAAAAACTGCTGCAGGAACGAGTCCAGCTTGACCAGCAGCTCCGCCCCAAGGCGCTGCTGGCGGCCGGCGGCGGCGCCGGTGGTGCCCTTGGACACGCCTCCGTCCTTGCGCTGCACCGGTGGCAGGAGGGCGGACCAGGGGGAAGGTAAGGAGGACGGTGAGGAAACATATTTCCAGCAGGGGGGCAGCATCCAGCTGAGCGGCACGGCGACGTGCCTGCAAAGCCAGTCGACGTGGCCCTCACCCACCTACCGCCGCCTGCTTTGCGTCTGCCACCGCCGGCACGCGCTCCATCCCGAACACTTCACCACACCCACCCAGGGTCATGCTGCAACCAGCTGTGCAGCGTGCGGCACGCCTGCCAGCCTCCAACCAATGTTGTGCTTACCTCTGCAGCTGCCTTCCTTGCGTCTGCCACCGCCGGCATGGTGGGCAGCTCGGCGCGGTTGGGGTTGTGGCGCACCACGATGTTGGCGTTGTGATCGCTGTGCTTGCGCACATACACGGCGCCTGCGTGGACGCAGGCAGGGGAGCGGAGGCGTGATGGCCCCGCCAAAGCGGCAGCTGCACAGCAGATGCGAACGCGTCAGCGCACGCACATCACTGAAGCCTTGCCCCATCCACCCACCCGAGTGTGCGTGGCGCGAGGGCGCCGACTGCAGCACATGCCGCGGCACCGTCACGCCCCGAGCCACCGCCCCGGCCATCCTTGCACGTGCGCCCGCCGGCAGCGCCGGCAGCCGCGCCAGGTGCGCTGTGGTGGCCACCGGCGCACGCGCCGCAGGCCTGCCGGCCGCTGTGCCCTTGCCGTGCTGCGCCGCTGCGGCAGCTGCCGCCTTCTTGACCTGCCGCTCCGCCTCCTCACGCTCTGCTGCTTCCTTCTCGGCCGCCAGCAACGACTGCAAGCAGGGGTGTGAGGGTGGGTGGGTCGGTTCTAACAGTGAAACTGGGTGTTGCAATACGCATGCATGCGCATCTGTGAGCGACGCATCCCCAGACCTGCCATCCGTGGAAAGCAGCCCGAGGACTGCTAAATGCATTAATGCCCGGCTTGGTAATCAAGTGCACGCGAAAAGGCAGGAATGAAGGCGCCACACACAGAGCACCCACCCACCTGCGAGTCCAGCAGCTGCTGCGGCTCCACCCCGCTGAACAGGTGCATGAAGGTGTCGACCAGCACGGAGGCCTCGTTGCGAAAGGGGCGCTGCAGGGCAAGGGGCGGCGGGGCGAGGTTGCCAGGTGGACTTGACTTGACTTGGGGCGGGTTACACGTTACTATCAGCACAACCCTGCCAGGTGGAGCACGACGGTCCTTCCGAGGCCTCACAAACAACCTGCAGATGGCATTGCGCTCGCGACGTCCGTCCCCCGCTGGCAGCCTCCTACCGCAGCCCCACAGCTCGACCAAGCACAGCCAGGGCCCGTCCATCGCACCGGCTGCGCGTGCCGTGCCGTGCCGTGCCAGCAGCAGCAGCAGCAGCGCGCAGCCCCGCTGCTCAACCGACCGCACCCCAGCGCCTGCCCAGCGCACCTGCTGCGCATGCTGCGCCAGCAGCAGCAGCAGGTTGGCCACGTTGTCCTGGAAGAGGCGGTGCAGTAGGCAGGCCTTCAGGCGGCGCCGCGCGTCGCCGGCGACCGCCGCCGCGGCCAGGCCGACGGTTGCGCCGCCTGCCGGCGCATCTGGCATGGCCATCAGGTTCCTGTGTGTGTGGTGGGTGGGTTGGGTGTGGGGTGGGAGTGCAGGCGGGGGAGGAGGCAGGGTGGTGGCAGGAGGGACACATTCACGTGGGCAGGCCAGGCAGGCGGCCACTGCAAGAGCAGCGCCGGAAAACGGTGCTGCACCCCCCGGCCACCTTTTCAAACCTGAGGAAGGTGATCACCAGCTGCACCAGCGCCGTGTCCTGCTCGTTCATGCGTGGGTGGCGGCTCAGCGGCTCCGCCAGCATGCCCACCACAGCAGCCAAAGCGTCCTCGCTGGCCAGGAAGGCCTCCCGCACCCCCTGCAAGACGGGGCAAAACAAGGTATGGATGGTCACTTTGTGCAGGCAGTGCAGGCCGCAGCCGTACAGCCAGCAGCAAGCACGCCGCTGCAGCACGCGCTTGGCGTGCCCCGCCCCTGCCCACGCACACCCCACCCCGCCTGCGCACCTGCATGTGCTCCTCCTGCTGCGCCCGGTTGGTGGTGACCAGCGGGTGGGAGGGAGGCATGGTCAGGAAGGTCGCCACCTTGACTGCACGTTTCAGGAGGGGGAGGGACGTGCGAGCGCTCAATGGAGCGGTAAGTGAGCACGGAGCCACGCACAGCCCGTGCGTTCTCAAGCCTGCATGCATCTCACCCTCCCTGCTGTTCCGCACTTGCCGCTGCACCACCCCGCTGCCGCGCCCCATGTCGCCGCTCCTCACGTGCGTTGTAGACCACGTCGGCGTCGTCGGGGTAGGCGCAGATCAGGGGCACGAGGTCGGATCGAGTAAAGTTGTATTTGGAGACGGCGAAAAAGGCAGGGCGCCCCTCGGGGTCGTCGCCCCGAAAGAAGCGCTGCAAATCACGCAGGCAGCCTGGGGGAAGTGGAGGAGGCGGGAGAGGTCAGAGTGTAAGAAGAGGCCCAAGCAGGAATTTGGGGGTGGCAGGCAGGCGGCTGCAAGGCCCGGCGGGGGCACGCGGCGGCGGGCTGTCGACGGCTGGCACTGCCTGCCAGGCGCCCTGCTCTCCACCGGCTCACCCACGCAGTCATCGCTCTTGACGTAGACCGTGCTGCCGGCAGCGTCCGACACCCAGCTGCCCAGGCCTCCGCTGGCAATGGAGGCCAGCAGCTCGTAGTCGAGGTCCATCGCTGCCGTGTGCTACGCAGCGAGCTCCTACCCTTTTGATCGATTGGGAGGGTGCGGCGCGCGCTCAGGCCACCATGTGCCTTCAAGCGGGAGACAGGCTCTGGCAGGCAGGGCGATGCAGCTGCCGAGCTGCTGTGTTTGGCCCCTCGAGCTAGCAGCGACAAGAGGGCGGCAGCGCACGCCACAGTTCAAGCGCCGCACACACAGCAGCCCAAACACATGCCCGGCCCTCTTTCTTCCAGCTGCGCGCCTCCCGGTATTGCTGGACGCCCGCATCTGGCTCCGTTCGCCGATTGGATCCAACAGAGCAGCCCTCACCCCGCCTCGTTGCCCAGCCTGCAAACGGCGCTCGGCAATGGCGGACAGCGGAAGCCTGCAGAGCCTGCTGTCCACCAAGGCGGCACTGGACCTCGGTCTGATCAGCCAGACGGACTTTGACGCCGTGAAGGGCGCCTTCCTGCGCGCGCAGCAGATCAAGGCGGCCCAGGACGTGGGCCTCATCCGGCCGGAGGACTATGAAGATACCAAGCGCGAGTACCTGGACTCGCTGCTGGCAGCAGGCGGGGCGCCCAGCGTGAGCGCCCCCTCAGCGGCGCAAGCCCCGCCGCCCGCCGAGCCGCCCGCCGCGGCGGCGCCGCCCTCGCCCCGCCCTGCTCCGGTGGCCTGGTCCGTGCCCATGGCTTCGGCGCCAGCGCCAGTGCCCGCAGCGCCGCAGCGGGCAGCAGCAGCAGCGCCGCCGCGGCAGCAGCAACCCCCGGCGGTGGCCCCCCCGGCGCCCACGCCCGCAGCGCCGGCGCCCACGCCACTGCCGCGCGTCGCCTCCAACCCGTCAGTGCCCAGCAACATCCCCAAGATGGGAGGCATCAAGGCGGTCGGCAATGGGGTGAGCTTGTTCAGTGTATGGGACAACTGTGGGGCGCCGCACCGCGGGGGCACGCACGCAGCCGGCGTCGAATGTCGGTTGGCGTCGGTTGGCGCGCCGCCCGCCGCCCCGTCTGACCCTAGTGCCCTGCCTTCTGTTCCTCATCTCCATCTTCGTTTGATATGTCTCGCATTTGCAGACCTCCATGAGCGGCATCTCGGTGACTGAGGATGCTGTCAACCTGTTTTATCTCATGCGCCTCAAGGCCACGGCGAGTTCTGCTGCAGCACTGTGAACGAAGGCTGTTGACTGCTTTGTAGATGAATGCGTTAATATGCATGGCCCGGTCAGCCCGCCATGTTATCAGCGTCCAAAAGCAGGCGGGCGAGCGGTGCGCCGAAGGCCCGCTGTCCCTGCGTCTTGCCGTCCGCCTCCCAGCCGCACCCATGCTAACCTCGTGCCTTCGCCATCTATCCTGCATGTCGACTGGTGCGCGGCATGGCAGGCCGGCGCCGGGCGCCGGCACCTTTCTGAGACCGCCCTGAGCCACGTCCTTCCCCCTCTCCTCTCTACGCTGGCTGCCCCGCAGTACAAGTGGGCTTTGTGGCAGGTGGACGAGAGCGGCACAGCGGTCATCATCGCAGCGGTGGGAGACAAGAATTCTACGTGGCAAGACTTCCTGGCGGCGCTGCCCGACGCCGACTGCCGCTACGGAGGTGGGTGGGTGGGTGAGCTGCTGCTGAGCGAAGCTGCTGCTGCCAGACCAACAGACTGCCTGCTGGTGGCTGCTCATGGCACCGCATCCGCCTGAATGGCGCTGCGCCGTGCTACGCCTCCCGCTTTGCCCGCCCCCTTCTGCAGTGCGTGCCTGTTGTAGACGCCACCCGCACTCCCCCCACCCTGCCCCCCCTGCTTTGCATGGCTGCGAGCCACCTGTGCTCATTTCCGGTCCCCATCCGCACCCACGTGCCACTACCTGCAGTGTACGACTTTGACTTCCAGACGCCCGACGGCCAGAAGCTGCACAAGATGATCTTCCTCAACTGGTGAGCCGCGTCGGAGCAGCAGCAGCAGGAAGGCAGCAGCTGTGCAGCCCCGCACGGCGAGCGGCAAGATAGTTGCAGGCAGCTCTGCACTGCTGGGGGAGAAGGTGGCGGGTGGCCGCCAGAGAGACGCGGGCTAGATGCAGCATCACCGCTGCGTTGCGTGCACCCCTTGCTTGCATTGCTGGCGCGACGACGCATGCCGGGGCGATGCACGCCGCTGTGCTGCGCTGCAGGGCGTCCTGCTGGCCGCCCACGGCCATCCTCTCACGGCCAGACTTTGCTGCGCTGCAGTTGCAGGGCGCCCGACCCTGCGGGTGCCCTCCCCCCTCACACCGCATGCACGCCGCAGCGTTTTACACACTGTGCTGTGCCTTTGCTGCAGGGCGCCAGACTCTGCGCGCGTCAAGGCCAAGATGATGTACGCCAGCACCAAGGACTTCTTCAAGAGCCACCTGGACGGGCTCAGCCTTGAGTTCCAGGCGTCCGACCTGGACGAGGTTTCGGAGCAGGCACGCGCACGCTTGGTTCTGGGTGCACTCAGTCAGGGTCGTGTGTGGGGTTGGGGATCCTCGGGCTGGAGTTTCAGGCGTCTGACTTGGAAGAAATCTCGGAGCACGTACACTAGATGGTTGGTTGATTCGTTCATGGATCGTCGACAGCGGTGCAGCAGCGCAAGCGTGCGTTGCAGGCCCTCGCGTCGTGCTGCGCGACGCCCACCTCCTGCAGCATGGCAGGCCTCGCTCACCCTCCAACGCGACGCTGGCCTCTTCACTGCCTGCTGCAGGAGGTGGGTGATGCTGTGCGCGCGCTCAAGCGCGGCTGAGCGCCGTGGCACAGTTCTCCGCCTGGTGCGCCTCGCCAGCGCCGCTCGGCAGCGTCGAGCGCCGGAAGCGACAGCCGACTCTCCCTGCACCCCGCGGGCTAGCCCGCTGCATTTAGCACTGCATGCTGACTCTCTCCTGCTGCACTTGACCGCACTGTGACGCTCTGACGTGTGGTGGGCAGTTGTTTGTCGGACAGCTGCGCTCAACTAAGTCGGCAGGACCGCACAGCGCAGCGTGCCAGGCGGTGGCAAAGCCCTCGAGCGCATGTGGCTGCCATCGCGCATTCGTCGCTGCCGGGCAGCTGTCCCTGCGCCAAGCGCGTCCAGGATGGTCAAGCTGGCGACGCGCTCGCGCCGCAGAGGCGGGGCGTTTTCACGCAGTCGCTATTTGTTACTTGCGGGCTCTGCCTTCCTGGGTGTGAATTTATACTTCTTCATGCGCCACTCTGCGATCGCGCCTGGACTTGGGGGCGGCAGGCAGGCGGCAGTAACAGCGGGCGGTGAAGGCTCCCACCGGTGAGCTCGGAACGGGTTTTGAAGACGCACGCAGATACGGGTGCCAGCTGCTGGCAAAGCCGATCACGCTCTAGGGAGCAGGGGGTGTTGTCGCCGCTTCGGCGCCGCCGCTGCCGCCACCCCTGCCGCTTGCCCACGCCGAGCATGCCTGTTGACTATCGTCTGCCTGCAAGGACACTGATATCCTCCTCAACCTCTGCAACTGCTGTCACAGCTACCGTCAGACGGAACAGCACGAGGACGCGGCAGCGGCAGCCGCGGTGCAGCAGCAGGAGCAGCAGCAGCAGCAAGAGCAGCAGCAGGGTGGCGGCGGCGGCGGCGGCGGCGGCGGCGGCGGCGGCACCACCGGCAACGGCGCCGGCGGCACCGCGGAGCAGTGCCACGCGGAGGCGGATGCAGAGTATGAAGGAGAGACGGTGGTGCAGTGGGGAGACCACCATTTCAAAGACAGCGCAGCCGAGTGCTGCGCCTTGTGCCAGGCCAAAGCCAGCGACGGCTGCAACGTGTGGGTGTACTGTGACAAGGAGGGCGGCTGCTCCTCGCGCACACACAAGGTGGTTGTGGGCGAGGGGCAGCAGGCAGGGTGCGCAGGGCAGCGGGTGGACCCTCGAGGACGGCCGCCGCGGGTCTCATGTGGAGCTGCTGTGCACCACAGCATGGCCATACGTTGCCGCCTCTACTTCGCCGTTTCCCCATGCAGGAGTGCTGGCTGAAAAACAAGAAGGACCTGTATCCCTTGGAGCCCAAGGCGCGGCGTGCGCCAGGTCAGCGCTCACCCTGCGTGACAGCTGTGGCAGCTGTGGCAGGGCAGATTGGAGTGGGTGATTGATCTATGGGGCTGATCGGCAGGCTGTGGCACAGCCGCGGTGCAGACTGCAGGCCAGCTGCACCCCGGCAGCTCCGCTGCGGCCGCAGCTGCTTGCAGTTGCGCCGCACCTTCGATTCTGCAGGACTTGGCCAACCGTTGCATGCAGCGGCTGGGTGTCCGACGCCCGCGTCGATGAAGGAGTTGGTTGCGGCCCTTCTGCAGTCCTGTCCTTGATCCATTGGGTTGACCACATTCGCTTGCGGTCCCCGCTGCACAGGCAGCGGCTGGGTGTCCGGCGCGATTTATAGCGACAAGGAGAAGGCGGCGGCGCTGCGGCACCACGAGGAGGTGCTCAACCACGAGAAAAACTATCTTGAAGACTTGCGCGCCAACGAGAGCCTGCCGGTGAGCTTACAACCAACCGTATCCAACCAACCAACTACCCAACCAACCAATAATTCAATCATTCAGTTCGCCGCCGATGTCTGCTGTGCCTGTTGATCTTCCTGCAAGTCTCCGACGCTCTTCCCGCTCCCCTCGCGGTCCAGCATGCTACTGTACTAATGCACAGCTCGAGGCAACGACCCCACACCACCACTTGCTGCTCCTCCCTTGTCCAATCTCAGCTCGTCTACCTCGACGTTGAGATCAAGAAGGAGCCGGTTGGCCGCATCGAGATGGTGCTCTTCCCGGACGTGTCGCCCCGCGCAGCAGAGAACTTCAGGCGAGGCGCAGCGAGGCGCAGGCATCTGCTTATGGGAAGCGCACAAAGGGGGCGGGCGCACGGGCAGGGGCGCAGCGCCGGCTGCGGCAGTCTCCCCTGCTGCTGCGTGAGTGCCCGCCACGTAGCTTCTCTCCGGTCTGTCGTCCCCCAACCCACCTGCACCTGCAGGCAGCTGTGCACTGGAGAGTCGGGGGAAGTGCCCAACGAGCCGGGCCGGGAGGGCGCGGGTATGAAACGCCACTTCAAAGGTGTGCAGGAGTCAGGGGTGGGTGGGGGATGGGGTGGGTGTGGGGTGGGTGGGTGGGTGGGGGTGGGGTGGGGGGGTGGGGGTGGGGGGGGGTGGGGGCTGGCGTGAAGAGTCGAAGAGGCGCGCCTCCCACGTGCATTCACGATGTCGCGCTCCCCTGCAGGCCACTTCTTCTACCGAATCATCGACCAGTTCATCGACCAAACCGGCGTGGAAACCGAGTCGGTGTTCGGCGGGCAGGTGGGTGGGCGCCACATTGGCTGTGCATTGCACGCACGCTGCACGTGCCCGCCTTGCGCTGGGCGCCCGTGCGCGCTGACATGTGCATGTGACGCACCCCGTGCTGGGGGTTTGGATGCGCCCGCGCTGCATGCCAACGCCATCTCTGCCGCCATGCGCACCGTGCCAGCCCCTCAACACAAACACACCCACACACACCCCACCCCGTACTCCCAGTTCAAAGACGACCCGGGAGGCCTGAAGCTGCGGCACGAGCGCAAGGGGCTGCTGTCGATGGTATGTGGCTGCACAGGGGCCCGAGGGCTGCTTGCATGCGTGCATGTGCCACGTGGCGCTCCTCCTGCAGCACCCCGAGCCGCCACCCCTGACCTGCCTCGTGCCTCCTCCTTTCTTCCTGCACCCCTGACCAGGCCAACATGGGACATGACACAAATGTGAGCTCAGAGGATGGGGGGGTGTGCTGGCTGGCTGGTGCTGCCGCTCGGCCGCGGCGCTGCTGAGTTGGGGGGACAGCGGCGGCGCTGCCAGACAGCAGTGGCTGCTGCTGGCGCTGCTGCCGCCGGCGCTGCGGCGGCTGCGGCGGCTGCGGCGGCGGCGGCTGCAGCTGCTGCAGCTGCTCCGCCGCTGCTGCTGCTGCTCACGGAGAGCTGTACGTGCAGACGAGCCTGCCCGCCTGTGCATGCTGCCCTCCTCTGCCTCTTCTGCCTCCTCTGCCTCTTCTGCCCTCCACTGCTGCCTGCTCTGCATGCTGCCCTCCATGTGCAGACAGCTCACTTCTCCATCATGATGGGACCAGCGCACCACCTGGACGGCAGCTACACAATTTTTGGTGGGTGGGTGGGAGGCAGAGGCGTGAGCGTGCAGTGCGCCGCACGGACGGTGGCAGTGCCTCTGGCCTCTGGTTGACGCAAACAATGATTCAACCGCTAATCAGTCATTTTATTCATTTTCACCTCGCCTGCAGGCCAGGTGGTGCGTGGATCCGACGTGGGTGACGCAATCAGTCGTGCAATCACGAATTATTCAGTTCATTCGTGTGTGCGTGCCTGCAGGCCAGGTGGTGCGCGGATTCGACGTGGTCGACGCAATCAATGCCCTGTCCAAGGGGAAGCCCGACAACACGGCGACGCAGGTGGGTGCTGCAGGTCCTGTTGCCCGTGCGTCTGCCGTGCTGCAGCCCCTTGGTCTTCGTCGTCCCCTTGGGAGCGCACAACCTCGGGGTGCCTCGCACCCCGAGGCACAATGTAGCACGCAGCTAACATGCGCTCGCATGCAACCGCCCCTCGCCCTGCAGGCCGACGGCGCACAAATAGTGGACTCGGGGCAGCTGCGCAAGGGCAGCATAGTGCCAGACCTCACGCTGGGCCTCTGAGCGGCGCGCCTGCTCCTGCTGCCTGCCCGCAGCGAGCGGCGGGCGCCGGCAGGAGCGGCGCTGCATGCGTGATCCCTTGCCCTGCCTCTGCTTCCTGTCGCGTGCTTTCTATTCTGCCTGGCATGTGCTTTCGTTGTTTTCAATTCAGCACTGAGCTCGCTGGCAGTGGCAGCTGGAATGGCGGCACGCTCACCAACCGTGCCGCCCCCGTTTGCCGACTGCGTCGTCGCGCACGCGCCGCTGAGCGATGCCGGGTGGGCGCTGGTGCCGGTGCCCTGCCCCGGCCTGGGCGCAGTGCTGCCGTCCGTGCTGCAGGGTTCGTCGGAGCAGGCAGCGCGTCTGGCCGAGCACGTGCGACATCAGCGGCTGCGGGCAGGCTCGCCTGCCGTCTGGGAAGGCCGAGCGCCTATGTGTCGCCGCGCTGTGCCTGGCGCGCGCCCAGCACCGCTGGCAAGCGCGCCTGCCGCAGCCGCTGATGTTGCACGTGCTCGGCCCGTGCCTGTCTCCCTGAGCAGGCTGGGTCTCCCGCGCTCGTTTCTGTGCTGCTCTGCCTTCGACCTGGGGGCCCCACCCCTCTGCACCGTCCTTTGGCACGTGGTTCAAGGCCTTCGGGGCACTTCGTATGCACAAATCCATCGAAAAGGGCTAGTCCCAGTGGTCCACCCGCACCGTTCAAGTTTGGCAGCGAGGAGAGAAGGAAACAGGGCTGTGCTCAAGCTCCACGCTGTGCGAATAGACGAGCGCCGCCCATCACCGCCCATCGCCGCGCCGCTGCAGCCGGGCCCGCTGCCAGTCACATCTCCCCGGCGCTTGTCGTCGATTCCACCAACTTCTTATCAGCCTCAAAGCCGCGTTTCCACCCGACGGGGCGCTCCAGTGCGCGCCCTAGCACCGCTGTTCGCGACTCCTCACAGGCGGCCCGAGCGATGGCGGACACGGCTCAGCTTGGCGATGCAGTGCCACCGGCCGCTCCTCAACTGAGCGCGGAGGAGGAGCGGCGACAGCGGCTGAAAGCGGGTAGGACGATCGCGCGAAGACCCTCTTGGGCTGCGTTGCTTGGCTTGGATGAGACGGACACAAAAGCTCACACTCTTCTGCAAAGAGGCAGCGGCTGCCGTTCAGTCGCGCAACTCCCGCGGCCGCTCGCCGCCGCCGCCGTTTGCCGTCCCCCTCCAACCGCCCGCCCTCCCCCTCGCCTTCCAGCCGGCGAGGCCTACTTCGCCAAGGTGCTGAAGCAGAGCAAGGGCAAGGACTTGCTCGCGGCAGCTAAGGCTGCAGGCGGCGGCGGCGGGCACGTGGGTGCTGGCGCGTCGAGCGGCACGCAGCGCCTGCCCGTCACCACCTTTGACGAAGACTTCCTGCAAGCGGGTGCTGTCATTGAGGGCGCGCGCACCTACGTGCTCGGCACCGTTTTCGTAGCAGCGCAGGCGGTGCAGCTGGTGTTCCTCAAGGTGGGGGCTGGTGGGGGCTGGTGCCCACAAGAGGAGGCTGGTGGGAAGCAGGGGAGCCGGCGTGCAGGAGGGGTGCAACTGAACGCGGGAGGCAATCGTCGGCATGCTGCTGCATCATTTGCTTGCTCAGTCGCCCCCTTTCGAATGCGTGTGTTGTCTTCTCATCTCTTGCAGTCCTCGCTTGATGCGCTGGCTACCCCTGCGCTGCTGCTCTTTGCGCACCTGCTGCCAGCCGCTGCTGCGCTGCGGGTGCTGGGGGCGCAGGGCGCGCTCGAGCTGCGCCCGCTCAGCCTGCGCACGCTGCAAGGCGGCGTGGTTGCAGCCACGCTGCACAGCTTGCAGGTAGGGGGCCGAGTGGGCGCGTCTGTGGCAACTCACTCTACCTGGCTGCTTGCACTGCCCTGAAGCGCAGCACCTGATGCTACGTGCGTCCTCATGCTGCACCCCCTCCGCTGCGCAGTTGCTTCTGCTCTTCTGGGCACTGCTGCACTGCTCCGTGTTTGTCGCGCTGTGCTGGACCGCCACGCTGCCGCACGCTCTGCGCGCTGCGATCGACCTGGCTGTCGGCGGGGCGCTGCCGCCCGGGCCGCGGCTCATAGGCTTGGCCATCGGAGGCGGCTGCACAGGTGGGAGGAACCCTATGCCTCTAGGACCAGATGGCGCGGTGCTGTCTAGGACCATATGGCACAGTGCTGGTGCGCGCAGGAGGCGCTGCACGCGTCTGCCTGTTTGTATTGCTGCCCCGCTGCAGGCCGCCTGCTGTGTGCCATGGCAACCTTGAGAGCCCGCTCCCCTTGTGCCTTCTCGCCTTGCAGCTGCGGCGTTGCTGGTGCAGTTCCCTGGTGTGCTCGGGCTGCTGGTGCTGCTGGGCTGGGCCGCAGCCGACGCGTGCACCGCCGTCTGGGGGCAGCTGCGCCAGCGGCCAGACCTGCTGACACAGCTGCCTGCGTCGGCGGGCCTTGTGCGCGGCCTGTCGGAGGCGGAAGGTGCTCTGGACAGCGCCACTCTGGCGTATGTGCAGCACCTGCTGCCGCCGCTGCCTCTGCTGCTGCTGGGACTGCTGCTGCGGGAGGGCCGAGAGCTGGTGCGTGGGGCAGCTGCGGTGGGGTGGGGTGCATGCTGGGTTTAAGAGGGCTGTGGGACAGGCGCATGCTCCGTTTGCGGCGTGGCTGCCTGGGTTTGCTTGCTTGTGTCCTGTGACGTTCCTTTCTTGCTAATACTGCGCTCAAGAGCTGGCTGTGCCTACAGGGCCCATGCCCCTTCTTTTTTACAAAGTTTGTGCGTGCAGCGCTTTCCTCAGCATCCCTCTCACTTCTCCCTCCCCATCCCCACAGGTGGATCACGAGCTGTCCGTGCCTGCTGTCACCATGATCCTGCTGTCGGTGCTGGCCATGGGCTTGGCAGTCGCCTCTGACCAGCTCATGGCAGGGGGCTTCAGCCGGCAGGCGCGCGCCGCGCTGGTGGCCGCTGGGCCCCTGGGCACTGTGGTCACGGAAGCGGCGGTGCATGGGCTGGCCAGCCCCATTGCATTTGTGGCAGCCATCTGCTGCAGCCTGGCGGGGGTGCTGCTTCGCATCACCGCCGCCATGCCCAGCTGAGCTGCACTGCTGCTGTGTGGCGCTGGGGGGGACGCTGGCGGCGGCACCCGGCGTTTGCTATCGCCGCGGCCCATGCCAGCGTCCTCTCTGCAGCCCTCCCTCTCCTCCGCTTGCTTTCGAACCGCACCGCCCTTGGTGCCCGTTCAGCTGTCTGCCAGGCACAGCCGATGCCGCCTGCGCCAGCCCTCCCTTGCTTCTCTCCTCTCCCTTGCTGTTCTGCCTCTCCTTGAGCCTGCATCCGCGTTTGCGCTTCCCAAACACTTGTCCGTCGTTTGTGAGAATGAGCACATGATGATGAGCAGGCCTGCCAGCAACTCGAAAGGGCAGGCACGACAGAACGCAGACACACACATAAGTACTAACAAGCGGCAGCACGAGAGGATGGCCGCAGCCTGCAGACGCCCTGCTGCCTGTGAAGGTGTTTGACGCCACGAGTCTCAGTTGCAGCATACATGCAAGTGCTTTAAGCAGGATGCTGTAGGAGGAGCAGCTGCAGCAGATTCTTTAGATGCGAACGTGGCCGGCGCCTTTGCGGCGGCGGCAGCAGCAGCGGCAGCACCCAAGGGTGCTGTCGCACAAGCGCAAGCGGCGGCGGCAGCGGCGGTGCCGGCACGGGTCAGCAGTGTGGCGCTGGAAGAGCCCTGGCTTGCTGATGGAGTTGCCGCGTACCAGTGCGGTGCACAGGATGTAAACTATTTGCTGCTCACAGAACTATTTGCTGCGCACAGAGGGAAGGCCCACTTGCGGTGCGCGGTGTCTCCTCGTACGCATTGCCTCCAGCTGGCCTGCAACGCTTTCATGCCCCCCCTTGCCATGCTGTGCACCTCCCCGAGACTTGCAGCAGCTTGCAAGCTTGCTGTCCTCCCCACTGCATCCATGCCAACAGTTCCCTGAGTTACAGCAGCAGTGGGGGGTTGCGAGCTTCAGCAAACACACTGGCTGTGTTCCATGCTGCTGCTGTGGTGGGTGGGACTGCTGCCGCTGCCGCTGCTGCTGTCGCTGTCGCTGTCGCTGGCGCTGGCGCTGCCGCTGCCGCTGCAAGGGGCGAGGCACAGGCTGGTCCAGCAGCTACCGGTGCTATGCCTCCATCGGCACTGCTCCGCCTTGCTGTGCTGCATGTGCCTGCTGCTCCTGCTGCTCCTGCTGCGCTATGCCTGCTGCATCCGGCGGCGGCACCAGCTGGCTCGTGGCGTCTAGCCGCTGCTGCAACGCCGCTAGCTGCTGCCGCAACGCCGCCGCCTCCGCCTCTGCTTCGGCTGCGCTGCTGGCCACCTGGCGCAAGGTTGGGAGGGCATGTGCACATGTGATGAGCCAACGGGTCAAACGAGTAACACTTGTGGTGCTGCGATGCCGTCTGGTCTGCCTGCAAAGGTACTTCCCACCCCCCGTGAAGCAGCAGCGGCACGGACCTCTGCGTTTCGTCCGTGCACATCGTTGAGCAGCGCGTTCCGTTTGAGCTCTGCCACCACCCCCAGCAGCGCCTGGCACGCCGCCAGCATCTTCTCCGCAAACACTTCCATCAGCTCGCCAGGCACCCGGCCCTGCAGGGAGGGAGGCAGGAGAGCGGAGCCGCAGGCGGTGAGTGTGCAGCGGCGACGGGTGGCGGCGACGGGTGGCGGCGGCGCAGGCGGGCAGGCTGGGGCTCGGCTTTGATCGCTCCAACTGCACGCTGGCGCCCACCCTGGCCGACGTGGATGCACGGGAACGCTGGAAAGGGCGCGAGGACGGTTTCCGCTGCTCACCTGCCGCGAGCCGGCGTCGCCGCCCTCATCCGGCAGGCGTGCCGATCTCAGAAGGTTGGCAAAGGCCTCGAGCAGCTGCGAGTACTGCTCACGGACGCGGTCTTTGAGCTGGGCGGTGGCCATCGCGGCGCACACGCGTTTCCTGAGAGCCTAGTTGCGCTGTAGACCTTTGAGTGCGAGTAAAGGTCGAGAGGAAAGGGAGCGAGCACCGAGGTGAGCATGGCTGGTGAGGCGGCGCGGGAGCGGTGCACCGCTCGGCACCCGCCGCCCCGCAGCACATGTACCACGAGCTTGGCTTGTTCGGGCGTGATGCTGCTGCCTGCCTCCATGCTCACCCTTTTAACATCTTCCAAACCTCAGTATGCCTGGAAGGCGCGCAGGCAGGAACTGCTCACCGCGAGTGTGAGCGCCACGCAGCGGCACATCGACGCCGGCTGCGGACGACCACGAGTGCGCTGCTCCAGCGCGCATGGCTCTTGCTCGTTGCTTCCTGCACGGCAGCTGGTGATGCTGCTCGCCCCAAAGCACTGCTCTCTCGTGGCATGCAGCTGGATGAAGAGTGGCGGAGAGCCGTCGGCCGCTGCGCGCGCTCGCCGAGGCGCTTGGACGAACGCATGCGCCCGCCCAGCACGCAGCCGTCGCTGGCGACGCGTTCTGCGTGCGTCATTCCTACTATTATACGCTCGCTGCGCAAGACTGCGGGAGCAGTCTTGCTCGAGCGTTTGCAAAGCGCCTTGCCGAGCCCAGCGGCCTCCCGAGGCCCCGCTCGCCGACTGCTCGTGAACGTCCGCCCTTGCTCGCTCATCATCAACATCAGCCTCTCGCGCGCGAGCAAGCGCGCGCGCTTGCGATGACGCGCCGTCGCCTGCCGCCCCTGCCGGCACTCGCCGGCGCTCTGCTCCTGCTCGCCGCCTCGCACCTCGCGGCGGCGCAGCTCCCCGCAACGCGCATCGTGGGCGGCGCCCCCGCGCCCAGCAACCGTTTCCCCTACCTGGCAAGCCTGCGCACCGGCGACGGGTCCCACTTCTGCGGCGGAGCGCTGGTGGCCCCAGCGGTGGTGGCGACCGCGGCGCATTGCGTCGAGGGGCAAAGCGTGGCTCAGGTGAGCGAGCCCGACAAGAGCAAGAGTGCACCTGAGGTGCCATCCACACGGTGCTTCATGCACAGCTGCCCCTGCCCACACGGCGCCACCCCTGCCCCCTCGACACCTCCCGCGCACCCCTGCCTGTCACCCACCACAGGTGCACATCGGCAGGCGCTACCTGCAAACCTCTGAGAGCGGTTACATCGTGCGCTCGGTGGCCAAGGCCGTCGTACACCCAGGTAGGCAGATGGGTTGAAAAGCACAAGGGAGCGGGGCGGGTGTGCGTGGACGGGCGCTGGGGCCTGGATCCTGCTGCGTTTGCAGAGCAAACGAGGATGACTGATGGTGTGTCCCGATGCTGATGTACCCACTGCTGATGTACCCCAACTCAACGCCTGCCTGCCCATGCAGGCTATGACGCATACTCCAACGAAAACGACGTGGCGCTGCTGCTGCTGGACAGCGACACTGGGCGGGCGGCGCTGGCGCTGGCGCCGGCGGCGCTGCAGCTGGCAGACGGCCAGCAGCTGAGCGTGGCGGGGTGGGGCGCCACGTCAGAGGGCGCGCTCTACTTGAGCGGTGAGACAGGGTGCCACGAAGGGGAGGGGGAGTGGTGGGAGATTGGTATCAAAAGGTGTGGGTGGGTGTGTGGGTGTGTGTGTGTGTGTGGGGGGGGGGGGGGGGGGGGGGGCGGCACCACAGGGGGCGCGCTTTACTTGAGCGTGAGGCCGGGTGGCGGTGGGGGGAGCAAGCCAGGGAAGCAGGTCGTACGAAGGTGGCTGGCGTGCTGCACTTGCGACCTGCTCCCTGCATGGCGCCCTTGCCCTCCCCACCCTCTCATCACATCTCATCATCCCCCAGCGCCTCGCTGCCCCCCCCCCCCCCCCTTCCCTCTGCAGAGACCCTCATGTACGTGAACGTGTCGCACATCGCCTACTCGCGCTGCTCACCGCTGTTCCCTGCTGGGTCTCTGGCGGCGGGCATGATGTGCGCCGGCGAGCTGGCGGGCGGGAAGGACAGGTGGGCGCCAAGCTGGGAGCTGGCAGCTGGCAGCTGGGAGCTGGCTGGGGTGAGGGTGGGTTGGTAAGCCCATGGGGCTTGGGGGAAGCGTGCACAGCAGCGCTGATGTGTGCCACGGCAGCATATGCAGGGCAGAGCTGGAGCTGCCCCTGCCCATCTTCTATCAGCTCGTCTCATCTTCCTCATCCCTCCCCCATCCCCTAACTGCAGCTGTCAGGGCGACTCTGGAGGCCCTTTGATCAGGCTGGGCAGCACCCCCGGCGCTGACGTGGCGGTGGGCGTCGTGTCTTGGGGCTGGGGCTGCGCCCGCGCCGGCCTGCCAGGTGGGTGGGCTGCCAGCAGTGCAGCACAGGGTACAGGGGGGGCAGGTTTGCAGAACACCTCTGGCGGATAGCCTTACGGGGCTGGGGCTGGGGCTGCGCCGGCGCCCAAGGGCCGGTGCCCGAGCCGGCCTGTCAGGCGGGTGGCAGCGCAGACCCGGACGGTACGACGGCGGGGTGGAGGGGAGCTTGGGATTGCTCGATAACTGTTGGGTTGGTGCGAAGGAGTGGCTGCGCTGCCATGCTGTGCTGCGCCAGTGCCAGCCTGGCGCAGCGTCCTGCCCGCTCAGCCACCCGCCTCTCCTGTCCCCGGCCTTCATTCCACGGCAGGCGTATACACTGATGTGGCTTACTTCCGCTCGTGGATTGACAGCACCATCGCTCAGCTGACGGGCGCCGAACAGCCGGTCGCCTCGCCGCCGCCGCCGCCGCCGCCCAAGCCCTCCCCGCCGCCTCCCAAGCCCTCGCCGCCGCCGCCGCCGCCCAAGCCCTCCCCGCCGCCTCCCAAGCCCTCGCCGCCGCCGCCGCGCTCCCCGCCGCCGCCCCGGCCGTCGCCACCCCCTCCCTCCCCGAGCCGTTCGCCCCCACCTCCCTCGCCCTCCCCCCCGCCCCCCTCTCCCCGTCGGTCGCCGCCACCGGCCAGGGCTCGCCCGCCGCCACCCTCCCCGCCGCCGCCCAGCCCGCCTCCTTCCAAGGCCCCTGCCACCTCCCAGCCCACGAGCTCCACTGACGGCAGCGGCAGGCCGAGCGTGACGCTCATCAGCGGCCCTGGCCAGCTCAGCGACATGCAAGGTGGGACCCCAGAAGCGACGGAAGCGCCGCCCCCCGCCGGTGCGTCGCCCACCGCCGGCGCCCCTGACATCGCAGGTAGCCGGCGCAGCAGGGGGGGGGGCGGGGGGGGGGGCTCTCCAGCCTCTCTGCCCTCACTGCTGCTGCTTCAAACCTGGGAGGGGCTGCGCCCTGCAGCGAGGGAGTGCCAGTGAACACCGACAGCTGGTGCACTACAACCATGGTTGATTGACAACAGCACGATTCGCCTGTCCTCCTTCCGACGCTGCAGGCCTGGCCAGCAAGTCGCAGGCGGAGCTGTGCCGCTGCAGCTTCGACGGCTACAGCGGGGTGACCTCCGTCGAGGGGCGCAGGGGGTGCCAGCGGCACTCCTCCTCGCGGGACAGCTACCGCAAGCACTGCTACGTGGTGGGTGGGTGGTGCCGGGCTGGCGTGAGGGAGAGGCACGCTCGGGGCAGCAACCGCTGCAGCTCATGCCGCCGCCGCGGCAGCTGGCAGCAGACGGCGTGTCTCCCTCCCCTGGCCCTCGTCCCTCCACCCCGCCCTGGAATCCACCAGCGACCTTACAGCCCTGGGTAATGCCCTCGTAAACCCTTGCAGGTGGGAGGCATCGCCTGCTCCGCCCGCGGCGTGACCCCCTCCCGCCAGTTCCCCGGCGCTGCCTGGAAGGAGTGCCGCAACGACAAGGACTGAGAAGTGGGTCAGCAGCGGTGGACGGCGGATGGCTGACAGCGGCGCACGCCGAGGGCTTGCAGGCAGCAGGTGGAGGCTGCACCCGCTGACCACATCACATCCAGACAGAGCCGCAAGGACAGCAGGCAGGCGTGCAGCACCCTTTACACAGCACCATGAACTGGTTGAGCCAGCCACTGACGTGCAGCAACAGCAGCATCGGCCTAGGCAGCAATTCAGCACAGTTCCAGGCACCTCCGCGACATCGCACAACCATGCATCACTGGGAAACCACAGCAGACTGTTCCGTGAATGAGAAAACCATGCAAATGCAAACACACCACACGCCTCCCTGCGTGCATGCACGCCTCTTGAAGCCAACCCCCTCTCTCCGAGGTGCCCCCTTTTCTTCGTTTCATCCTTTTCCCCTTTGCCTGCCGAGCATTCTTCCTCCCTGCAATGTGGGGACGTCACATGCGCAGAGCAAGCAATGGCACTGGCGGGGGAAACGCCAGGGCGGGGGAGGTGGGGGCGGGCAGGCGGGGTGCCCTTGATTGCGAGCGCAGCGCATGGGGGGGCAGGCTAGACAGGGGCAGCAGCAAAGCAGGGGAAAAGCGAGCTTCCAGGGGGGGCTACTGTACAAAAGGGGGAGGGGGAGCACGCACAAGGGACTATGGGAAAAAGGGTGTGTGCCGCGTACAATTTGGGAGCGCCAAGTGGTGTTGCGTCGCTGAGTGGGAGGGCAAGTCGGATTGCTGGCGTCAGCCCGCTGTCTGCTTGCTCTCCCCGGCGCCGCAGCGCCGCAGCGCCGCACAACAGAGCATCGCCCGCATGTTGTCGCTGCGGCGGCATGGCCAGCGCAGAACCGCTGCTGCGCCGGCGCAGCTGCAGGTGGGGCTGTCGAAAACCTCACTTGCTCTCTGCTGAGGCGGCACCCTTGGCAGCAAACCCGTAGTCCTGGAGGAAAATTGGGAGGGGTTTTGGAGGGGAAGGGGGCGTCGAAGAGGGGCAGGGGAGCGTCGAGGGGTGGAGGGGGAGGGACCCCGGCGCGGATCAGGAGGGCAGGAAGCGAGGGCAAGGCGTGGCATGGGCACTGCACGGGGCTGGCTGCAGCCCTCCACTTCCCGTCACCCGCCCATCCCTCGTGCCCCATCTGCGGCTGGCCGCCCCCCCTTCATGCCCCACCTCAAGGCCCTGCTGCGCTCCCCGCTGCGCCCCCTCATCTCACCGCCGCCCACGGCTGCACCGACGCCCAGCGCCGCATCTGGTTGAGCTGCACGCATTCGTTGCTCGCGTGGCAGGCGAAGAGCAGGTAGTTGCAGGGGTTGATGGCCCAGGCGAAGCGCATGAACAGCAGGCTGTACACGCACCTGCAACACCATGCAGGGGCGGGTGGGAAGTGTGCGTGCAGGGTTGAGGGGCGGCGGGGGTGGCGCGGGGGTGCGGGCGGGCGTGCTGGCGCGGCCTCCCTGCCCACTAAGTTCCTGTGTTGCATGCCGGGCGGTGTGTTGCGTTGCACCTCGGCGGTCTCTCACTTCACTAGCTGTTCAAGCTTCTTAAGCAAGCAGCCTTGGGTGCGGGGACAACGCTCGCCCTGCACGTGTCGGCACCTGTGGGGCCCACACTACACGTTACTCACATGGCTGCGGTCATGTTGCGGCTGATGCTCTCAGGCGGCTTGGTGGCGGTGTCCGCCAGGCCCTGCGGCGATGGGAGGTGAAGGGGCGGCGTGAACGCTGCCGCCACTGGTTGCTCAGGTTGGCGGCGGAAGGGAGGGTTGAGAAACGGAGGGCAGAGAGCTGATATTGTTAGGCGGCCGCGCCACAGCTGCACAGCAGCACTGGAGGCCCACACAGTAACATGGTGCACAAGGGCCCTCCGCAAGGCATGGAGGCGGCAGCGGCGGACAGCTGCGGCTGCAGGCTGGCGCCACCTGCGGCGCTACACAACATGCCCTGGGTCGCACCGCAAGCACGAATCCCCTGCAGCAGGGTGGACATGCAGGATAGGTGAGGGGCTAGGACCTGGGGTGCCCGCAGACGCCCACAGGCGCGGCGACGCCGAGCGGCAGCGGCGGCGGCGGCGACGAGGGCAGGGTTTCCTCTCCGTCTCCAGCCCGCCTCGCTTGCCCACCCGCCACATCATGCACTGAAGGCACCTCTAGCAGCCCTTCCAGCTCACCAGTTGGCTATAGGGCCCCAGAAGTGGGTGGTCTTGGGCCCGGTCGGCGAGCTGACCCAAGCGGCGAAGCGGGAGGTCTGGACAACGCCCTGCTTGGCCGCCATGGCTGCTGGGGCCCCGCCACACGCGCGCGATCGCAGGGAAGTGGAGGTGCGAAGCAAGAGGGCCGTCTGCAGCCGGTCTGGGCGCGTGGTGTGGCTTGCCCGAGTGATCAAGCTGCCAGCAGGAGTAGCGAGGTCTGCAGAGGGCAATGTGAAGCACTGTCGACCGTGCTGCGCATGTGTTGCGTGCTGCGTCAGCCCTCTGCACCCGTGGACCCCCCGGCTTGTAGCGGCCCCTGATCACGTTTTCGCTCTTCCCACATCCTTCAAGGTCATCTCACATCCTTGTGGAACCCTCCCGCGCCCCGCTCCCGCCCCCAGTTTAAAATGGCTGCTGCAGCTGCAGTCAAGCAGCAGCTGGAAGACAACTGGAGCAACAGCCGCCAGCACAATGTGTTTCCGCTTGCTCAAATCGATTATATCATGCGCCGCAAACGGGCACAGCAGGGCCTGACGGTAACGCAGGCACCTGCCGCCAGCGGGCGGCGGCGGCGGGGCGCGGGAGGGGACCAGGAGGATGCTGAGCTGGTCCTGCCGCGTTGGGATGTGGAGGTGAGCATACTGTATCTGTAAGCAGGGCTGGAGTTGCTGGATGAAGCGGGGCAGGGTAGCACGAGGGCAGCAGGAGGGCAGCAGGCATGGCAGAACTGTTGATGCCGTGCCCATCATTAACGGACACATCCCCCGCTGTGCGCTGCCCACGATTGCAGCCCAAGGAGCTGAGCAACAGGTTGCTGCGTCAGTTCCATCTGGACAAGACAATTGACGGCAAAGAAGTCCTGCTGCGCTCGGTGTCCCGCAACGACGAGCTGGGCATCGCAGTGTCGCGCAAGGTGTTGGTGGTGGCCGCCGAGGAGGTGCCCGCCTTCTTCGCCAAGCATCACGGCATCCAGGGCCAGGGCTGGAACTCCCCTGCCCGCCTGTTCCACCACGTGCGTGCTCAATGGTGGTGGTGCAGACTGCAGCATTGCGCCTGTGCGAGGCAGCCGATTGTACAGCCTGTCGCGGCCGCCACCGGCTGCCTCCGCTCCCCGCACTCTACACCTCTGTGCTCCCTTTCCACCCGCTGCTGCGCAGCTGCACCACGCCGTGCCCACCCAGCTGATGCCTGCACCAGGCGGCCAGCCGCGCCTGGTCCACGGTGCTGAAGGGTTCACCGTGGAGACCGCCAAGGCGTGGTGCACCGAGTGCCCCGTGCGTGCCGACATGGCCGCCAAGAAGCCTGCTGAGAAGCGCGTCGTGCACCCCATTGTGGCCATCATGACCCTGATGCACCTGGCGGTCAGTTCAGCTGCAGGGTTGCAGCGCCTGGAAACTGCTGTGAAGCTGGTGTGAAGCTGCGATGAAGCTGCAGGGATGTGCTGCCCACCACTGTCACACCCAACCACCTCTTCTATACCTGCATGCTCCCACCCACAGGCCGATTTGATCGACCTAGGAGCAGGGCGTGACGAGCGCTACCGCTACGTGCTGGTGGTGATCGACGTCTTCAGCCGCTATTGCTGGCTTTACCCGCTGGCCTCCAAGACGACCATTGGCGTGGCACGGCATGTGAGCTGCCAACACTTGCTGCCAGCGCTTCCTCCCAGCGCTTGCTGCCAGTTTTTGCTGCAAGCACTTGCTGTCATTGATTGGTGCCAACGCTAATTGGCATCGCTACCGGCCAGCGCTGCCGACCAGCGACCAGCCGCTTCGCTTGCTTCATGCCTCGTCTTGCGCTCTCTTTCACTCTGCCCCACCCCACCCCCACCCCCACGCACCCCTGTCGTTCCCTTGCAGCTCTACTTTCAATTCATGCGAACGCAGGTGCCTGCCAAGCTACAGACCGACAACGGCCTGGAGTTCTGCGGCAAGGAGGTCAAAGAGCTGTGCGAGCTGTTCAACGTGCGGCACGCCAAGAGCATGCCCGGCCATCCTGAAACCAACGGTTGCGTGGAGCGTAAGAACCGCGAGCTCAAGAACAAGGTAGGAGCCGGGCAATGTGCGAAGAGGAATCTGGTGTGCTGCTGCTGTTGTTGTTGCTGCTGGTGGCGTTGAGGTGGTCGGAGGTGGTCGTGTGTGGCAGCGGTATGGCTGATGCAGCGGCAGTGCTGCAGGTCCAGCCCACAGCTCTCTCTCTCTGACCGCTGTGTGCACATCCCCTACCCGTCCCTCGTCAGATTCGTGCGCTGCTGATGGCTTGCCCGCTGTTCGAGTGAGTACAGAAAGCTCGTGCTGCTGCCCCTGCTGCCCCTCCTGTCCAGTGCTGCTGTGCTGTGGTTCCTGTTTCCACGCTGCAGCTTCTGCTGCTGCCCCACCTGTCCAGTGTTGTTGTGCCTGCGTGCATTGCAGCTCGTGCTGCTACCCCTCCTGTCCAGTGCTGCTTGCACGCTGCTGTCGTGTTCCTGCCGCTCCTGTCCAGTGCTGCTGTGCTGTGCTGTGGTTCAGCGCTGCCCCCCCCCCCCCCCCCCCCCGCCCCCACGCCACCCCACCCACACCCACACCCCACCCACCCACACCCATCCCCTGCACTCTGCAGCTGGGCGTTCCACGTCCTGACAGTGATGCAGATGGTCAACAACTCGCCCACCAGCGCGCTCGGCGGCATGGCCCCCACCAAGGCGCTGTTCGGCACGCTGCCCTCCAACATGAACTTGCCACTGCTGGATGACATTGTCCGCCTGCTGGGCTTCACCTCCTCGGCTGAGGCGAACGATGCCGACACCCCGCCAGCCCCTGCCACGCGCAAAGGCAGCGCAGCGCAGCCCAAGCGCCGCCGCACGCTGTCAGAACTGGTGCTGCCCTCGGATAGCGAAGACGAGGCAAGCGACGATGCAGCGCTGGACGAGGCAACGCTGCAAATTGCTGCCACCGCTTCTCCCCTGGGGCGGCGCAGTACCCGCACTAATGCAGGCGGCCGGCTGAGCCAGCTGGTGGCAGATGAGCTGCTGGACGAGGCGGGCGAGGTGCCCACTCGTGCGCTGCCGCAGCGTGCTACAGCCATGCGCAGCCCATCAGGCAAGCGGCGGGCAGCGACGAGCCTGCTGGATCAGCTGGCAGCCATTGCAGCAGAGTGCGACGCTGCTGGTGAGTGTGGGAGTGATGTTGGGAGCGGCGGGCAAACCATTCGTTGGGGGCCTGCCTGCAAATGGGGGCGCATGAAGCAGTGGCTGCTCCCACATGAGCGCTCGTACCTCCATGCTGCAGATGAGCTGGATAAGGTGGACGACAGCAGCGATGGAGCTGGCACCAGCGCTGATGCAGAGGCAGCGGGTGAGTCTGACTGGGCTGTTTGAGCTGGGGTAGACATAAACAGAGTTGGGCAGGCCGGCTGTGGTGCAGTGCGCACGCCCACCATCTCCACCCTGCATGTCAATTGCTGCTCTTCTCCTCCTCCCCCTACATCGACAGCCATCCTCACCGCCCACCACGGCGCTCACCAGGAGCAGGTGCTGGCACTGCACGTGCGCAACCGCCAGCGCATCCGCAGCCAGGGCGGCAAGGGCGGCGCTGAGTTCGACATCGGCGATGCCGTGCTGCTGAAGCCTGCCAGCATGGGCAAGGTCGGCACCAGCACCATTCAGCGCAAGCGGCTGACGTGCCGCGTGGTGGGTGTGGCAGAGCAGACCGGCAAGTACCACCTGCGGTGCAACACCGGCCTCCTCAAGGGCACCTACGGCGGCGGCGAGGTGCTGCGCCCGGCCCCCGCCGAGTCTGCAGCCGAGCTCAACTTTGCTGCTGATGCGGATTCCTCTGAGGCGCCGCTGGTCACGCTCACTGCGGCGGTGAATGCAGAGCTGCTGGTGACGGCAGGCGGCAAACGCCGCCGCACGTGAAGCACCGGCGGCGCTGCCCGTGGGCTGCAGTCCACCTGTCTCCAGCCAACCCAGCTTCGCCCTGCAACAGCCTGGACCCCTCCTGTCAGCTCTGGTGCAGCAGGCAGCCATTTAACGCAGGTAAGTTGGGCAGCAGCTGCGCTGTGATGCGCGCTGCTCCTGCCGCCGCTCACGCTTTCCTTGCCCGACAGCCTGCCCTCTGTCCCACATTCTCGCTTTGCTTTGCACACTTCTCCGGCCTGCCTTGCGTTTCAATTGCGGTGTAACAACGCTCTACTGCAGCGGGCGAGACCAGGGGGCTTGGCTTGCGCGGACCCGACGCGCAGTTGTCTTCCAGCTGCTGCTTGACTGCAGCTGCAGCAGCCATTTTAAACTGGGGGCGGGAGCGGGGCGCGGGAGGGTTCCACAAGGATGTGAGATGACCTTGAAGGATGTGGGAAGAGCGAAAACGTGATCAGGGGCCGCTACAAGCCGGGGGGTCCACGGGTGCAGAGGGCTGACCCAGCACGCAACACATGAGCTCGCAGGCTCTGTTCTCGCCTCTCACCTCGCAGCAGGTCTTTGCAGATGCCAGCAACGCCCAGACAACTATGAGGGGCATGCAATGTCCTGCCCCTCATTGAACCGTGCGGCGCGCCCCGGCGCCGGCAGCATGTCGACGTCCCGGCAGCATGTCCTGAAACCGCTGATGGAGGGGTTTGGCGCTAAGGGGGTGGTTCATAGTGGCGAGCCCAGGGCAGTGGTGGCAGTGGTGGCTGGAGTGGCTGGCTGTCTGCTGCTGCAGCTGCTCCCGCTGCCGCCGCTGCCGGAGCCACCGCCGCCGCCGCTGCCGCCGCTGTGCTTCCGCCGCTGCTGCAGCCACCGAGGGAGCTAGTGCCTGATGGGATCGCAGAAATGTTTTCCCTGCATTTCCCTGTAAATGCTGAAGCCGGTTGTAGACCGAGAAGCAAGTGGGCCTGGTTCTGAAGCGGCTCGATTCCAGAGGGGAGAGCGGTAGACAGCGTAGCATGCGATGTGTGTGAGAAAACAGCATATCAATAGTTGTGCAGCTGCGACGCCACGAGGGAAGGACCAGCGTGTACTAGCCAGAGAAAAACATGTAGTTGAGCTAAAGACGAAACGACAAAACGGCACGACCAAGCTGCCGCCAACATGCGGGCAGATCGCGCACGCCGCAGGCGGCGCCAGAGAGTTGAGCGCAAGCGGGCGCTGCACCGTTCTAACAGCGCCCCAAGCGCTGCTTGATTGCTCTCGGCACGTTACAGGGCAGGTTAGCAGCGCTGGTCGCGTCCTCGGCCAGCTTCGCCCCAGCACGAACCAGGGGGCGCTCTCCTGGGCCCCTTGTTTCTCCCGTCTGCCAGCCATGCCGCCTCGTAGGCGCCAGCGCGCCAACGGGCCGGCCGGCGGCGCGGCGGCGGCGCAGGCGGCGCCGCTGCTGGCGCTGCCGCCCGACGTGTTCGACCTCATCGGGCAGGGCCTGACGATGCAAGACAAGCTCAACAACATCGCCTCCTGTGTCCGAGACGTCGCTTCCCTTGCGCAGACCTGCAAGTGCGCGATCTGTGGAGGGGGTGGGCGCTTTGCGAGCGCCGGCACCGAGCGGGAAATGGAAAGGCTTTTTGCCTGCCTCCAGCGTTCAACCCGTCGACTCTTGCTCGACCGCCGCCGCTGTTGCAGGACGCTGCGCCAGCTGGCGGGGAGCACGCTGTGGGTCGGTCTGGGCGAGAGCGTGCCGGCTGTGGGCGCCGCCACCGCTTCCAAGCTGCCGGGTGGGCTGAGCGATGGGGGCTTACCGCCCGCCGCACTGCCTTGCAGGCGTCACTGCTGTCCATGTGCCTGCGCCCCGCGTGCATGAGCGCTTCGTGCCATCGATCCATGTCCTCTAGACCGCGTGTGCCTGCTGCTGCCAGACATCGCCGGACGCTGCGTGTGCACGCTATCTCCCAACTGCGTGCGCCTCGTCTCACCTGCATGCGAACGCCGCCGCCTGCGTCGCTCTGCTGCCAGGCATTGCCAACACGCACAAGTGGGAGGGTCAGTTCCTGAGCCACCGCCCTCGCAAGCTGGGCACCGACCCCAAGCCAAAAGTGCTGGCAACCGCGTACGCTGAGGTGCGCTGTGGTTGTGCACGCTGCGGCGTGCCCGCTGTGGTCGTGGTTGGGTGCGCTTTGCCGACACCTGCGCATCAGCGGGGTGCAGGTGCCGAGCATGCTGTGCTCGTGCAGGCGCCGTGCATGCTGTGCTCGTGCTGCGCTGCGTTGCTGTGCTCGTGCTGCGCTGCGTTGCTGTGCTGGGATGGCGAAAGCACAAGCTCGCCTGCTGCGCAGTGATCACCTTGGCTGCCCTTCATCACGCTCCTTGGCTGCCTTTCAAAATTCACCATGCTCGGTTCCCGCTGCGTCAGGACGTGCCGGACTTTGTGCCAGCTCACATCTTTGCCGAGGCCGCCCGCCTGCGCAACCTGGGGCTGGTGAGAGGCTGCCGCTTCCGCTTCCGCTGCATGCCTGGTGCTGCTGCTGCTGCTGCTGCTACCGCTGGCCGCCGTTTCAATTCGCAAACATGCTGGCTGCCGGGCATGCCGCGCAGGCGGGCACCAACGCCAAGGAGGAGTTCCTGCTGACAGACGGCGAGCTCAAGGAGCTGACCCGCACCGATAGGAGCAGGTGGGGATCATCCCCACCTCTCCACTCGGCGCCTGCTGCTGCCGTGTTACACCGGGTCCCGTCGGTTGGGGTCGGAAACGCAGGGCCAGCTGTTGGCACTTCTCGCCCTGCAGCGCTGCCTCCTGTGCTTCCAGCCCACGTGGCGGCTGTAAGAGGATATACCTTGAACGGCTGCTGCCCCTGAGGCTCGCCACGGCATGCCTCGCCGACCCAGCCCCTGCCAAGCGTGGTGCAGCGTGACGCAGCACATCACAGCAAGCGCAGCACAGCGCAGCGCGGCAGCACCTTGAATCCCATCCAGCGGCTCTCGCTCGTAACCAGCTCCTTCCGCATCTGCACAAAGGGGGGTCGGGCACCAGTTTTGCCGCCGGTAAAAGCAAGACGTCTCTGCGAGAGGTCTCCATATGCCTGTCTACTCAGGCTTCGGCTCACCCCGGCGTAGCCAGCGTGGCGCTCGCTCCAGCTCAGCAGGTCCAGGAAGGCGAGCAGGCGCTCGGGGGGCGCTGGGCTCCCCCCCTTGCGCAGAAACTCCCTCACACGCTCCACCTCCAGCAGGGTGGGGCTGTGCGGAAGGAGGGGGTGCGCTCTGGACCGTAGGTTTATGGAGCGGTGTCGTGGGGCTTCGGCACCGGGCCGTCAGCGTGCCAGCAGTACCAGCGCGAGTGGCAGAAAGCGAAAGCCGCGGCATGTTTGGCGGCGGCGGCGGCAGGCAGCGGCAGCAGCGGTGGCGCTCGCAGCACGCCGCGGCGGCCGCCTGGAGGGTTGGCAGACAGCCCTGATGACTCTGTGACACATGAGCGCGCCCCACGCTGTGCCGGCGCTTCGCGCAGCGCGGCCACCCGCGCCCCCCTTGGCTACAGGCGTGGAGCCGACCCTATGACTGTAAAATGTGGGCGCACCTGAGCGTGCTGCCGCGCTGCGCCAGCGCCTCGCGCAGGGCCTCCACCTTTGCCTCCCCCTTCTCTTTGGCCTTCTCCTTGCGGGCAACGGCCTTGGCAGCCTTGGCGGCGCGCGCCGCGGCCAGGCCTGCACGGGAGGAGGGGAGCAGGCACTATCGTCAGTTGGTACTACGGCGGCAGCAGCAGCAGCAGCAGCAGCATGCCTTGCATCGCCTTGGCAGCATTGGCCACCCGGGCCGCCCCCAGACCTGCAGGGGAGGATGTCGTGCGGGCAGCACATTTGATGGTTGGTTTGGCCTCGCATCAGCCCGGTCGCAAGCAGCCCTGTCAGCGCCCGCCAGGCCTGCTGGCACCAAGGGCTGCTGGCGGGTGGGAGTGCAGCGACATCTTGCGGCCGCACGGGCAGAGCAGGCAGCATCGGTGGCTGCACGCAGCCCGAGCACAACCCATGCTCCCGCGCACTGGCCTGCGGTATCGCCGTGCTTGGCGCGCGCCAAGTTTCGAGCGGTTTGAAAAGCGCCGCACGGCCTGCCGCAGCAGCTGGACCTCGGGCTGCGGGCGGCAGCAGGCGGCCTAGCCACCGCCCCACAGGGGGGCGGCCGCTGGTAGCCACCCAATGCAGGGGGGCGGCCCCACAGGGGGGGGGGGCGCTGCCGACCGCTGGTAGCCACCCAATGCATGTGACCCAAGCAGCTGGGGGGAATCCCGGTGTTGTGTCGCTGGCAGCCACACGTTGTGTCCCGGCGATACGGCGCCACAACGCCCCTGCAATGCAAACCCTCCCTCCGCTGCCCCCTCTGCCTCGTCAGGTGACTCCGACGCACACGCCGACGCAGCACAACTGGCAGCGAAGACGCTGCTGCTGGCGATGGCGCGCGCCACCCGCGGCAGCCCTGCGCCGCCGGGCACGCAGCACCCCGCCAGCCCGCCCGTCCCGCTGCTCACAGAGGCGCCGCGCTCGCACTCGTCGCCTGCCTCGTCGCCGCTGGCCCGGGAGCAGTGCAGCACCCTGTCAGACGGCAGCCAGCTGCCCAGCACGTGGGCGTCCTTCCTCGCCTCGGTGCACGGCGACCGCCCGGCCGGCAGCCAGGGGCTGCCGCCGCCGCTGGCGCCCGCGCGGAACCCCAGCCCGGTGCTCGCAGCCATCGACGACGCCTGCAGGGCGGCGGGCCGACAGATCATCAAGCCCACAGCGCAGCGCCCCGTCAGCGCAGCAGCGGCGGCGATCAAGTGCCGGCTGGAGGAGGCGCGGCTGCGGCGGGGGCACGCGCAGGCGGCCAGCGCGCAGCACCGCCAGGAGCAGCTGCAGGCCCGGCGCCTTGTGGCGCAGGCGCAGGGCCGCCAGCTGCGGCAGGCGCTGCTGCAGCAGCGGGCGCAGCTGGTGGCCGCCGCCGCAGCAGCCATGCCTCCGCCGCCGGCGCGCCCCGCCCAGCCACCCGCCGCCGACCTCAACCTGCTCATCTCACAGCTGGTCGTGGGGCTGCGAGACGCTGTGTCTGCGGCCAGGTCCGCGCTCGAGGCGCAGGTGGCGCACCGGCAGCGCCAGGCACTCGAGTGGCGGTGAGGCGTCGGCGGGCTGGCGGTGAGGCGTCGACGCCCGCTGTGATGCCAGCCCGCCGCCCCCCCACGACATCGCTGCCCTGTTTTAGCGCTTTATAGCACACACACTGTGAGCAGCCCCTCCATGATACATCCCCAGCAGTACGCTGGCACTGACCCCTCCCCTACCACCCCTCCCAGCTCAACCACCGACCTAATAAGGATGTCGAGTCCCCGGCCGGCACACATCCCAACAGCTCAATACCGCACCGCACCGCACTGCACACCACATCCCCCCTCAACAGCGCCCGCCCTCCCGCCCGCCTTCCCACAGATCCATTCCTGCCTACCCTTTGTGTGACCCGTACTATTTTCCAGCTGTTGGGCACGCCATGCCCCCCCCTCCCCCTCCCAGATCGTGCCCCCTCCCCAGACCGTGCCCCTTCTTTTGCATCTCTTGCTGAAGCGTGCTGTGCATGCTTCCTTCCATCTTCCTTCTTCTTGCTGCCACTCCTTTCGACTCGTGCGTGCCAGCCCACCACTCCGCCCATTCTTTCCACCTCCCTTTTGCGGCCTCCCCGCCTGCACTGCGACGACCCTTTCCAGTCGCGTGCGCTGCCTGTCAACCCTTTTCCTGACCGCTGCCTGCCAAAACTGGCTGTGGGATGCATGTAACACTGCCTCCGACAGGCAGCTGGCCGGCGGCAGAGGGGCCGCGGCGTGGGCGGTGCAGAGGTGCAAAGGGGACGGCGCCTTTGGGTTCGGACTGAAAGGAGGAACGCTGTAGGGTGTGCGCGGGCCCGGCAGCAGCAGCACCAGGAGGCGTTCGCGGCGGGGGTCGCACACACCAACCAGCCCTGGGCGCTGGCCGCGGTTCCTCGGCGACGGGAGAAGGCGAAAGAGGCAGGGCCTTGACCAGAGAGGGCAGGCCCTGGACCAGCACGGCAGCGCCCTGGACCGGCGCCAAGCGTGCGAGGGACTGAACGCAATGCATCATCAGCTGAGGATGCCCTTGACCAGCACCTTGCCCTTCTCCATCAGCCCCATCTCCTTCCAAAACCGCTCAATCTCCTCGTCGTCGCCTGCGTAAAGAAGGCGGGAATATGTGTGCGTGTGTGGTTCAACAGCGGTTGCAGCAGAGCCTGCGGCAGCAGCGGCGACGGCAGGCATGCGGCAGCAGCGGCGACGGCAGGCACGCGGCACCAGCGGGCGGCCCACGTACCCTCCACCACAATGTCGGTGGTCTGCTCGTCATCAGAGGTCACCATCTTGACCTGCGGAGAGGGAGAGGGAGAGGGGACAGGTTAAGAGACACCGGCTGGGGCAGCGTTTCACAAGTGGGGCGCACAGCACGCTGGCTGCACAGTAGCCGCGTTCGCATGTGAGCAGCCAGCCTCCCGGCAGCGGCGCACAGTGGGCGGAGGTTCGGGGTGAGGGCAGCGTGCGGCCCACGCGGCGGCGCGTCGGCAGCGCTCCGCTGACCACGCAGCCAAAGAGTACGGCAGTGCAACGGAACCTTCAAGGGCAGCAGGCCCCCACCTTGAACTGCTCTGTGCGCTCTGCGTTCTTCCAGTAGTAAGTGCCGGCGGCGGGGGACACCAGGCACATGGCGTACCACCAGTTGCCCACCTGCACCGGGATGTTTGTGTGTGGGTGTGTGGTGGTGGTGGTGGTGGTGGGTGGGTGGGTGGGTGGGTGGGCGGGGGGGGCAGGCAGCCGTGAGGTGTAGGCAGCGGAGGGTGCGCAGGTCAGGCCATGCATCCAACCCGGGGAGGGGTGGTGCGGTGCAGCGGCGAGGGATGATGGCGGGTGATGAGGCGCGTCCGCCCCCGCCCGCACATCCCCCCCGCTCTGGTCCCACAACAACAGCCGTCCCGACGAACACGCTGCAGGACAGCCCACCTGCGGCAGGCTGATGCTGAGCACCAGGGCGGTGGAGGCCAGGCCCACCAGCGTGTACAGCACCAGCGCCGCCGCCTGGCCTGCAAGGAGGGGGAGGAAGGGGCAGGCGGGGAGGTGGGGTGCAGCACGGCGCGGCGCAGCGCGCGTCAGCAACGGCGGCGCAAGAAACTGCCTCTTTGGTCCCGTGGAAGGAAGGCCATGACGAGGGCCTCACTTGTTGTCGGCCTGCATGGGGCTGGCCGTAGCGCGTGGCCGCTGGCCGTGGTGTGCCAAGCCCGCAGCCGGTCGTGTCCCTCTTCTCACCCCCTTCCTCCACACTCGCTGATGCCCCCCCCCCCCCCCCCTCCCCCCCCCCCCCCCCTCCCACCCACCCCTCCCCCCTTCTTCACCGCGCACTCACTAACGCTGGCGGCGTAGCGCCCCTCGAACGTGATGACCTCGCCGCGCTCCACCACCTCGTAATTGTACTTGCTGAAGTAGGCAAAGATCTCGTGGGCCCGCTGGTCCAGCGGCACAGCACCCACCTGCGGCAGCGGGGGGAGAGGGAGCGCGGGGCCCGGGCATGCCTCCTCAGCAGGCAGGCGGACTGCTGTTGCCAGACGGCGCGCGGTGCGCGCAGCCCTGCCCTGCTGCCGAGGCAGCACTCGTGCCACAGCCCTGCAGGCATGCCCAACCACGCGACGCACGTACGCGCGCAAGCACGTCTGGCCCATGAAGCTGCGCATACCCGCCGGTCCAGCACCTGCACCCCGCACCAACAGCAGCCCTGCAGGTGCCCCGGTTGGCCCGACTCACCGCCGCCCCAGGGCCCGCCACCTCAAAAGTCTTGCGCTTGATCTTGGCCTTGGGGGAGCGCTTGATGAGAGACCACAGGCCTGCATTGATTGGTTTCGATACTGAATATGAAATGCAACTGGCACGAGGCAGCAGGCGTGCGCGTCGCAGGCCTGCAGGCGGCGGCGGCGCAGCGCAGGACCGCCCTGCCCAGCACCCGCATGCGCCCTTTGCCCCCTCGGGGCACCCACCTGGCACAGACATGAGGAACAGGCCCAGGCTGACGTAGTAGGAGGACGCTGGAGGGCCGCCGCTCAGCTCGCTTGCCGCCGCGGGCAGCTCCGCCGCCGCCCACAGCGCCAACAGCGCCGCGAGCGTCGGCGCCGCCGCCCACAGCGCCAACAGCGCCGCGAGCGTCGGCGTCGCCGCCATTGGCCGCGCCTGCTCTAGCCGCTGCTGCTGCGCAGCAGGCTGTTGGGTAACGCCCTGCTGCTCCTGGACGACAGAGCTGGCAGGCGCTGCGCCCTGCTGCTGCCGGCCGAGCGCACTGACCGTGAAGCGCGTTAGGCGCAGGCTTGCACGGCTAGGCTGACGCACATTGTCGCTCCGGAGCGCAATGGCGGGCCGCACGACCGTTGCCAGCGCCTGCATAGCGAATTGTGTGGTAGGAGGCCGGCTGGGAGCGACGCCTGGCTTGCCTGCTCCCTTCCAGAAGCTGCAAGAAGTTTCAGGGAAACTACGAGCACCAAGCACGCGGCTTTCGTCGCGGCGCAGTGAAGGCCGGCGGCGGCGCCTCGCTGGCGGATGGGGCGGTGCAGGCGGGAGGGAGAAGCTTCGCACGGTGTGCGCATGCCATAGCTTCAGCTTGAAGCAGGTGTGCACTGCGCTGCTGTGCACGTTCGCGCTCACGGCTTCTTCGACTGCCGCTCGCCTGGCTTGCCGGGCCTCCCGGCATGCAGCGCCGCTGCCTTGCTGTGACCCTCTTCGGAGGCCAGCACCAGCACACAGCTCTGCATGCGGGTTGAACCACGAGCTTCTACACGCCTCTTCCAGCAGTCCAGGGCGTGTGATCAGCTTCAGTGGGGGTCCTACGGAGAGCGCACACCATGCAGTGAGCGGAAGGACGTGCGCTGCAGCCCGACACGCCGATGTGTGTACTTAACACACAGTCCCACGTGTGGTCACGTGCATTGTGGGCGACGTTGTCATTGGCGCACAGGCAGGGGCAATGACAGCGTTGCGTGTGGTGGCGGTGGTGGTGCTGCTGCCTCCGCCGGTGGTGGCCTGCAGCTGCCGCAGGCCATCCGCGAAGCGGCTGCCTCTGGTGGCCATGCTGCTGGAGGCTGTGTAGCACAGCCTGCCCCCCTCGCTGCTGTTGCCAGCAAGACAAAGTTACACACGTTTCTACACAACCCGCCCACCCAAACTTGTCGCAGACGGGCTGCACTCTGCTGATCCTTGCACGGCTTCGCCCGGGGTTTCGCCCAGGGTTTCCGCGGTCGCCGGCGGCGCCACCTATATGCCGCGCTGGTCCACATTGCCGCCCGTCCTGCCCACGCCGCTGCATGCCGGCGCTTCCCCTGACCCCACACGTCCTCCAGGCTGCCACCATGCCCGCGGGGCTGGTCTGGGCGGCGGTTCGCCGCCCAGTCCACCTGCAGTCCACCTGTCTCCAGCCAACCCAGCTTCGCCCTGCAACAGCCTGGACCCCTCCTGTCAGCTCTGGTGCAGCAGGCAGCCATTTAACGCAGGTAAGTTGGGCAGCAGCTGCGCTGTGATGCGCGCTGCTCCTGCCGCCGCTCACGCTTTCCTTGCCCGACAGCCTGCCCTCTGTCCCACATTCTCGCTTTGCTTTGCACACTTCTCCGGCCTGCCTTGCGTTTCAATTGCGGTGTAACAACGCTCTACTGCAGCGGGCGAGACCAGGGGGCTTGGCTTGCGCGGACCCGACCATCCCCTCGCTCTCAGCAGCTTTTCCGGCGCGGCCTCGCGTCTCTAGAGACACTCTGTGGACCAGGTAACAAGTTCAAAGTGGCGCCGCTGCGCCTCCTGCAGCAGGCAGGCCAGGGGGTCGACCGGTGCAGGGGTCGACCCAGCACGCAACAAATGCGGGCGGGCGAAAGGGAGGGCTGTGGGCCTCCACTACCCTTTTTCGAGCGATCAGGATCGCCCTGCAACCTGTTGCATCGCGCAGGAGCCGCGGGGCTCAGTGGAGCAGTCTTCCGAAAGTGGGCCGCCCAGTGCCGTTCTCCACCGCGCCTCGGGACGGCCTAGGAGGCACATATGGCGGACCGCTGGGACGAATCCGTCTACGGACAGGACGAAGAGGCCGAGGAGGAGGCGAGTGGTGCTTGGGCCTCTCCCGGCTCTCTCCCTCGGTTCTCAAGCGATCTGCTGCTGCTGCAAGGTGGTGGGTGGCGCCCTTTGGCACGGCGCCGGCGCTCGAGCAGGCCCAGGCCGCTGTCGCCGCCGCCTGGCGCGCACCTCCGCTTACGCGGCACCCGCCGGTTCCCGCCTGCAGGAGTTTGAGCCCTCGCGCGAGCAGCTGGTCTTCTTGATAGACGCCGGGCCGGGCATGCTGGAGCCTTGCGACCTGCGGCGCCGCCGCCCACAGGCCATGGCAGCCGATGCAACGGACGAGGGGCAGGCTGGCGAGGTGCACCCCCTCGGGCGGGGTGGGGCAGGAGGAACGGTGCTGCTGCTGCCCTGCTGCTGCTTGCCGTTCTATATGTCTTGCCGCAGCAACCCACTGGCCTCTACACCAGCGCCTCGTGGGTGGTCGGCACTCGCATCACAGCCGCGGCGCACGCCTCTCCCTTGCATCCCTCCACAGGGCGAGGCCCGCCAGAACTGTTCCGCAGCAACACTTTTTAATCTGGCTGTGGTCTGCCAACCCTGAATTCTTCCCTGTGGTGTCCCTCCACAGGACGAGGCGGACGACGAGTTTGCAGGGCTGACCTGGCTGGGGGCCGCTGTGCACGCTGCGGAGGCCATGCTGCGCCGCAAAGTGATCAACTGCACCAAGGACCAGGCGGCGGTGGTGCTGTACAACACGGTACGGTACGGCGGGCGGCGGCGGCAGGTGGTGCCGCATCGCGCGGGAAGGCCGGCTGGCTGCTGTTCTTGAGCAGCAGCCGGCAGTTCGCGGGGCATGGTTTGAAGCCCTGCCCGCCACCCTCGCCCACGCCCCCCTGCCGTCCCCACCCACCCCCTGCGCTGCAGCGCGAGTGCGACGCGGCCACCGAGGACTCGTGCCAGTACCCCCACTCCTGCCGCCTGTTGGGCATGGGACCCCCCTCGGCCGACGGCATCGCCACCCTCGAAGGCTTCAACGGTGAGCGAGGGCAGCAGCAAAGGACCGGGGGTGCAGCTGGGGCGCGGCGGCTGGTGCACACGTGCCGCGTGCCTGTTTGGGCGCGGGGTGTTCGCGCGAGTGTGCAGGTGTAGGGCGTCGAGAGGGGCGGGCCCGCCACCTCGGACTGACCGCTTGGCCGCCCTGCTTCCCCCGAACCCCCCGCACGCCCCCCCGTGGACACCTTTGAGAATAGGAACAGGACGGCCCTGCCTCACCCACCCACCCACCCACCCACCCATCCACCCGCCCCCCGCAGTGGACACGTTTGAGAAGAGGAACAGGACGGCCCTGCCTCACCCCACCCCACCCACCCACCCACCCGCCCGCCCCCCGCAGTGGACACCTTTGAGAAGAGGTATGGGTCGAGCGACGGCAGCGACGGCAAGGCGGCCGTTGCGTTGAAGAGCGCGCTGTGGCAGGCGGTGGACATGACGGAGGCGCGCAAGGCGGGCAAGGTGGGTGCTGCCCCTGTGAGGCGGGGGGGGGGGGGGGCGCGCGCACGCAGACAGAGGGAAAGGCCCGGCGGCCCCCGGCGCTCGACGGCTTCTGGGGGGCTAGCAAGGTGCAGACCAGTGGGCGGTGGGCTGTGCCGCGCTGGTGGGCAGGCACCCGTTGCCGCAGGCACACGGAGGGTGGCTCTCACCGACGCCGGTGCCCAACGCACGTGCCCCGCTGCGGCGCGCGCCCCCCCCCCCTCCCTCCCTCCCTGCCTGTGAGCGCAGACGCGGGTGCTGCGCCGTCTGATGGTGTTCACCCGAGATGCGGAGCCCATGAGGCGCTACTCCAGGGGCGTGGACCCCTCGCCAGAGTGGTGGGTGGGCGCCCGCTGGGGGGGGGGGGATGCAGCGGCATGTCCGTGCTGCTGCAGCGCCGTCAAGGAATGAACTGGTCGGGATGATTGGGATGATCGAGCGACGCGGGTGGTGGGTGCACCGGCTGGACCGGGGGGCTGGGCAGGCAGAGGGGAGATGGGTGTGGTGGAGGTGTCCCTCCCTATGGCTGGCGGACGGCAGATCAGTGGGGCCTGTCCCACCCGCACGCATGCGCGCTCATCGTACCCCACCCCGCCACCTGCTCCCCCCGGCAGGAAGCGCATCGAGGGCCACCTTGCGACGCTGCGCCAGGCAAGCGCCGTGCTGGAGCTGTACCCCATGTTGGTGAGGCAACGACACAACTGTTTTGCACACACCAGCACGCACCAGCCAAAACTTGTGACGTTTTCAACACTTGGTCAGGGCGCCCCAAAGCAGCCAATGCGCTTAGCTAGCTCGCGAGCATGGGGGGGAGTACGAGCATGCATTCCGGCGCAGCAGCAGGCAGCCGAAACAGGCACTTGGAGTCTGCCTTGGCGAGCCCAGCTGCTGGGCCGTGGTGCACGCTTGGGCCCACTGCCCCCGTGTGCTCTGCACGTCTCACCCCCACTCCCTGCCTGCTCTGCACGTCTCTCTTGAGCGCAGGGCCCCAACGACGACAAGTTCGACCTGACGCCCTTCTGGCGGCCGGTGAGGCGCCAGCTGGGTGGATGTCCAGTCGGTGCCGGCGCGCACCCCGCCGGCGTGATCACGAGGCGCAGCGACGCCGGGGCCTGCCCGGCCGGCGCTCGGCAGAGCGGCACGTGACACCCCACGTCCTGCCCACCTGCTCACACTTTCTGCCTCGCCTCTGGCCCGCTCCCCTCCACCCTCCCTCCCGACAGCTGCTGCTGCAGCTGCGCGGCGCCAGCAGTGCGGATGTCGACGAGGCTGTGGGGGAGCAGGAGCAGCTGGGCTACGTGGGGGTGAGCGGGTTGTGGTTGCTTGGACCGAGGAAATGGGCCAAGAGGGAAATGGAAGGATGCAGGGGCGGCATGCCCACCTGCCTGCCTCGCTGTCGCGCGGCCGGCTCTCCAGCGGCGCGCCGAGGCAGGACTGCCTGTGCCTGGCCCGCCACCGCACCCCCTTGCCACCCCGCCCCGTCGCCACCGCTCGTTTTGCCCTCCCTTGCAGGATCTGATGCGGTTTGTGCGCACCAAGGCGCACCAGCGCCGCGCCGTCGCCTCCCTCGTCTGGCAGCTGGCGCCCCCTGGTGGAGGGGGAGGCGGGCTGGAGGGCGGCCTGGGCGTGGGGGTGCGCCTCTACAACATGCTGCAGGAGCAGAAGAAGCCGGCGGTGAGCGGCTGGGAGAGACAGCGGGCATGGCATCTGCGCAACGGCAGGCGTCTTCCGCGGGCGTGTGGCTGGGGGAGCGGGCGAGCAGTGCAGCGCCCTTGCAAGTCCTCTGTGAGGGCCTGGAGATCAACCGCACCGCCCGTCTGCCCGTGGTGCCGTCAGGCTGCATGTCCAGTGCTGCTGCCGCCGGCGACGACAACGACGATGGCGCCGCTGCCATCGCCGCGGCTGCCGGATGCGCCACCGCTCAGTGCGTCCCCTGCCCCTCCCTCCGCGCCCCCTGTGGTCCACCCACCCCACCCCAAGCAGAAAAAGTGGGTACACGGGCTGAACAACGCGCAGGTGGAGCCGCAGACAGCGATGTTTGACATCAGCACTGGTGGGTGGGTGAATGGGTGGCAGGGTGGGCTGCATGCCCGCGTGGTGGGTGGTAGGTGGGTGGTGATAAGCGAAGGGCAGGGCACGCACCTGCGCGGCTTTGCCCCTGCCCTGCCCTCTGCGGTCGACAGCCAGGATCTGTCCTTCTCTCCCCTGCCTTCTGCCCCACTACTGCGGGCGCCCACGTTGCGGGCGGAGGCCCTCGGCCTTCAATCCCCCTTCAGCCCACGCCCACGGCCTATTTTTGCTTTCCTTCTTTGTTCCCGCTCTGCAGGCGCCCAAGTGGGGGCCGGCGAGCTGCGCCAGTTCTACCCTCACGGCAAGGACATGAGCGGGTCTCGACTGGTCAGTGGCGGAGGGGCATCTGTCGGCTGCGCCACACGTGCAGCTGCCATGGGGCTTGAGGCACTGCAGTGCCACCTTGTGTAAAGCAGGGTGCGCCTCCGCTCCCCCCGCCATACCCCTGTGCAGAGAGCAGCAGCGGCAGCGGCAGCAGCAGGAGCGGGAGCAGCAGGGGCACCCCCTCCCAAGGTGTGCGACCAGGCGGGGCCTAATGGGAGGCGCAGGGAGCGGCGCAGCCGTCGCACACAGACGGCGCGTACGTGCCTGCGGCTCTGCGGACATGCAGAGCGCTCACGCGGCAGGCCTGCACGTCTCCCCTGCTCTTGGCAGTTCGCACCTCGGACCTCCGCCTCCCCCACTGCTGCCCCCGCCCAGATCTACTTTAACCGCGAAGAGCTGCAGCGCATGCGAGGCACCGGGCAGCCAGGCATGGTGCTGCTGGGCTTCAAGCCCCTCAGGTGAAGGGTGGCAGCATGTGAATGTGTGGCGGCAGGAGAAAGAGACGTCGCGTGCACGAGATGGCGACCGCGAGCGTCGCTGCGAGCTAGCCGTGGGGGTGCTACGCCCCTCAACGGGCCTCGTGTCCAACTCCATGCCTGCTGCCCTGCCTGCCCTGCAGCGCCCTCAAGGAGTACCACCAGCTGCGCAGCTGCCAGTTCCTCTATCCGGGTGGGGGGGGTGGGTGGGTGGGGTAGGGGGCGGGTGCGCCTCCTGGTGCGGCCTCCCCATTCTCTCGACGTGAACGCTGCAATTGGGGGCCGTGCTGCTGGCAGAGCAGTCGAGCAGCCGTCCCGCTGCCCCCCTTCGCATTGCAGACGAGCGCAAGGTGGCAGGCAGCGCCACCACCCTCATTGCGCTGCACGAAGCGATGGTGCAGGCGGGTGCTGCTGGGGCGGCTTGGGGCGGGCATCCCAAGGCAGTGTGTGCTGTGATGCACATGGGCAGGGTGCAAGCCGGCAGCGCTGCCCTTGCTGACGTGCGCACACCCGCCGCTCGCCATCCTCCCACGCTGCTGCGCAGAGCGGCCGGTTTGCGGTGTGCCGGCTGGCCGCCACCCGTGCCCGCATGCCCTCCCTGGTGGCTGTGGTCCCCCAACAAGAACTGCTTGATGGCTACGGCGGGCAGGTAGGGCCAAACTGGGCAGCCGGGGGGCAGTGTGAGGCTGCGACGACGCCTGCCCCACCCTCGCGGCAACTCTCCATCCGCCTCTCTGTTCTCTGCTCCCCGCCCCCCTGCTGCCGCACAGATGGTCCCCCCCGGCTTTAACCTCATCACCCTGCCCTTCAGCGACGACCTGCGGCAGCCGGAGCGGAACCAAGAGTTCACGGGAGCTCACGTGGGTGGGCGGGGGGGGGGGGGGGGGGGGGCGCAGGGGAGTTGGGGCAGGGGGACGGCACGGGAGTGCAGCCCCGCTTCGCCGCACGCTCAGTGGTGTCGCTTGTCCCTGCAGCGTGACACCGCTGCAACCTCTGCAGATGAAGGCAGCAGAAAAGACGTGGCAACGTTCTGCTCTTGCTGCACCGCTCACCCTGCACCTCACTGCCCACCACACGCCTCCCCTCCCGCTGTGCAGCGCGCCGCGCCAGGCGACGAGGGCGTGGCAGCAGCGGAGGAGCTGGTAGCTGCCATGCAGATGCCAGACTTCTTCCCTGGGGAGCTGCGCAACCCGGTCTTGCAGCGGTACTACGAGGTACGCAGTGTACGACAACGTACTGCTCCGTCCTGGTTTGAATCAGCTGACGTGCCTGGCAAGGACGTGTACACGTCCGCCCACTGATGGGTCTCTGCCAGGTTTGCAACACACGACTGCATGAACGTCTGGCGCTCCAACTCCGCTACGCTTCGCTGCCCAGGTGCTGGAGGCGAAGGCTCTCTACGAGGAGCCCCCGCCTGTGGAGGAGGCCCAGGACGACACGCAGCCGTGGTGGAGCGAGGGGGAGGCGCTGCCGGGCGGCGAGGAGAGCGGCGACAGCCGCACGTACTCAGACATCATCAGCAAGTTCAAGGTATGCGTGGCTCACTTGTGTGCCCTGCATGTGCGGCGCCTCCTCCCCTCCTGCGCCGTTTCATGTGTTATGTGCAGTGGAGGGAGGAGGAGGCGTGGGCGCGGCGAGGGAGGCCCGATGCCAGGCGGCTATTACTGTGCGGAAGCCTGTGGGCCCCCCCCCCCTTGGGGATGGTATCAATCAAGGCAGTATTGGCGAGGGCGTCTTGGGAGGCCCGGTGCAGGCCTGCTGCGCTGCCCTGCACCGCTCAAAACAACACCGGCGCACACCCTGCCGCGCCTGCACAGGAGGCCACGAGGCTGGGGGACGACGAGGCGGCAAAGGCGCCCAAGCGCAAGGCCGTGGCGCCCGCGTTGGCAGACACGCTGGCGGCGCTGGATGTGGAGGTGGGCGTGGGCGCAGGGCTGGGGAGTTTCACCAAGGCCCGTGCTGTGCGTGGCACACTGGGAGGGTCCACGGTTGATTAACCTCACAGCACCCGGTTGGTGGCATGGCTCACCGACTGGCTTCAATATGGTATCCCACCCCTGGCTCGCCCCCCTCCCAGGGGCGTGCCGCGCGCGGCGAGCTGCCGACCCTGCGCGTGGACGACCTCAAAGCCTGGCTGCGCTCCCAGGGCAAGCCCATCAGCGGCAACAAGGCAGAGCTGGTGGCACGCATCAACAACGCGCTGGGCCTGTGAGGGCCAGCGGCTCTGCCAGCAGCAGCAGCAGCAGTGGCGGGGGGACGGCACAGGCGGGCGGCTGTGCAGGGCCTCCGGCGGGGTGCGGAGGGGGCGCCGCGCGCACGGCGGCGCTGCAGCGACCTGCGTATTCTGCCGATGCTGATGCATGTCACGTGACACCACCTGTCCTGACGCACACACACAAGTGGCAAGTGGGAGCTGTGGAGGGCCGACCAGGGGCAGCGTGGGTGCATGTCGGCCTCGCCCTGGAGCCCCATGCAGTGCATGCTCGCTGCCCATCCCTCCACACCGGCTGCGCAGCAGGCCCCGAAGCATGCTGCAGCGCCGGCGCATGCCGGCGCGCATGCTTCTGCCTGCCTGCCTGCCTGCTTGAAAACTGCTGCCTGCATGTCACAGGGCCGCGCTGCTGTTTTGAGGACTTGCAGCCAGCTGGGAAGCGGATTAACGGGGATGCAGGGAGGGAGGGTTTAAGGAACAGAGGGAACGCTTGGGAGCAGGCAGCGGGGCCTTATTCGCAGTAGGAAAGCAACCGAAAGCACAGAAGGATACACATAAATGGGGGCAGGTACAGGGGTGCGCCGCTACAGGGGGAAAGGCGCAAACAAGCGCCGACGACTGTTGTTCTCTCATTGACCAGGCGGCACCGACGGCGCACGCGTGCTGTCGCCGCAGGCCGAGCTGCGTGCAGCTGCTCAGTGCGGGTGCACACGGTTGAACACCGTCCTGCGGAGGGGTCAAGGTGCAGGGCAGGGAGGGAGGGAAGTTAGGGGCGGGCATCAGAGCCGCCTTGCCAGTATCGCGTGACCCCAGCCGGCGGCGCAGCCCCCCTGCTCTCTGTCGCTGCGCCTCCTCGAGGCAGTACAGTCAGCCAGCCGAGCCAGTCAGTACAGGCAGGCAGCCAGCCAGTCAGTACAGGCAGCCAGCCAGCCAGTCAGTACAGGCAGCCAGCCGAGCCGCCTCACTTGTAGGTAGTGAAGCGACCGCTGCTGGCGATGCTCATCTCTGTGTGCTGCGTCAGCACCTGCAGGTCAGGGTTTAGTGTGGAACCAGCCGTTTGGCAGAGAAGCAGCAGCGGCAGCGGCAGCACCACCACCACCACCACCACCAGCAGCACCACCAGAAGCCACGCCTCAGAATCCGCTCTTCACCCCACAACGCGGGCCCTCGACGCCTGCAGCCTCGGTCTTGGGACCGCGCACTCTACGACCCAGATCAACGGTGGGGCAACACACACAGCAGGGCCATGAACCCACCTGCCCGTCGGGGCTCAGCTCAAAGGTGTCTCGGCACTCGCCGCCGTACGGCTCCCCCCAGGTGGCACTGTCGGGGGGGGGGGGAGGGGGGACAAGCACAGGATGGGAGGGTTGGGTGAGCAGTATGCGTTAGAGTGAGAGGGATGTTAAGCAAGCTGTGGGTTCCCAAAGCACGCCGGCAAGGATGCGTGACAACGCGTCACCAGGCAGGCGGCACAACCCGCTCGCCCGCCCAGCCCCACTGCCCCGCCCAGGCAGCACCCCACTCACACGATGCAGGGCCCCCGTTCTGTGCGCTCCACGTGCGCCGTGTGCTGCCCGCGCCGCTTGTCGCGCCGCGGGTGAGCCACTGTGGCGCCGCTCCAAGGGTACTGCAGGTGGGGTGGGTGGGGGCGAGGGGCGAGGCGGGTGCAGGTGGGTGGGGGGGGAAGGCGGGGGGGGGAGCAGGGTCAGAGGGCCTTTGCATGGTTCACGGCGGCGGGAGGTGGGCGGCGCACGGGAGCCGCATGCATGGCACATGCAGCGGCCACGCGCCGGGACCCCTCGACTCCCAACCACCTGCGCCTCCGAACGACGCTGCTCACCCGCTCCACCACGTCCAGCACGCCCCCCGCCTTGAGGTTGGTGGCAAAGTGGCTCTCCGCCTGGTCCTCCAGCTCCAGGTAGTTGAGCACGCCTGCGGCAGGGGGGGAGGGGACGGGGGGGGTGCCAACGTGTGCGGCAGGCGTGTGAGGGGGGGGGGGGGGGTCGTAGTCCCCTGGCTCTGCCCACGGCCCTGCTTTGCCCCCTGTGGAGGTGGAGGGTGGCAGTGCAGGTTCAGGCAAGCAACCTGCAGCTTTCCCAGCCCATACCCTCGGTGCGCTGGTCCCTCTCCCACCCACCCACCTATGGCCCGGCGCAGCACCCAGGGCAGCGCGACCAGGTCGCACGCTTCGTCCATCGGGTCGCTGCTGGCCCTGGTGGCGGTCGGTTAATGGGTGGGCGTGGTGGTGGGTGGGTGGCGAGGGGGGAGCACGGGCAAACTTTCTTTCAAAGGTGATACGCCAGCAGGCGAGGGCAAAAAAAAAGCCACATACGAGCTGCAACTGGAACGTGGCATCGAGGGCAGCGCGACCAGCAGCAGCACGGCAGGGCGGCACTGACCAGGCGGCGTCGCCACAGGCCGCAGCCCCCCCCCCCCCCTCCTCACTTGCACTTCTTCCAGCGCCCCGTCAGCGACGGCGGCGGCTCCAGCTGGTTGATTTCCTGGTGGGAAAGGAGGGGAGGAAGCCGCGGGCGGATTCGTAATACAAGCAGTCTGTATGCATGCTGTGACCACGCTGGGGCGCCTAAACAGATGATTAGTGGCGGGCGCAACCCCTCGGTGGCGGTGAGCGCGCGGCGAAGCTAGGGACGGCTGCACACGCGCTGCAGCACTCAGCACCCACAACCCAGCTCTGCACACGCTTTCCCCCGTCCCTGCCGCACTGTCTGCAGGTCCAACGCGTGCACCAGCAGCGAGCGCAGCTGTGCAGGGTTGCGCTGCAGCGTCGGCAGAGCCCGCTGCAGCCTCGCGGCGCCGGTGCTGCCGCCGCTGCCGCTCTTGCCGCTGCGTGGCGCCCAGCCCCAGGGGAGCGCGTTCAGCCCCAGCGGGACCTTCATTCCTGCCAGCATGGGGCGCCAGGCGGGCTGGGAAGGCCCTGGAGCGAGGGGCAGGAAGCGCGAGGGCGGCAGGGGCGGCGGCGTGATCTGGCGGTGGTAAATTTGGGCGGTCGGGACAGCACGAGGACTTGGATGAAATTGCGAGTGGCGAGCGCGCCTGTGTGGTGAGCAATCTCAATGGGCGACGGGCGCCTTCCACGTGCTCATCCGCCTCCTCTGGGCTCTTGATTACGCTGAATCCGGGCTCAAGGGACACTGGAGATCACGTTCCCTTATCCCACGAAACCCCCGTCACTCCCAGCGCGCCACCCTTGAGGCTGAGCAGCGTTCCAGCCCCCTCGCCCTCGCTGCTTGCTGCCCACCAGCCACGCACCCTTTAAACTGGCCTGCACTCCAGGCGGGCGTTTCAGAGCGCTGCCTGCTCCTGCCCCCCTGCCAACCGCGCCCCGCGCCGCCGGCGCTCGCCCCCTTGGCGCAGCTCCCGCATGTCCGCCTCAAATCGCTTTGCGGCGCTGCCGCTGGCGGGGAAGCCCGGAGAGGCAGGTGACCGCGCTCGCAACAAGGCAGCGCGTGCTTGGGAGCACAGGTATGCAGGAGAACGACGAACGTTGCGACGCCCCTCGCGTTCCCGCTGCCCGCTCATCTCCACGCCACCCTTCATCTGTCGCAGCCCCTACATCCCTTGCATCCTCACATTGCGCTACATTGTGTGCAGGGGCAGCAGCAACTTTGCGTCGATGCCTGACCAACAGCAGCAGCGCGTGCAGCTGTTTGTGCCACCACAGGAGCACCAAATTTGCAGCTTGCCCGCCACCATCCCCGCGCCCCATGCTTCCGCTGACGCCGCAGCAGCAAAGCAGCAGCAGCAGCAGCAATGGCAGGTGTCACGTGGGCAGCAGCGCCACATTCGCGGGCAGCATCAGTGGGGCCTACCACAGCGCAGCGGGCAGCGGCAGCTGGCTTCGGCCCCACCACAAAGCCGCCCGCCACCTCCTGCAACTCAATTCTGCATACCATGCTTCCCGCTCTGTGACTCGCGCAGCGGTGTTGCACGATGGACACAAAGAGTGAACACAACCCCGGGCAGCACACGGCGCAAGCAGCAGAGAAGCGGGGCCGTGCAGCCGCGCCTGCTGCGCCTGTGTGCGCGCCGCACCTGCTGTGCGCGCCACATCAGCCCTGGCCCAGCGCCTTTTGATTGGCGCGCAGCACCGCCCCGGGCGAGGGGTAGGGCCGCGACTGGAACAGCGGGCCGCCTGCTGTGGAGTCTGCCGCCTTGGGCTGCGCGCCCTCCAGCCCGCTGCTCCACCCGCCGCGGGGGGCGTCCGAGTAGGAGGACTGCCACGAGAGGGAGGGAGGAAGGGAGGCAGGGGCTCAGTAAGGGGGGGGGGGGGGGGGCACGCTGTGCAACCCTTCATGAGGGTTAGAGCGCAGCCGGCTCGCCCACATGAAACTCTGCCATGCAGCACGTTTGACATTTTGGCGTTTTGATCAATATTCAATGTTTGTTGTTTGATGATCAATGGCGGCCCTCACTGGATCCATCGGGTCCAGTGCCTCGCCCTTGCCCTGGAAACGGCCCCGCTTGGCAGCGCCGCCCGCGCCGCCGCTGGCAATGGGAGGCCGCGTGACGACAGGGCCACGTGGCGCCTGCGCCCCTGCTGCTGCCGCCTCGCGCTCGCCTGCAGCAGACAAGGAAAGCGGGGCGGCGTGCAAATGTGCGTGCTGCTGCAGGCCCCAGCTGCCTGCCAGCTGCGAGCATGCCCAAGACAAAGCGCAGCTGTTGGTGCGCCAGAGCCGGCGCCCGCCCTCCCGCACCCACCCAAGCGCTTGTTTGTGTCTGGCCTGTCCAGGTAGTAACCCAGGCCAGAGGGCCCTACCTTGAACACGTAGCCCGCGCGAGCGCCGCCAAACTGCGGCGGGGCAATGGGAGAGGGCGCGGATGGGGGAGGGGCAGGTGGGTTGGGGTTGGGGTGGTTTGGGGAGGGGGGTGGGCGGGGGCGGCTGGCCGTCTGCCAGGTGCCCGGCATGAAACGTTACCCAGGACAAGGCACCACCAAAGTGCAGGACGCAAGGGGCGAGCATGGGCAGCAGCCACTGCTGGCATCAATCCGACTGCGCCTGCCCTAGGCTGCTCGTGCTGCTCGCCCACGCCAAGCCTCACCCTTCATCCCCCCACCACCCTGAACAGCTGGACCCACCCACCTGCATGGCCGGCAGGTACAGCGGCCCCTCCTCTGCTCCATTGGCGACCGTATGCGCCGCCGCCGCCGCTGTCGGCGCCGCTGCTGCTGCTGCCGCGCGTGGCGCCGTCGAGCCGCCCATGGGCCGCTCCCACTGCGTCTGGCCTGCACAACAAAGCAAGCACGTCGGCGAAGGCAAGGGCAGAACAGGCAACGCACGGGGTGCGGCACGCACAGCTGGCGCCGACGAGCTGCGCCTGCATCGCTCCCTCGCTCTGCGCCGCCACGCCACCCACCCCTGGGCACACCCACCCGTGGCGCTGTTGTAAAAGTAGGTGGCGCCGCTGGAGGGGTCCTTGCCTTCGGTCCACCCGGGGGGCAGCTGCAGGTGGGGGGGCGGGGGCAGGCAGGGGAGCATGGCTGTGGGAAGGTGCCAGCCACTGGCTGTTGGCAGGCAGCGGAAGCGGACAGCAGGGCGTGCAACCCAGCTGGGCAGGCAGCGAGCGGCGCAGCGCTTGCGCCACTTGGCGGGCAGGCGGTGACGAGGGCTGCAGGTGCAGTGCACCCCGGCCTCACGATGGATGCGGCGGGCCGCGTCCACGACCGGTCCCCGGTAGTGGGGTTGTAAAAGTAGACCCGGTTGTAAGTTGGGTCGCTGGCCTGGTACCAGCCTGGGGGCAGCGGGCCTGGAGGGAGGCAGGGGATGGGGGGAGGGAGGGAGGGCGGCAAGATGGGCAGGCCAGTGGGCGGGAGGCGGGCATACACGCACATGCGGCGAGAGACGAAGGCGACCAAGGCTGCATGCCAGCCACCCTGCTGCTGCCAAGCAAACCGACCACCGTCTCACCCTCGCCGCTGCTGCCACCGCCGCCGGCGGCGTCCTCCTTTGGTAGAATGCCGCGTGCCGCCAGCCGCGCCCGCAGCGCCGGCGGGAGGTCGCGTTTGAGGGGGAGGCCGCTGCCGGCAGGCTGTGCCGCAGCTGGAGGCGCCTGAGCAGCAGGCGCGGCAGCAGCAGCGGCTGCCACGTGCTGCTGGTGCTGCTGCTGCTGCTGCGCCGCTGCCGCCGCCGCCTGCTCCGCCTGCCGCTGCTGCACCGCCTTGAGCACCTCTGAGGGCGGCTGGTAGTTGGCCCAATCGCCGGCGCCGCGCTCCTTGGAGGGCGCCGCCGCCGCTGCTGCTGCCGCCTTGTCGGCTGCCCGCTGCTCCCTGAACTGGCTCTCCATCGCCAGCAGCCTCTCCCTCATGGCGTGCTCGTCCCCCGGCGCCGCCACCGCAGCGTCGGGGTCGGCGCCTGCGCCCTCGTCCTCCCGTGGCCGCTTGGCGCCGCTGTGAGCACGGCAAGTGATGTGGGCGAGGGTGCGTAGTGAGGCGGGCATCACTGGAAGCGATGGGCGGCGACGCAGTCTCTCGGCGATGCAGCGACCCAAAGGCAACACCACAGCACTGCACACACACCTGGCCTGCAGCGCCGCCTGTGCTTCACGCTCCGCCTCGGCCAGCACAGCGTGCTGCACTGCCGTCTCGGGCACGGCGGCGGGAGGAGTCGCAGCCGGGACGAAAGCGGGCGGCGCCGGCGGACGGGGTGGCGGCGGAGCGAACAGCGGCGGCGCGCCAGGCGCCCGCGGCCGCGGCACTGCAGCGCAGGGTGCGTTCAGTTGCGAGAGAGACACATGAGCAGCAGGAGCGCTGCAGGGAGCCGCAAGAACGTCGAGGCGAAAAGAGCCGAACACAAACAGCGAGCGGCGCACCTCCAGGGGCGACCCCAGCTGCCATCGCGCCCTGCATCCATGCGGGTAGCACGGCGCCCCGCCCACGCCCCGCCATTCTATGGCAGGCGAAGGGCGACTGTGGGCCGAGGTCTGTGGGCCGCCCGAGCTTGATACGGACCGTCCGATTGCCACTGGCAGTCTGCAAGAGCGCGATGGAGCGGCGGAATGGAAATGGAAGCGACTTTGGTCGCGTTCTGCGTGCGATGCCGTCGTCTCGCTCTGCAGTTATTGGCTGCGTTGCAAGCATATCTGAAGCACCGATCATCCTCCCCGTGCCCTCTACAGAGCAGCCAAAGCCCAGAAACCCCTCTTCGGCGACACTCCCATCTCGCGTCCGGTCTGTGCTATCCAAACCCGCCTTCCGTTTCCGGCATCAGCTTTACCGATGCCTCGCAAATCGTCAGGCGGCGCGGCAGCAGCGGGTGCCAAGCCTGGCGGCAAGACGGCGGCTGGCGCCGCCCCAGCCCTCCAGAAGCCGGCCACCAAGCACAAGAAGGCAGGGGGCGAGCCCAAGAAGGCCGATAGCAAGCAGCCGGCAGGGCAGAAGCAGCAGCAAGAGCCGCAGCCCGCCGCCGCCGCCGCCGCCGCAGCAGCAGCAGAAATTGACGACCTCTTTGGAGCGCTCAAGGGCAAGAAGAAGGCGGCTGCAGCTGCCGTGGTAGAGAAGGCAGCAGCAGAAGTAGCAGCACCAAGCCAAGGCGGCAAGGGCGATGTGGTGCGTTTGTTAATGTTACGGAACTGGGGAGGACGGGGGCGGGTAGGAGCGGCGCGACCCACCGCTCGGTGCCCGACGCCTGCAGGTGCACACGTCAGCCGTGCTCCGCAGTCTAACATTCTGCCGTGCTGCGCTCCCTCAACCACGCTGTACCACGACAGCAGCGATGTAACAAGGCAGAGGCCAGCAGGGGCCCTGCCATGCCCCCGGCTGGCCAGCGTTGCTCGCCTCCCAAGTCACTCGACGCTTGCTTCCCCACCCTGCCCAACTGTTGCAGCAGCACAAGCCCTCCAAGGCGAAGAAGGTCGAGGGCAGCAAGGAAGACATCTTTGGAACGGAAGCAGAGGCGGCGCGCAAGTGAGCGCCAGCTGGGGTGGTAGCTAGTGGGGCTGGTTTGGGTGGCTTCGTCGGGACGGGCCATGGAGGGAGGGGCCGCAGCACGTTGTCATGCTGGGATGCCATGCAAGCCAGGGTGGAGGGCTCTGCGGCGACTCCTTGGAAGGCATCGTGTTGCTGCTGAGCCACAGCGCACTGTCAGAGGCAGTGGCTGGATGAGCAGTGGCTGGATGTCGACGCTGGTGCCTGCGCCGCCCCAGCGCAGTGTCCCCCCACCTCCTGCTGCTGCTGGCGTCGCCACCATCATCTGCTTGTGCGCACCCGTTGCCCCCGCCTCTCGCCACCGGCCTCGATACAACCGCACATGACAGGGCTTTGCAGTTTTGTTCCGTGGCCGAGCAGGGTCTGCTCCGTGCTTGCTGCACGGCCCCTCACCCTCTCCCTCCTGCCTTTGCCCTCGTTCTTGTTGCAGGCGCACCGAGGACGGCTTTGCCATTTACAGCGAGGCGGAGCTGGGGCTGGGCAAGAAGGGAGGAGACACAGACCTGTGCCCCTTCGACTGCGAGTGCTGCTACTGAAGCGGCGGCGCTGCTGCTGCTCCCCAGCAGAGCCGCCGCTGCTGCTGCTGAACTTAGCCGGTGGCGTTGCAGCGGTGGCTTCCTTGCCGCAGCACAGTACCGCCCCTACCGCCCCGGTGGGTGCGGGCCCCGCCACAGCTGCACGACCAGCTGCCTCTCCCCATGTCCTCTTGAGCCGCCTCACTCCTCCACCTGCCTGCATGCCTGTACCCTTGCCCGATTGCTTTTCCATTGTGTGGCACATTGCCGCGTGACCCTGACCACCCACCGTGAGACCGCCCCGCCCCGCTGAGCCCTTCCGCCCCTCCACCTTGCCCGTCGCACTGCTCCGCCCCCCCTTCACCCACCCGCTGCGGCCATTGCCCTGCCCACCATCCTGTTGCGCCCCGACCCCCGATGTGACTGACTGACGTGCCGTGCGCATGTTGCAAGCAGCCAAGGGACAACAGCAGCAAGCACACATGCGAAGGCAGCACACTGCGCTCGCGGGAGGCACCGCCAGCAGTGCCTTGCCTTGCCTGCCGCACCCGGGGTCGCACGCCGCGCGACCGCCGAGTGCTCAGATGCGGCAGTTGGGGACGTGAATGCCCAGCAGCGCAAAGCAGGCGCGCATGGTGCGGGCAGTGGCCTCGCACAGCAGCAGCCGAGAGTCCTCTGCCTCGTCGCCCACCACCTGGCACTCGGTGTAAAACTGGTTGAACACGGCTGCGTGGGTGGGTGGGTGGGTGGGTGGGGTGGGCGGGGGGTGGTGGGTGGTGGTGGTGGTGGTGGGGTGGGTGTGGGGGGATGGGTGGTGTGTGTGTGGTGGTGGTGGTGGTGTGTGTGTGTGGTGGCGGTGGGGGTAAGACGGGGCATGTCGTGTCGCTGCCGCCGCAGCACGGCCTGGACCGCTCGCCTCTGCTCCCCCCTTAGCAGACAGATAGCAGGTGCCCGGTGACACCCAGCCAGCGCTCCCGACCCTGCGTCCCAGCAGCACATGCACACCGGCCAGCGCCTCACTTGACAGGTCGTAAAGGTACTCTGTGATGCGGTGGGGCAGCAGGTCGGCCAGCATGTCCTCCACAGCCTCTGCAGGACAGGGAGGGGGTGGGTGGGTGGGTGGGTGGGTGGGTGTGGGGGGGGGGGCGCGGGTGACTGGGACACGGCTGGGACCGTGAAGCTGCACGGTGACTGGGACACGGCTGGGGCGGTGAAGCTGCGCGGTGAGCGACCGACTGCTGTGGCGCAGCAACGTGTCTGGCAGCCAAACCAACGCCTGACCTGCTGCCCCACCAGCCCATCCCCAACCCCACCCGAGAAGCGGGCGATCTGCAGCGCCAGCGCCACCTCCTTCTCGTGCACCAGCTTCACCTCGGCGGTCCGCGCCAGCGCCGCAACGTCGCGGTCTGCGCAGAAAGGAAAGGAGAAGGCTCTCACGATGATGATGTGCGAATGAGGGAGGACGCGTGGGCAAGGCAAACAGGAGGCGGGAGCATGGACGGCAGCGCGGCACAGCTCGTGCGCTCCCCCCCACCACCGCCGCAACCAGAGCAGCCGCAGCAGCAGCTGGAGGCGCTGCGCCTGCTCACCGCTCTTGCGAATGATGGACAGGATGCGGGCGTGGGCGTACAGCTGGTACACCGCAGTGTTGCCCTGCAGCGCAAGGGTGGCGGCAGGAGGGGGAAACAAATACGTGGCAACGTTGATGGCAGGCGGGGAGGCAGGCGGGGAGGCTGGCGGGGGGGCGGCACAGCTGGCACGCTGCCCGGTGGCACCTTGTCAGCCCTGCACTCCCCTTCTCTCGCTGCGGTCGCAACAGGTCCGCTTTGCAGCACCATCAAGCCCGGGTCGAGCAGGTCAGCCCGCCCAACAACGTGCCCGCAACCCATCGGGCGGCGCCCGGAGCAGCCGGGCGTTCCGGCCCAGCGTTGACACCCACCCACCTGAGTGCTGAGCATGTCGTCGTAGGAGAACTTGTAGTTGGTGGTGCGGTGGTTCTTCAGGTCGGCGTACTTGACTGCAGGGGCAGGGCGCAGGGCGGGGGACCGCAAAATCAACGCAGGACGTGGAGGCATGCGTGTGATAGCAGGCAGGGGTGGGGCGCAAGAGGCCAGAAGGGGAAGGGGAAGGGGGACGAGGTTGACTGCTGCAGCAACGACGCTCTGGCAGCTGCGACGGCAGCAGCCTCCGCCACGCCTGCCTGGACGCCGCCATGCAGGTGCCGACCCCACCCCTGCTGCCCACCTGCGCCGTAGCCCATCGCCTTGGAGGCCTCCTCCAGCTCGGCGTCGGTCACGTCAGGCCTGGCAAGAGAGGGCAAAGGGGGGAAGGGGTACACGCTTGTTTGGGAACAGCATGGCAACAGCAGCGGCGCAAACTGGGGGAGCGCAAGAGGGAAGGGCCACATCTTCCAGCTCTACGTCATTCGCCGCAGGCCTGGCAGGGGGAAGGTAGCATCAGGAGCACGGTGCACGCCGTGCTTCCTGCCCATGCAACGCCCCTCCCCGCTGGACGTTGGCACGTCCCGGCCTGCTGCAACTCACTGGCGCTCCTTGACGGTGGCGGTGATGCGCGTCTTGGCCTCGTCCAGCAGCTCGACAAGGCGCACCACCTGCGGCAGAGAGTGAAGTTGGGTGCATGCCGGCAATGTCAGCAGCCAGTGCCGAGGTCTGCGCACGCGCACGACGGGCGGGCGGCAAGAGGGAGGCTGGCAGTTGTTGCTGCACAGCAGCCTCCGTTGCTGCACAGCAGCCTGCATGCGGGCCGGGCCGGGCCAGGCAGACACGTGTACTGGTGCAGGCTGGGTTGGGTGGTGATGTGGCCAGCAGCGACAAGGGGCCGGCAGCGAGCAGGCCTAACCCGGTCCCGGTCAGGTGCCGGCAGCGGTGGTTCTAGCGCACCGCCCGCCGTGGCGGGCTGCGCGGCGACGCGAGTGGCATGTGACTGCCGCCGCGTGCGCCGCGAGCGCGGTTGCATGCATGCATGCGTGCATGCGTGTGCTCGGTTGCGGGACTGGCCCGGGGGCATGGAGTGCATTTATTTCGCGGCACTGCGCAGCGCGCCTCCCCTGCTCAAGCGCCTCCCCCGCTCAACAACACTTAACCCCCACCACCAAGGCAAGCACCTCTCGCACAGGAACCCGGGAGCCCAGCTGGCGCCACTCACGTCGCCCGACCGGCTGCGGAACTTCTTGCCGTCTTCGCCCAGCACCAGGCCAAAGCCGACGTGGTCGATGCGCAGGGTGCGGTCGGACGGCAGGTAGCCGGCCTTCTTGGCGCCAGCAAACACCTGGCAGGCAGGGCAAGAGGCCCAGGGATGGTGGACGATGGGAAGCAGGTGGGCAGGCATTCCGCGTCGCTTGCTTGGTCTGCACCCCAGCGCGTCATGCACCCCCGCCCGCCCACCCACCAGCTTGAAGTGCTGCTCCTGCCCCATGTCTGTCACGTAAATGATCCAGTCAGCCTTCTCAGTCTCAATGCGGTGCTTGACTGGCGGCGGGGTGGTCACGGTGGGCGGCGGGAGCGCGTGAATGTGGAGCGGCAGCGGCAGCGCGGCGGCAGCAGGGGCGGCAGCGGCAGCATCAGCGGCAGCATCAGAGGCAGCATCAGCAGCTGCAGCGGCACCTGCAGCAGCTCAGGTCATCGGCGCCGGCGGCGGAGGCGGCAGGGGCAGCACCAGCACCAGCAGCGCCTGCGCATAAGCCGCAGCGGCAGCGCCCCCCCCACCTGCCGCCATGTCTGTTGACGCGTATCCAAAGCCGCCGTCGGTTTTCTGCACGATGAGGGGGATCTGGGCGCCCTCCACAAACACGCACTTGGCGCCGTCGCTCTCCTCGGCCACCCCCCGCTCCATCAGGTCATCGATCACTGGCAGGGAGCAAGGGGGGGGGGGAGAGGGGTGAGCAGAACCGATGTGCGTATAGCGAACGCCTGAAGAGGAAGGGGCAGCGTGTAAGGGGGGAAGATGCGAGTCATGTGTTTGGTCGAGATGGGACGCAAGGTGCACACACGCGTACGTCGCACGGCGCAGATGGGCAGAGCGCTGCACGGCTGCGCTGCCCCGTCAAGCGAGCCACTGGCGCTGGGCCCCACCCCGCACCCTCCTTCCCCCTCCCTGGCCTTACCCGGCTTGAGCATGGGGTTGTAAAACGACTCGCCGCGCTCTGCAGGGTGAAACAGGCAGAGGCGACAGGGCGGTGGGATGCACCGGCAGAGGTGGATTGGGCGCCTCCGGTGGCAGCGACGCCGCTTGCTTGCGCAGCAGCATGCATCCCCAGCCACAGCCCCAGCCTCGCCTTCGAGGGTCACCCCCAGGCGGTCGTAGATTTTCTGAAACTCCTGGCGGGAGGCGTTGCAGATGCGTTGCCAGGCCTGCGGCAGGCGTGATGCATGTAGGGGGGCGGCAGGTTGCAGCGGGGACGCGCTCATGTGGCTGCCCGTCCCAGCGTGCCATGAGCAGCACGCGTGCGTGCGTTTTCCCCGCCGTGCGGTGCAAAGCCGACACCAGGCTTCCAGCCAGGCGATCACCCCCCCCGCCCCTCCTCCCGCCCCCCCGCCCACCGCACCCTCTCCTCCCTGTTCCCGTGCCCCCTCCCTGCGTGCCTGCAGGTACTCTGGCTTGCCGCCCTGCAGCTGCGTCACCGCCTCGCGCGACCGCGTCTTGAACTCCTCCTCCTCGTCAAACCGCTGCTTGGCCGCACGGTACAGCACCTGCGGTACCGCGGTTGGAGGGAGGGCAACGTGCACATGTGGGTGGGGTCAGCGGGTGGGAGGCTGAGGCGAATGGTGTAAAGCAGGGCCATCGTCTTCTTCTTGGTACAGCCCACTGCTTGGCCACCCGGTGCAGCACCAGCAGGGGCGCTGATGCCCAACCAACCACCCAACCAACCCAGCCTGCTGCACGGCACCCGGTGCAGAAAGCGACCCAGCCCAAGGGCCGGGTTTGGCGCGGCAAGGGCTGCTGCTGGCCACCAGAAAAAGCAGCAGCCGCGCGCACCAGCGCGCACACCCACCTGCAGGTCCGCCACGTCCTCGTCGCTCGCCGCGTTGAGCCCCTCTGGCCGCTTGTCCGCCAGGTACTGGATGAGCATGCCAAACTGGGTGCCCCAGTCGCCCTGCGGACAGGAAGAACAAGGGGCGACGATGGGGGCGAGTGTCAGCACGCGTGGCGCTGCAAGGAAGCCGTAGCGCTGAACCAGCATGCGGTGCTGGCAGGCCCAACAACCACCTTGCAGGCAGGCCACAACGACTGGTGGCAACAGACAGGGGCGCCCCGCCCCGCTGCTCACAATGTGGTTGAGGCGCAGCACGTCGGCGCCGCAGAACTCGAGGGCGTTGGCGATGGTGTCGCCGATGATGGTGGAGCTGCAGAGGGGAGGGCGCAGCACAGCACAGCACAGCACAGCAGCACGGGCTCAGTCAGACTGTCACGAACGGGCATGCCCAGCTCATCGCGGGTGTCCCACATGCCCAGCTCACGTGCAGGCGACCCACGCGTCGTGCCCAGGTGCCTCACCGCGAGTGCCCCGCCGGCCCTTTCTTGGCCCATCACCCAACCCCAGCCCAGCCCTCACCGCAGGTGCCCCACGTGCATCTCCTTGGCGACGTTGGGGGAGGAGAAGTCCACCACCACGCGCTGCCCAGCAAAGCCGGCGGGCGCCCACGACGCCACGCCGTCGCGCAGCATGCTGCAGGGGAGGGAGGGGGCCGCACGGGGAGCAGGGCCTTGACGCGGGCAACAGGCGCGGGCAGCACCGGCAGCGGCGGCGGCTGCCGACCGCGTTGGCGACGCCGGCGGGCATTGCTGCTTCGCCGGAGCGACAGCGGCGCCGCAGCAGCCCGGTGCGGCCTCTTCACAGGGTGGACGCGATAAGTGGGCGCAGGCAAGCACACGGTGAGAGAGGGGCCCTCACGTGGTGAGCCGCGCCGCCAGCCAGTCCTTGTTGAGGCGGATGTTGATGAAGCCGGGGCCTGGGGAAGCGGGGGGGGGGGGGGGGAGGGGCGGTGCTGAAGACCACGCATGCGTACATCCTTCTAGCAGCGCTGCAGCAGCCAGACAAGTGTGTCGCACGCGGCGCGTGCCTCACGCCCAGGGACGCCCAGGGACGGGGACCAGTCCCGCCAGAGAGCGCTGCGGCAAGCAGAACAAACCAAGTGCACGCTGCTGCCTGCGCAGCGGCAGCGCTCGCCTGCCTTCGACCCCCTCCCCACCCCTCCCGTCCCCCTGGCCGCCACCCACCCGCGAGGCTGGTCTCCGCCACCATGCCGGTGTCGGGCAGCTGCGCCAAGATGGCCTCAGCCACGGCACGTGGGGCCTTGGGGGCGTCGGGCTGCCGGGCGGGAGGGGGAGGGCAGCACCGGAGGCGAGGGCAGCGTCGCAGGGCAGGTTGCACGCCTTGCTTTGGTCGAAAGCACCCACCAGGCCAGAGCGACTCGGCACCGCCGACCTGAACAGCGCAGGCAGCGGCATGCCGTCCCTCGCTGCAGCGCCGGGCCAGCACCTGCCCCTGCCCCTCCGGCCACAGCACCCACCTTGCCCTTCATCTTGCCGTGCAGCGCCATCGCGTTGTTGCACTGGTAGTCCCCAAACTTGGGCTGCTGGCAGGGCACCACCACAGCGGGCTCGCCAGCCATGGCCGGGAAGGCGGCGTCGATGGCGGCCTGGAACGCCGCCGCCAGCTGCTGCCGGATGGACCCAGAGGGGATGATGGCGGCGGCGCCGGCACCACCCGCCAGCGTGGACGCCGGCGCGGCGGCCAGCGCGCCCGCGGCGCCGCCGTTGGGTGCAGCACCCGCGATCATCAGGTCGAGCTTGCCCAGCACGTCGGCAATCTGCTGAGACATGGGGCCGTTGCGGCTCACGCCGGCTGCTGCACTGCCCCAGCGACGGGCGGTGGCTGCGGGAGGAGGAAGGAGGCAACGTCAACGCAAGTGTGCAGTGTGCAAGAGGGCATTCACAACAACTCGAATGCAGTCGTGCACAGCAGGCGGCAGCTGCAGGCAGGGCTGCAGGCGAGGCAACCGGCGGCGGCGGCGGCGGCGGCGGCGGCGGCGGCGGCGGCGGCGCAAGGCTCCACTGAATCGTCCCTGGTCGGGCAACCGATCTTCGCACCTAGTGACTTGAAGGCGCGGCTGGTGCGCAGGGAGGTGCGGGCTCCGGTGACTGCGGCATGTGGAGGCGGTGAGGAGTGAGGCTGGCGCCCACCGGGCGCCGCGGCAGCGCACAGGTCGGTGCTCACAAGCCGTGGCTGCCAGCTGCCGGGCAATGCGCGCCACCCGACGGCGCTGTTCTCACCAGTCAGAACTCGCGTGCTCGCCAATAGCATCGCACACCTCCGCGGTCCCGCTGCGTGCTGCAGTGCAGGAGATGGCCGGCGCGCGGCGTTGAGCGGGCCATGAGTGGGTGGGCAGCGGTGCCGCTTTCCAGCCGCCATGTCGGCGGCACTGCAGCAGCCGGAGTCTCCCGCACCTTCAGGCCTGCATAAGACCCCCATGCTTGGCAGCCTGTGCTGATACCAAACCGCTGAGCAGTTGCACGCAGCACGTGTACCCTGCACGGCGTGCCACCGCCGCTGCACCTCTGCGCTTCCCTGCCTGCTCGTGCCCGCGGTCGTGCAAGGGTGCGTTGCAGTGAGTGCTCGGCAGGAGCAAGTGGAGACATGTAGGGTGGTGAGGGTCAATCGTGAAGCAATGGGAAAGGCAAGATGGGGGCGAGGCCGAGGGCGGTGCAGGCAGCGGCAGAGCGACAGTTAGCGTGAGTTGGGAGGTACAGTGAGGCCGGGGAGCGAGGGACCAGAGCACAGGGAGTGGTGCGGTGCCATAAAAGGGGTGGGTCACAACAAGGAGAGACGAAACACAGGGGCGGCAAGGCATGCGCTGCTGGCTACTGGTGGGGAGCAGCCCAGGCGCTGCCTTGCCGCGAGCGGGGCCAGGCTATCGACAGGCGCAGCCTGAGCGGCACCGGCCACCCGAGCCGCCTGCCTCACTCGCCCTTGAGGTTGCCCAGCGAGGCGGCCCGGTGCATCTCCTCAGCCACCGCACGCTGCACCCCCGACAGGCGCGGCCTGGAGGCCAGGGCGGGGAAGAACACGGCGCGGATGCCCTCTGCGGTGGGTGGGTGGGGGCAAGGGGGAGGGAAGAGGAGGGCGGCGGTGAGCGAGGGCGGCGTGCAGCGTGCAGCCCGCAGCGCGAGGCAGCAGCGAGAAGGTCGGGTCGCAGCCGGCAGCCGGCAGCCGGCACCCCGCGCCTGCCTGCCTGCCTTTCTGCCAGCCCTGCAAGCCAAGCTTGCTCCTGCCCTCCCTCTCCCTCTCCCCACCCCTTGACCCCCCTGCCTGCCCCACCCTTCCAAATGATGGGCAGAATGATGCAGGCAGCAGAGTACAGCAGCAGCATGCCCAGCCACACGCCGCGTAGCGTGGGCCGGGGGAACAGCAGCCTGCGATGGGAAGCGCGTGGGCACGGGTCAGCAAGGGGGACGGGGACCGCGGCAAAACGACGCCAGGGGGCATGCACACCGAGGCACACCACTCGCGGCGCCCGCCTGGTGCGGGGGGCATGCAGCCAGGCTGCGCCCCAGTAGATGGAGTGGCAGCACGTTGGCGCCACCCTCCACCCCTTCCGGCGTCAGCACCACCACCATCCACCCCTCCACCCCACCCACCTGCCAAAGCCGTACAGGGCCACCATGAAGAAGTGCGTGACCAGCACCGAGGGGCGGGGGTTGAGGCCCGACAGCAGGGAGACGGGGCCCGCCGAGTACATGCCCCCCAGCGCCAGGTAGTCAAAGCACGCCTGACGCATCTCCTCGTGCGCGCGCGAGTCGCTGGCGCAAAACACCTACGAACGGCGGGGGGGTGGGGTGGGGTGGGGAGTGACACGGGTGGGCAAGGGCAGCGGCGGGGGGAGTGCGCAGCGCATAACGAGGGGGTAGGGCGCAGGCGGGCAGGGGGGGCCGAGACGAGGGTCCAGGGCTCGACAAAGCAGGTTGGCGCAGCGCATGAGCAGCACTGCACCTCTCGAGCGTCGGGCAAACCGGCCATGCAGAGTGCGCCTGCCGGTGCTCTTCAACCCCAACGCCCACGCAGGCTGCTGGTTGAAACAACACGGCACGTCACATCACGTTCATTGCTTGCTCGCCTTGTACAGCGCATTCGCCAGGGTGTTGATGGTCGCGCTGAGGGGCTTGCGGCGCACGTAAAAGGCGGAGGTGGCGTCTGCGGTGGGAACAGCGGGGGACGCAGGAACGAACGCTCTGAGGGTGCCGCGGGAGCAGAACGGCGGGGCGCGCCGCTGCGCAGCCCAGCACCGGCATGCACACGCCAGAAGGAGGCACACAGGCAGCAGAGCACGGTGGCGCAGGTGGGCAGGGCTGGGGCGGATGCTGCGCCACAGGAGCCGGCGGCAGCGGAGCCTCACCCGACGTGGCGACCTTGTTGGACAGGTTGGGCAGCGGGCGCAGCATGTCGCACAGCAGGTTGGTGTCGTTGAAGGCGACGGTCATGCCTCCGCCTGCCGGGGGTGAGCGGAAGGGGGGAGACAAGACACATGAATGTATGGTTGGAGACAGCAAGGGGTGCGCAGCGCTCAAAGAGGACACACAGAGGGGTGTGCTACCGCCTTGGTAGGACCCCTCCGGTGCTTGGATGGCGTGACAAGAGGCAAGCCTTCCACCTGAAGCCTGCCCCGCACCCATTCGTGCACCCCGCCTACCGGTCAGGGGGTGGCGCATGTTGAACGCATCGCCCAGCAGCAGCGCGCCGGCGGGGTGCAGCGGCTGGCTGGTGACCTGGAGGAAGGGCAGGGGTGGGTGCGTGCGTGGGTAGGGTCGTTGGCGGTCAGCAAGCCTGCTAGCTGGGTCTTGAAGGCATGGTTTGGTGACGCAGGTGACTAAACTTCGCTATTCGCAGCAGAGCAGGCGGCAGGGAGATTGTGCACACCGCAGGACGGCGGCGCTGGGCGGGCGTGGCCAGTGAGGCACGACACGACCCCACGCCCCGTGGCACCCCCCACCTGCTTGTTCTGCATGCAGCGGATGCGACCGTGCTTGACGGCTGCCTGGAAGGCCGGGCGCAGCATGTCGGGCACCTGGGGGCAGGGGGGGGGGGGGGGGGGGTGCAAGGGTGGAAGGATGAGGGGAGCCGGCGTGCGCAGGGGGGAGCGACTGCCGAAGTGTTTCGCAACACGCAGAGGAGCAGCGGCCAGCAATTAGCCCACCACCATGAAAGCTGCTCTCCGCTCGCAGCACATCTTCCGCCCAGCTGCCGCCCAGCTCCCACCAAGCTTCCCACCTGCGGTGCCACCGTGTCCAGCAGGTACCACTCCAGCTCGCCGCCCGTCACAGACGGCAGCTTCTCCCCAGGGTAATCAACCAGGCAGCGCACCTGGAGCACACAGCACGCGGGGGGAGCAGAGGGCGAGGGGAAGGCGAGGAGGAGGCAGAGGTGAGGAGAGCCAGCCCCCCCAACGCGTGCGGGGGACAAGCACGCTGCCCGCCGGTGCGCCGCTGCCAGTGCCCGGCACCCACCTCTGTGGCGGAGATTGGGTAGAAGAGGAAGGGGGAGGGCTTGCCGAGCACGACATGGCCGTAGCCGGCGTGCGGCAGCGGGCAGTCCTACGTGGAAGGTTGAGGGAGGGAGGGAGGGAGGCAGCAGGGATGGATGAGGGAGCGGCACCACACAACGAGAGCTTCGGCGTCACCCAGCCTGCCTGCCCCATCTGCCCAGCCCCGCCTGCAGCCGCGCCCCGCCCACACCTTGAGCAGCAGGCCGATGAAGAAGGAGGGGTGGTTGATGTCAGGGATGGACATCTTCTTGCGGAAGGAGCTGTACATGCCGTCGCACACAATCTGCGGGGCGGGCGGGGAGGCGCAGGAGGGGAAGGGGGGGACGGGGGGGGGTCAGGCTCGGCACACGAGAACGCGCTTGCATGGCGTGACCTCCCCTCTCCCTGCATTCCTGCTGCCAGGCTTGCATTGACGTCGACGCCTACCGGTCTTCAAAGCCGCCGACAGCGCCACCCTCGCACCCTGCCCACCCACCGTCAGGTGCGCGGTCGCGACGCGGTCCTCCCCGTCGGTGCCCTTGTAGCACACCCCAGTCACCACCTGGCCCTCCTCCCACTCCTCGCCCTGGTCTGCGCAGGCGGAGGGGGGGGGGGGGGGGGGGGGGAGGCATGGGTGAGGTTGCGTGGGTCAGCGAGCCGCGTGACGTTGGACGAGGGCTTTGCCAGCGGTGGGCCGACGGGGCTGGCAGGGACCGACAGGCGCACAGCAGCGCCCGCAGTCCTAACCCTTGACCGCTGCCCGCCTGTGTGGAGCGCCCCACCCACCCACCGTTGACCAGGCGGCGCACGTAGCCCTGCCGCACGGTCACGCTCTGCTGGTCGGCAGCCGCCTGGCGCAGCCGCTGCACAAACCTGCGGCGATGGACAGGAGGGGCGGCGGCGGCGTGGTTGGTTGGGTGGTCACGGCTCTGCCTGCTCAAGCTCGCTGGACAGGCAGCAGGCAGGCGACCTGTGGAGCCCCCAGCCTGCCGGCCAGTCGTGTATCAACAGTGCCCCCCTGCTCACCGCCCGTGGTGGAACGACCGCCCCGCCACGTCCTCCCCCATGCCCTCCATGGGGTAGGCCACCTTGGCCTCACGACCGTCCTTGAACAGGCAGTAGCCTTGCACCTGTGGGGCGGGCGGGGAGGGGCCGAGGGGCAGGGGACAGAGGGGGCAGCAGGCGTCAAAGCTGGAGCCACGGCGGCGGCGGCGGCGGCGGCGGCCAGGCAGCCAGGCAGCCAGCCAGCCAGCCAGCAGCAGTAGCAGCAGCCAGCAGAGCGCTGCCTCCGCTCCTACGATTGGGAGGCACCCTGCACCCACAGCCCAGCAGCCGAGTGCACCTTCTGCGCGCCGATGCCGTCGCAGCAGTGAGCCAGTCCCAGCCGCTTCAGCGCCAGGTAGCCGCCGGGCTGCGACAAGGGGGGGGGGGGGGGGGGCGCGAGGGGAAGCGACTGGCGCAGGTTCGCTGGCACCGGGCACCCCCTCTTCCTGCAGGCGCATATGGTAGCACATGCATGCATTTTACACGTGCATCCCCCTGCACCCTGCAGCACCCACCCACCCCCACGCAACCACCCACCTGCAGCAGCTCCCCCACGATGCGGTCCGGCTGCGACAAGTCACGCTCCAGCAGCAGCACCCGCCGGCCGGAGCAGCCCTGCTGGTACGCAAACGCGGCGCCCGCCACGCCGGCACCCACAATGATCAGGTCCCACACCTGAGGGTGAGGGCAGAGGGAGGGGGAGGCGGGGGGTGCAGTGCGAACAACCGGCGGGGCGGCGGCGGTGCAGGCAGGAAGGCGAAGCGGCGGCGGCAGGTGGGCGGCGGTTGGCGGCAGCGCGGCACGACGGGCCGGCGGACCACCCTGCCGCATGCGCAGCAGCAGCCCATGCACTCTCATGCCTCCACGTGCCACCAATTGGCGCACAGCTGGGTCCTTGGAGCGGTCGTCCTGGGAGGGCATAGCAGGCAGCACCATGCCCGTGTCCTCGCGCTCCGGCTCCGCCGGCGCGGCGGCGGACGCAGTCGAACGCGTGCGCGCCATTGCCGGCTGTGCTGCGGGATTAATGACCGCCTGCTTGAAGACTGCAGGATGAGCGGGAGGAGCGGGAGGGGCGACGACGCGGCGTGAAGCGGGGGGCAGCACTTGGGCGGTAGCAACTTGTTGTGCGGCGCCGCGCCAGCCAGAATACTGTTGCAACGATCCACGAGGCGTGTGATCACCTGGCACCGAGGCCCGCCCAGCGGTGGCAAAGCACAAAGAGTCTGGGAGCGGGAGCAGGCAGGGGCGAGGCCAGGACGAGATACAGGTGCGGTGGATCAATCAGCGCTGCTGGCGAGCGCGCGAGAAATTGAATCCGAGCGTGGGGCACGTCGCTTTAGAAGTATGGCACGTGTCCGGCTTGGTCCCCTGGTCCTGCTTCTCTGCCCCTCTGCGGTCTCACTTACGATGTGGCATTCCTGCCAGATACAATGGCTGCGACGGTGCGCGCTGCGAGAAGCGGTCAAAGATACAGCCATCAGGCGCATGTCGCAGGTGGGGACGAAGAGCGGAAGAATTCTTCGAAGCGGCCGGGGTGTGGTCGATCGGCTGTTGCGAGGCAGCACTGCCTAGATCGGCATGCCTTGTCTGGTTGCTCTGCTGCACAACTGCGTGCCCCCCGCCCGCGTCCACAGTGCCTGCTGCCAGTGAGTCGGGCAACCTGCTGCCGGTGTTGCGGCCGCCGCCATCAATGCCGCCTATCAGCAGTCGACCTTGGCAGTAACAAATACAGCAGGGATTCATTCAATGCCGTCGCGGCACAGGTGTGCCGGTCACAGTGCGATCACATCTCTCGCTTGTTCTGGGCTGCTGCAGCGTGGTGGCGCTTCCGCCTCACCGCCGCAGCTGGCTGGGCGGTCGCAAAAGGGAGGGGACGCTAGCGCCGCAGTCTGCGGAGCCGGGGCGGTCGTGTCCGGGCTGCTGCCCTCCTCCCGCTGCTGCCGCTGCCGCCGCGGCTGCCTCCTCCTGCCGCCGCTGCAGCACTTCACGGTCAAAGCGCTTCAAGTCTGCTGCCGCACGTTTCAAGAAGCGGACGTCTGGAGTGTGTGTGTGTGTGGGGTGGGGGGGGGGGGGGGGGGGGGGGGGGGGGGGGGGATGGCGGGTTGGACGAAAGAAGCGGGGGAGGCGCATTCAGGACCGGGCAGGGAGAGCAGCTTGGCGGTGAGCGGCAGCGAGGGGCAGCGTGCTCACGCATGTCGCCCTGCCCTGCCCTGCCCTGCCCTGCAGCAACCGTTCCCCGCGAGTGTTGATGGGCGGGAAGCGCTCTCGCGTGAAGCCAGGCAGGCAAACCACGCCTGCCTTCCCCCCCACAGGCCGACAAGCAGCAGCAGCTGGCGGGCAGCGCGCGGCCCCAGCCACACACCCACCGCTGGGCGTTGTTGGCAGGAAGTAGACCTGCTTGAGGCCGGGCAGGTCGGAGAACCAGCGCTCGCAGCGCAGGTGCCCGCCGCCGGCGCAGCCCTGGGTGTGGTGTGGGTGGGCGGGTGGGTGGGTGGGGTGGGGGGTGGGTGGGGGGTGGGTGGGGGTGGGTGGGTGGTGGTGGGGTGGTGGTGGTGTGTGTGTGTGTGGGGGGGGGGGGCAGACAGGACGGTGGAGCTGGCTGTGGTGTGTGTGCGTAGCTTGCAGCGCATCTGCAGGCAACGATTGCCGTAGCAATGCGCCTCACGGCACCCTGGCAATTAACGACCATGCACACCCACTCACCCAGCCTGCCCGCCCCCCACCTCGCACCACACGCGCACCCACCAGCAGCTGCCACCCCCGCCGCTTCATGTCCTCCATCAGCCGACGGTAGCTCTTGGTGTCCACGCGAGCCACCTCCTGCGGAGCCTGGGCCGCAGCCTCCTCCTGGCTGCTGTCGCCGCCATGTACGCCGCTGCCGATGCTGGGGCCGGAGGGAGCAGAGGCCGGCCGGCCTGCTGCCTCGGCTGCTGTCATCATGGTTCGAAGCGCATCGGCTGATGCTGCCGTCCCGCTTGCTTCCGCCTCGTGCCGCGAGTGCCGCGCAGCGGCGTCTCTTGCCACAGCCGTCGCGTCGTCATCCTACACGGGATGTTGGGACATCGGGCAGCGAGCGTCAACTGTCGCCATGTTCCGGCCGCCACAACGCATCGCATCGCGTCGCAGCACAGCCAGCTCCCTTGTGCAGCAGCACGCCGGAAACCCACCTCACTCCTGCCCCACCGCTGCATCAGCAACGGTGGCGGGTGACGGTCAGCATAAGCAGCCGCTGCCTCACACAGTCAGGTGGTGCTGCTGCAGTGTGCATGCGCGCTTGTGCCTCACCCGCAGGAGCAGCTGCCAGTCCAAATCGTCCTCGTGCAGCCGCAGGCCGCCCTCCACCTGCAGGGGAGGGAGGCCGCCGCCGCCGCCGCCGCCGCCGGCACCACGAGGCAGCAGCGGCGGCGCTTCAGGCGATGGCGGCACCGCACGGTGCAGCAGCCGCACGCCGCTGCCGCGCGCCAGCGACGCAGCGTGTGCAGCTAGGTGCTGCCGTAGGAGCAGCAGCCGCGTCTGCTCTGCATTGCTGCCGGTGCCAGCGCCGCTGCGCGACGGATGCGCGGCTGCTACCGCCAAGCTGGGGAAGGCGCCGGGATCGACGCAGCAGCTGCTGCTGCCCAGCGGTGCTGCATCGGCGCTGCCCGGCCGCAGCCGTGACCAGAAGTTGCTGGGGCTGGCTGCCACCGCTGCGCTGCGCCCGCCCTCCTCCTCTTCTGCCGCCAACGCCGCCGCCAGCGCCACGTCCTCGTCCTGCTGCCACCGCAGTGCGAGCTCTAAATCTGCCGCCACCGCCCGCTCCTCTGCATCCTCACCCGCCAGTGCCGCCTCCCATGCCGCCGCGGCGTCGGCGTGCATCGCCGCCGCCGCCGCCGCCTCCTCTTCTACCTCTGCGGCAGCCAGCGCCGCCGCCAGCGCCCAATCGTCGGCCTGCGCCTGCGCCTCACGTGCATGGCACACCTCTGCGTGCTCCTCGGCTGTTGCCCAGCTGTTGCCGCTGTTGCTGCTGGTGCTGCCGGGGCTGCCGGGGCTGGTGGCCCTGCCGCCAGCGCTGGTGCCGCCCCCAAGCATCAACTCCAGCAGGGCCTCCACCTCTGCGTCGCCGTCCCGCTGCTGCTGCTGTGACGCATGCTGCCGCTGCTGCTGCTGCTGCTGTGCCGCCTGCTGCTCCCATTGCTGCTGTGATGCCTGCTGCTGCGGCGCCGCGTGCTGGTGTTGCTGCCGTGCCACGCGTCGCTGGCGCAGCTGCCACTCCACCTGGCGCCGCACAAACCCAAGGAACTGCGGGTCTGCCGCCTCCTCCGGACCTTCCACCGCAAAACAGGCCAGCTCCGCGCCGCTGCCCGCCTCCACAGCAAGCAGCAGGTTGTCGCCTGCCAGGGCCAGCGTGTAGCATGGGGGGGACGACGCAAGGGAAGCCGGCGGCGACGCCCGCTGCTGCTCCTGCTGCGCCTGCGGCGGCGATGGCGGCTCCTCCTGCTGCTGCTGCTGCTGGGAATCCTGCTCGAGGCTGCTGCCGCCCCTGCAGCTTGGCAAAGGCGGAGTGCAGGCGGCGTGAGGTGCAGGTGGCGTGGAGACGAGCGGGCGGCGGACCCTCCCGTGTTGCGGGAGCGCTATCGCCAGGCCCTCTACTGCGCACCTGTGTTCCTGCGCGCGCGCTGCCTTCTTGCGCCCGCGGCTGCCAGGATCTCCGGGCTCGCCAGCTAGCGACAGCGCCGCAAACCGTTGAGTGTTGGCCGTGGGCATTAGCAGCGGCAGGCGGCGGCGACGACGGCGACGGCGGCGGCGGGCGCTCCGCACGGCACGGCGTGCCGGGGATGCCTGTGGCGTGCTCCGTCGTTTCTCGAGAGTATAGTGCTGTGATAAGAGGCCACCAGGCGCTTGTGCAGGGAGTGCAACGTTGCAGGTTGCTTGTGAACGCAAGGACGCCTCCCCGGTGAACTGAGCCCGGCAAGGATGGATCAGGCCTTGTGTGAGCCATTCCGAGGTCGCTGAGCTCCCGACCAGCATGACAGCATGGAGCCGGCTCCACCATGAGGTCTGACTGAACAGGGCTGACTGAACCATCCTGGCGAAGCACGTACACGAGGTTGATTGACTTTTGCGAGCTCCAGACACGCTGCAAGGGCGTGCTGGAAAGCGCAAGGCCCCCCTCGCCCACCCTCCAGGAGACAACGGGTTGTGCGCGGGCCGCGCCGCGCCTGGCGCTCCCCCCGTGCTGGGCATCAATGCTGCGTGTTCTGGCTTTTGCAGCGGCGCTGCTTTCATGTGAGCTGCGGCGGATGGGCGGTGTGGTCACCTGGCTGGGTCACCGGCTTGCTACGCTTGCCGCTCCTGCCCTGGCCCGCCTGCGCGGCTGCGTCAGCCAGCCTGTCAGTGCATGCAGCAACCGTGTGGCACCTGCGACCCCTTGGCGCGAGCAGCGGAGCGGAGGCGGCAGCCGCGGCCACGGCGTCCCGACGGCGTATTGCAAACGCCCGCCGCCCACCCTTTGCTGGGCTCACCCCAGCTTGCTGACCACGCAGCCTTGCTCCCGCATCCGCTCGTCCGACAGTTGCAGACAGCGCGGGTCTGCATGTAGCGGCCGCAGCAGGCGCACGAGCAGCGGCGAGTGGCGGCGGCGGCGGCGCAGCGGGAGCCCACTTTGAATCTGGTCCTGCCTGGGTAGCCGCCGCCGAGCCTTGGGATGCGGGGCTGGGGTCGCCGCGCGACCCTCCACCCGCGCTGCTGCTTCAGTTGCAGCGGCGGTGGGCGCCAGCGGTGGAAGAGAAGGAGATGGCAGCGGTGACGGCGCCGGCGCCGGGGAGGTCACCCGCCGCTCCCGCCGCCGCCTGATGTATGGTGGTGCTAAATCGCCATCGCCGCCACCGCAGCCGCCCTCTCCGCCCGCGCCACCACCATCGCCGCCGTCGCCGCCGCCACCGCCCTCTCCATCCCCGCCGCCGCCCCACCCGCCACTTCCCGAATGCGCCTGCGAGCAATTCAGCGGCCTGGAGTATGATGTGTATAGCTATGCGTCGGAGGGTGAGCGTGGGTTTGGGTTTGGGTTTATTTCTGGTGTTCTGTGCGGTGCCGCGGCGCACGCACTGGGTTACTGACGGAGTGTGGCACCAGACGGTGAAGCAGCCGGGGTAGCCTGCCGCCGCTAGCGCTGTCACGGCTGCACTGTCGTCCAGCCAGCCTCCCAGCTGGAGGTGCACGCGCGTGGAGGCGGTGCACTGCTGGTTTGTTCGCTGCAACTGGGACTGTCCCTCAGGCAGGCCAGCCTGTGGTGGGTGGCATGTCTGGGGGGTGCGATCTGGAGAGGTCGTTGCCACGCCCTTCCGTCGCCTCCTGCGCGGCACTCCATCAGCCCGCCTGGCGGTGCCATTCGATGTGTGGATGTGGTAGTGGCATGCGCGAGCATGGTGGGGGCCGCGCCTGGGCTGTTGAGCCAGCCCACTTGCACCGTGCCACCTCCCCCCACCCTTGACGCCACCCCCAGCCACAGCACGTCTCCCTTTCTTCCCGCCGCCCACCCATCCCACCACCACTACGAAATGAGAGAGCCCCCCCCCCCCCCCCTCATCCTGCAGCGCGCGCTCCGGAGCTGCGCAGCCTCCATCTGGCTGCCAGCGACATGCAGCCAGCAGTTGTAGGGGGGACGCCAGAGCTGCACCCAGCAGACTGCTGCACGGTGTGCCGCCTGAGCGTCGCGTGCGCGTGGTGGCGGTGGAAGGCAAACGTGAGTGCGGCGGGGCCGGGGGGCAGCTAGCGGGAAAACTGGGGCAGAAAACTGGGGCAGAAAATTGGGAGGGAACAGCTGGCGGGCGTGTGTGTGTGCGGGCGTGCAGTGCATGCGGCGCTGACCCAGGGGGCTCGGGGTTGCAGGCACACCGCTGTGCTCCATGTGACGTCACCCCTTCACTGAGCTCACTCCACCACCCGCACCCTGCCAGAACAAAACCCTCCCTCTTTCGCTCGCCAGCCTGTGCCACTCTTGGTGCCCGCCGCGTGCGTCTGCCACCCACGCCTGCCTTCATCCCTTCCTTCTGGTGCCCTCTCACGCCACACGCAACCCATGGCCTGCTGTCACGCCGCCGCCGCCCCCCCCCCCCCCCCCCCCCCCCTACCCCCCCCCACACCCACACCCACACCCACCACCACCACCACCACCACCACCACACCACCCCACCCACACACACACACCACCACCACCACCGCCCCCCCCCACACTCACACAGTTTGGCTCTGCCGACACCGCGTTTTGCGACTTTTATGGGGCCTGGCCCGCCACCAGCAACGCCCTCCTCACACCCTTCATCAACACGACCGCCAACAGCAAACAGGTCACGGGTGCGTGCGGGCGGGCAGATGAGCCGACGGGAGAGAAGGGCAGGTCGCGAGCGGTGGGCACGTGCATCTACAGTGCGCCTGCCTGCGGGCTGGGTCGCAAACAGGCTGGGTGGAGGGGGGCGGGGTGCTGCCTCTGGGGTGGGCCGCCTGCCTGGGGTGTGGACGCCGTGCATCCACATGTGTACATGCACATGCCGCCCCCCCCTGCGTAACGCAACATTGCTTTGCGTCCTGCCTCGTGTTGCACCGCACCCCCCGGCAACAGAGATACGACTTTGGTTGCCAACGCTGCCTGCAGGCCTCACGGGGCGCCCCCCGCCGCCACCACCCCCGTCGCCGCCCTCCCCGCCGCCCAGCCCTCCCGTACCGCCATCGCCATCGCCGCCGCCCCCCTCGCCGCCTCGCCCCCCTTGCCGCCCTCGCCGCCCCCGCCGTCGCCGCCCCCGCCGTGAGTCTGGCTGGCACAGTTGACATCCCCAGCCTTGCCTGGGCAGCTGGCAGCGGTGAACCGTTGATGCGTTGCTGGCAGCGGCGCCACGAGCGGCAGGTGTGCCTGCGGTACCGCCCTGCCCGCCTGCCTACGCTCACCGATGCCGCCGCTGCTGTGCAGCTTCCCGCCCCCGCCCCCCGACGGATCATTCGTTGACCCCTCGGTGAGTTAACGCTGGCTGGCTGGCTGAATGTGGCAGGGCTGGCAACTCACCTGGCTGGCTGGCAGGCAGCCGGCGCTCACATGTGGGACAGCACCGCCAGCTGTGTGGTCAGTGTGGCACCGCGTTTCGCCAGTGCAAGCATGCTGTGTACGCACGTGCTGCCCACCGCCCCCACCCCGTCCGCAGTTGGATGACGGTGATGGTATTCCCTGGAACAACCTGCCGCTTGCTAGCGGCTTGTGCTCCATGTGTTCAGAAAGCGTGAGCATGTGCTGCTGGCTGCGGCTGTGCCTGCCTGCCTGCCTACCTGCAACGCCATGCGCCGCCTCTGCATGCAACGCTGGCCGTGGCCCCAGATGCCCTTGCTGGCCTGCCAGCCCCACCTCCAACTGACCCGCCGCCTCGCTGTGCGCCCAATTCTTTGCAGGGCGACGTGGGGTGCGGCACGCTGGTGGGAGCGCCCAAGGCGCAGCCCCTGAACGATTACAGGCAAGCGCCTGGGGTGCCGTCCGGCTGTGGGGGGAGGCCGGCATAGGCATGGGCGTGGTGGGGGTTCAACCCACCGGCCAATCGTGCGCTTACCGGCCAATCATGGGCCAATGATTTCTTCTATTGGGCGTTATCAAGCAAGAATCCCCCCCCCCCTTTACACACACACACAAAAGAAACAAACAACAATCACCCACCCACATCCACCCACCCTCGCCCCTCACCCCCCAATCACAGGCTGCTGTTCACGGTGAAGAAGGGGTTGGACGCGTACATGACGCGCAACAAGGTGCGCTGCGCAACACGGTGCAATGCCTGGCGGTGACCCCCTGCACTGCACGTGGCCCCCGGCGCACCCACACAGCCTGCAGCCCGCCCTCAAGTTGCGGCCTGTCTGCCCTCTCGTGCCATGATGGGGGAGTTGGAGATTTGAGGGGTGGAACCGACCACCACTGCCACACCGCTGCCCCACCACCACTGCCGCCGCCGCCGCCGCTGCCCCCCTACCCCCCTGCCCCCCCCCCCCCCCCCGCAGGTGTACGACGTGTGCGGCAACGACTACCGCCTGTACGCCTCACCCCTCATCAAGTTCACAAAGGCCTGCTACCAGCTGGTGCAGGGCAATGCGTGGTACCTGTCCGGTAGGTGGTGCCTTCCTCTTATTTTCTTCCTCTCGAACCTCTTGCGTGCCTTGCTTGCTTGCGCTCCCCCCCCCCACACACACACACTACAAACTTTGTGAGGGCGGCGGTGACGTCAGGCCTCAGTTCACAGCACAGTGTGCCAAACACGGGCGGGCTGCTCCCAATCGTTTATCTATCGTGTCGATCATACAATTGGTGGTCTCAGAGGGCCACAGTCGCGAAAACCAGCGCGCCCATTTTCCGGCACTTCTCTCGCGTCCTCTGTTGAGCCTTCCAAGGCACCCATGTTATAACTAGCGGTACTCCCAATTATCTGAGGCCGAGCGCCGAGGCCAGCGGAGGCCGGTGAGGCCTGATGAAGAACCGCGCCCCAGAGGCCCCTGCGCCCGCCGAAGCCTGGTATCGTAAACGAATCGATCATTGTAGTTGTCAGGATGACTTTATGGGCCACAAAGCTGGCAAGACCCCACCTGCACCGCCGCAGCCAGCAGGCGGGCAAGCGGCGGGCAGGCAAGCTCTGCCGTGCCCAGCTCTGTGCCAGTCCAGCCGCAAAAAGTTGCAGGCACAAGCGCTGTTCACTTGTCATGTAGCCAATCAGTGCCTGGCCAGCATTTGTCTGCATAAGTAGCGGTTTCGGCCGCGCAGCAGCACGCCCTGCGCCAGCGGCGGCACCGAGTGGCAGCACTGCGTCGCTGCGCCAGGCCCTGGTAGCACTCAACGAGGGTCATAGGCACTGGTCAGCTACTCTGTGCAACGTCTGACGCAGTTTGAGAGGTCGAACAGCGCACTGCTGGTCACCAGCGGTGCCTGAGCGGCACCGCTGCAGTGCCGCCGCCGCTGCCAGGCGGCGGTGGCGGCGGTGGCACCCTGGCGTGAGAGGATCACGGACCCGCGCGATTCATCCCCGTCTAGGCATTATAAGGATCCCGTAGGAGCGCGCAGAGCGGCGCCTGCGCTTCCCAGCCGGACTTCGACATCACGCGGGCGCCATGCCCGCGCCATGCCCCCGCCCCCGGAGCTCAAAACTCGTTTCAACTAGCCTAGAGACCGAATCGATGCTCCGGAGGAGCGGCCGCTGCGAAAACACCCCCACCTTCGGGTCCCACTAACAGATTGTTTGTGGCCCCCCCCCCCCCCCCCCCCCCCCCCTCCCCCCCCAACACACCACCACCACCACCGGTGTGTGTGGCCACCACACATACACAACACCCACCCCCAACCCCCACCCCACAACCACCCACCCATCCCGCAGTGCGTATCGGCTACCCCTGCTTTGGCCAGCCACGTCGTGTCAACGGCAAGATTGTGGGCTACTCAAGCTGGGGCCGCTGGCGGGTGCACAGGTGGGTGCCGCTGCAGAATGTCAACACACCAGGGCCTTCGCTGTGCTGGCTGCGTGCGCCAGCCCCTAGCCCCCATCGGCCCAGCAGCACCGACGCTGGCCCACTTACAACCTGTGGAGCTGGGCAGCGTAAGTGCTGCTTACAAAGATTCAGCATGCAACTCACACCTCCTCCCCCCCACACACACCCACCCTTCCTGCAGCCTCTACATCTCTGTGTTGGGGCCGTCGCCGCTGTACGGCGAGCCGCAGCCCTACCAAATCAAAGAGGTCTACCGCTTTTAACGCCCAGGGAAGCAGCTCCGTATGCAGCAGTGAGGCAGCCTCGCCGGGTTACAGGAGGTCGCCCGCTTGTGGTCGTTACACACCCCTAGGGCCTGGACGCCCCCGACGGTACGGCGGCACCGCGTCCCGCCTTGGCAGGGCGGCCATGGCCAGGAGGGTCACGTGGCAGCCGTGCGCGGTGCCGGGCTTGCGCCCTGCCCGCATCACCTTTGCAACCACCTTCTGATGCGGCAGTCAGACCGTCTGGCCGCACCGCTATCCGCCAGCGCGCTCTGAGTCCCTGCATGCACCGCGCCCAGCGCCGCCGCGCCCATCACACCCAAAGCGGGCTGGCCTGCCCCCTTGACCGAGCACTTTCCAGAGAAAGGCTTGAACAACATTGCCACCCGGCCGGACGCGTACGTTTGCCCATCCTCACTAATAAAGTCACTCCGCTTCATGCTTGCGCTACTCCTCCACCCACACGGGCTGCTGCACCAAGCCCCATGCATCGCGTGACTCCCGTCACGCCAGACCTCTTCAGACAAGCTTGCACGAAAGCCTTTCCTCCAATGTCTTCCCATCATTGCCGACTTTTGCCGCAGCACACCATGACAGTGATCACATGAGCATCACCAATTCCCGCAGCACACCATGACAATGTTAAGTTGAGCATTTACCAATTGGTGGATGTCTAGCGATTTAGTGAGGGCTGCGCAGCAGCGTGCGCAAGCGGCGGCGGCGGCGGCCGCCGTTTCTGCACCAGCCGGCGCATCTGCGGTTCCAGAGCCGACGCGTCATGTAGACGTCGGTCGGGTGAACTGCTACTCATGGAATGGCGACCTGGCGAGTGGGAGCCTCAGGAGGACTCCGGACGGTGAAGAGCCTCCACGGGGCGCAGCATGGGCAATCTTGTGGCTCTTCGAGTGGTGTCTCGGCGTTGCCACGCGTGCGCTGTAATAAATGTTAACGAAGGGCGGCCTCGACGCGCGTCTGAAGGGACACTCGCACTTGTGCGCGCGCCACGCCGCGCCGCACCTGGCACAGTGCTAGGCGCCATGTGGTCCCCCCTGCGTGCTCTGGCTTTGGCAGCGGCGTTGCTAAAATGTGAGCGGCGGGCGGGCACCGCGCGGCGGACGGGGGCGTCCGCTTGGGACGCTTCCTGGCCTGCTTGCCCCTGTTGCATCAGCCAGCGTGCCAAAGCCAGCAGAGAGCCCGGCAAGTGGCAGCGGAGAGGGGGAGGATCGGACCGGGGGCGCGATGGTGGCCCCTGAGCGTGCGCGCGCGGCACCGTGGCACCGCGGCGACGTGCCCAGCAACCCTGCATCACCCAGCCTGCAACACCCAGCCTGGCGTCCCCTTGCTCACTTCCCACCTGTGCCCCTGATCCTTCGCCCGCTGTGTCGACAGTCGCGAATAGCTTGGGTTCACTAACAGGAGCCGCAGCGTCCGCGGGCGCAGGCGCAGGCGCGAGCGGCAGCGGCGCGGCGGCGGCAGCACTCGTCGATACTGGTCCTGCAGGCGCATGGGTAGCCGCCAGTGAGCATTTGGATGCGGTGGTGGGGTCAGCGTGCGATCCTCCGGCCGCGCTGCTGCTTCAGTTGCAGCGGGCGGTGCGTGCCAACGTTGCTGGAGAAGGCAGCGTTGCTGGAGAAGGCACGCAGGTCCCGCACCAGTCGCGCCGCCTGCTGGTGACATTCATTCGGTCGCCATCGCCACCGCCAGCGCCGCCCTCGCCACCCGAGCCACCCTCTCCCCCACCGTCGCCGCCCGAGCCTCCGCTGCCGCCGTCCCCATCGCCCCCGCCGCCCTCCCCGTCCCCGCCGCCGCCCCGCCCCCCGCTCCCGGGCTGCGCCTGCGAGCAATCCAGCGACCTGTACTACGACAGGTTCAACTACAGCTTTGACGGTGGGGGTGGGGGTGGGTGGGGGTGGGGCCGGGGTGCCTGTGTGTTCGAGGTCTGTGCGTAACAGCGCCCTGGTGCGCTGTGAATTGTGTGAATACCAATGTTGTTGCGAGCGGCGTGTGCGTACGAGTGTGTGTGGTGGCGGGCGGATTGTAGCGCAGGCACCCTGGCCGAGCGCCCACCGCCCATCCACATCCACCCATCCTCCGTCACAGAACTGCACCGGCGCTGTCAGATCGCTGCCCCCTCGCACTCCCCCCCCCCCCCCCCCCCACCACCACCACCCACACACACACACACCACCACACACCACCCACCACCCACCACCCCACCCCACCCCCACCCTCCTTCACCCTGCAGTGCGTCCTAGGCCTATGGTTGAACTCACAATGTATGCCTGGTTGTTGCCGCAGCTGGTTGACGACCAGCCGCGTGAGCTGCACCCCGCAGACTGCTGCACGGTGTGCCGCCTGAGCGACACATGTGTGCGGTGGCAGTGGACGACACAAGTGCGTGAATGGGGGTGGGGCCTGTGGGAAGCAACTTGGCAAGCGGGCAGTGAGCAGAGGGCTGGGTGAGGGGCAAACTCTCGCCAGTGTTCACTCATGGGGCCCGCCTACTGCTACCCCGCCACATTCGCTCCTCTCCTCCCTGTTGCCACTGCACCCTGCAACCCACCCTCGCCTCCCGTCACGCTCCCCCTGGCCCAGCCAGCGGATGGCCCCACCATGGCCACCTGTGAATTTTACGAGGGGTGGCCCGCCGATGCCAACGCCACCCTCGAGCCCTACACCGGCAACATGTTTGGAGAAATACAGGTCACAGGCGCGTGCGTGCGCACTGCCTCCAGGGGCTGGATCACAACCCTTTCTGGGTGGAGGAGCCGGGGAGAAGAAAGGCGGGGGGAGGCGCCCTGGGCTCGTGCACCCCGCACTGGGCGCGATTGGTCGCCGCGCATCCGCCAGTACGCGTGCCGCCCCCGCCCGCCCGCCCCCCGCGCGCGTACGTGCATCACATGCTCAAACGGTTCACCCACCTTCGCTCCCTGTAAGCACAGGCCTCACCGGGTGCCCACCATCCCCACCACCCCCGTCGCCGCCCTCCCCGCCGCCCAGCCCTCCCGTACCGCCATCGCCATCGCCGCCGCCCCCCTCGCCCCCCTCGCCGCCCTCGCCGCCCTCGCCGCCCCCGCCGTCGCCGCCCCCGCCGTGAGTCTGGCTGGCACAGTTGACATCCCCAGCCTTGCCTGGGCAGCTGGCAGCGGTGAACCGTTGATGCGCTGCTGGCAGCGGCGCCACGAGCGGCAGGTGTGCCTGCGGTACCGCCCTGCCCGCCTGCCTATGCTCACCGTGTGCTTGATGCCGCCGCTGCTGTGCAGCTTCCCGCCCCCGCCCCCCGACGGATCATTCGTTGACCCCTCGGTGAGTTAACGCTGGCTGGCTGGCTGAATGTGGCAGGGCTGGCAACTCACCTGGCTGGCTGGCAGGCAGCCGGCGCTCACCTGTGGGACAGCGCCGCCAGCTGTGTGGTCAGTGTGGCACCGCGTTTCGCCAGTGCAAGCATGCTGTGTACGCACGTGCTGCCCACCGCCCCCACCCCGTCCGCAGTTGGATGACGGTGATGGTATTCCCTGGAACAACCTGCCGCTTGCCAGCGGCTTGTGCTCCATGTGTTCAGAAAGCGTGAGCATGTGCTGCTGGCTGCGGCTGTGCCTGCCTGCCTGCCTACCTGCAACGCCATGCGCCGCCTCTGCATGCAACGCTGGCCGTGGCCCCAGATGCCCTTGCTGGCCTGCCAGCCCCACCTCCAACTGACCCGCCGCCTCGCTGTGCGCCCAATTCTTTGCAGGGCGACGTGGGGTGCGGCACGCTGGTGGGAGCGCCCAAGGCGCAGCCCCTGAACGATTACAGGCAAGCGCTTGGGGTGCCGTCCGGCTGTGGGGGGAGGCCGGCACGGTGGGGGGAAAAGACCATTGATTCCCATCGACCCATCTAACATCAGTGAATCCGTGTGTCTATCTGTCGGTCCAATCAACCAAATCCAACCGCCCCCCCCTTGCAGGCTGCTGTTCATGGTGAAGAAGGGGCTGGACGCGTACATGACGCGCAACAAGGTGCGGTGCATGCCGCACTGGCTGGCGGCCACCGTGTGCTCCTGCCACCTGCATGGCGCATCAGAGACCGGCCGCCTGTCCGCCCCCTCTCTTGCCTGCACGTGTGTTGCAGTGATGTGGGCTGGAAAAGCTGGGGCGCCACTGCACATTCTTGGGGGGGGGAACGACCGCCGCCGCTGCCCCCCTGCCCCCCCCCCCCCCCCCCCGCAGGTGTACGACGTGTGCGGCAACGACTACCGCCTGTACGCCTCACCCCTCATCAAGTTCACAAAGGCCTGCAAGCAGGTGGTGTCCGGCACCAACTGGTTCCTGTCGGGTAGGTGGCGCAGCATGGCTGCTCCGGCATGGCATGCACGGTCCCTTTCACCCTCCTGCTTGCGCTTGGTTCTGGACAGTCCGGCTGCGCCTCAACCTGTGCGTGCCTTGCGCTCAAGCCTCTGCCCCCCTTCTCCGTGCTCCACCCACCCACCCATCCTGCAGTGCGCATCGGCTACCCCTGCTTCGGCCAGCCCCGCCTTGTGAACGGCAAGATTGTGGGCTACTCAAGCTGGGGCCGCTGGCGGGTGCACAGGTGGGTGTACGCAACGTGAAACCCCCCACCAAAGGGGGGTTTAGCTGCACTGGTCACATGCACCAGCGCCTAACGCCCCTCTTTGTCAGCAGGACCGACGCTGCTCCCCTTCAGCATGACGAGAACCCGCGCGCGCGCGCCGCCCCCCCCCCCCCCCCCCCCGCTGCAGCCTCTACATCTCGGTGTATCAGAAGCTGCCCTTTCCGCAGCCATACGAAATTAAAGAGGTCTACCGCTTCTGACACCCAGGCAGTCTCCAGGAAGCTTCCAAGCATTGCAGGCAGCTGAGGCAGCCACGCAGAGGAACAAGAGGTCGCCGACACGGCAGCCGGGTGCCGTGCCTTGCTTGCTTGCGCCCCACCAGCAACTCCGGCCAATCAGCCTCCGATGCGACAGGCAGGCCAGATTGCGCAGCAAGGCTGCACCATCCACCCACCCACGCACCCACCGCTAAACACACAGCACACCCTCCCACCCGCGAGTTCCCCCACGTTTGCCGTCCACCGACGGCCATGCATCAATGCTTCGCCATCCACCAACAACGTGTCCCCCCCCCCCACCCCCCCACCCCCCCCCCACCCCCCACCCCACCCCCCACCCCCACCCCCACCCCGTTTTCTTTCCAGGCCCCCTCCCCACCACTAGCCTTCTTGATTTGCGACTGCGTTCTGAACCCTGCACGCCGCCCACCGACAGCACCGCCCGCACGGGGCCCAGATCGGCGCTCCCGACACATCTTCGTATTATGTCTGGCTTGTTGCCTCCCCCTTTCGGCGCCTCATACACAGGCCCAACCACCCGCTCATAAACCACCAAAGCCCGTTTATGTTGTTTACGCCGTTGGCCGTTACGCCGTTTACGCCGTTGGCCTGCACGCCGCATACATCGCGTCTCCTGCAACGTCAGGCCCCTGCAACAAAGCCTTTTTTCCAGCGTCTTCCCACCGTCGCCGTATTTTTGCAGCACACTACACCACAAAGTGTTAGCAGCACCTTCAACTTCAGGGCCTCCTGTCAGGGAGCAAGGGCAGCGACATCGGGGAAGCCGCCGCCACATGCGCACCAGCGCCGCCGCTGTGGTTTCTAGAGCCCGCCACCCGCACCCGCCTTTGTTTCCGTGCTCTCCCATCTTCATACGTTCACTGGCACGCCAGGAGTTTGCTCAGAGGCTGCGCGAAGGCTTTTCATCACCCGGGAGGCCGTTGTGCTGCTCGTCTGTAGGTCGTTGGGAACCCAGGAGCTGTCGCGATGGACCTCCTAGCGGGATAGTGAGTTGGCGGGCAGCGGAGCGCAGCCGAGGCTAGGAAGCGGGCGGGAGCGGGCGGTGGGAGCCCTGCGTGGCGCCCCTGCTCACAATCGCAGCCCCTTCTGGCAATCGTGTGCGCAGCGGCAGCGATGGGGGAGGCTCCGGCGGCGAGGACGAGCCGAAGTTGCTCAAGGCCGTGAACGTGAGCACGGCGCCCGAGGTGGAGACGGCTGGGATGCAGCTGGTGGCCGGATCCGCGGTGCCCGTGGGGCAGGCGCTGCACCTGCAGTGTGAGTTGCCGCCGCCGTGCCGCCGCCGCCGCCTCTTCCGCCGCCGCCATCCATCACCGCTTGTGTGCAGCTGCTGAGGCTGTGCGTGGTCATGCAAAGTAGTCCTGCTGCTTGACCTGGATGTGCCACTGCGAGTGCCGCCTGATGCCCCACCATTGTCGCAGCTGCTGCAGAGGTGCGTGCCGCCGCCCGACCAGCACTCCGCCGGCCAACGCTCCCTCGCCCCTGCTGCAGCTGCGGCGGCGCGCAAAGTCATGTACAATCTTCCTGTGGAGCAGATGCATGCACCGGTGGTGGGGCCGCTGCACCACAACCAGAAGGACCTCACCGCAGGTGGGCGTGCGGCGGGTGGGGAGGGCGCGGGGTGAGTGTGTGGGGGGGCCGCCTGAGGCTTGCTGGCAGCAGGGGTGCTTGAGGCCCTGCTGCTCCGGCTGCGTGGGCGCCTGCACGTGCTGCCGGCAGCTGCTTGCGCCCCGCCGCCATGCCCGCGCGCAGCCAGCGGCGTGATCGTGCATGGCGGCGCTCGTCAGCTGCTGCCGCCCCGCCGCCGGCACCTCTTGACACCTCCCTGCCCGGCCCGCGCTGCCTCCCCCAGGCCTGCGCAACCACCGATCTGGCCACGTGGAGGACGCCAACCTGAACAGCTACAGCTTTGACGAACAGTACAACACGTTCCAGAGGTGGGCGGCGGCGGGTGCGACAGCAGCGGTGGCGGGGGCAGCTGCGGCTCATTAGAGCAATGCCCAGGTTCATTCCTGTCGTGCGGCTGCGGTCGTGGCGGCAGCGCGGGAGGCAGGCTGGGTGAGCACGGTCTCTGGCATCTCTCTGCCTGCTCTGGCCCCGTGTCCCTGACTTGCACCCAGCCCGCCCGCTGCACCCTCTCCCCCTGCCCCGCCGTGCAGCAAGGGCTTCTCCGCCGACCCCAGCGGCACTGGTCGCATGCTGCGCCACAAAGACCTGGTGGCAGCGGGCGCAGCGTCATTCCTGCCTGACGAGGGCGCCCGGCGGCGGCGCAGCCAAGCGGCAGAAGACCGACAAGAAGGCGGCGGCGGCGCAGGTGGGACGCGCGCTGGCATATGTAGGAGCAGCCGGCCGGCGGGGTGGCCCTCCCTGCCTCTGGCCTCTGCGTTGGGGTGGGGTGGGTGCGCCGTGGCAAAAAACAGCATTCGAACCCTCCCCCCCACTGTTGCCCGCAGCCCTTTGACCCCAGCCAGCCCTTCAGCCTGCGGTCGCGGCAGCCCTGGGCGGAGAAGCAGGCGGACGTGGTGGAGCTGACGGAGGAGCAGAAGCAGTACATGGAGGAGGTGCGGGGTGGGTTGGTGGTGGTGTGTGTGTGTGGTGTGTGTTTCCCCCGGGCGGCGCGCGGCTTGTGTGCGCGTGTGTTTGGGGTGGGGGGTGGGGGTGGTGGGGTGGGTGGGGTGGGGTGGGGTGGTGGTGGGTGTGTGTGTGTGGGGGGCTTTGGTGGAGACGAGGCGCTGCCTCTGCCCGCCTCTGCCTGCCTCTGCCTGCCGCGTCCCTCGCGCCTCTGCCTTCTCCCCCACACCACCACCGCTGCCCCTCCCCCTCATCCCGCTTCCTCCTCTGCCCCACGCCGCCTGCCCGCCCCCCCCCCGCAGTGGAACGCTGAGCGTGCTGAGCGCAAGGGGCTGGAGCCGGCCGACAAGGGGGTGGACCCCAACGCAGCCACCTCCACCTTCCACGGCAAGGAGGAAGTGGACTACCAGGGTGAGTGGGCGGCAGTGGGTGGGAGGGTGTGGAAGTGGTGG